>WNWK01000130.1:0-367500 GCA_009830355.1 Cherax destructor
AGAAAGTGCAAAGGTTTGTGACAAGGTTAGTTCCACAACTCAGGGGTCTGTCCTATGAAGAAAGGCTAAGGGAAATAGGACTAACAACACTGGAGGAAAGAAGGGTCAGAGGAGACATGATAACGACATACAAAATACTGCGGGGAATCGACAAGGTAGACAGTGACAGGATGTTCCAAAGAGGGAACACAGAAACAAGGGGACATAACTGGAAGCTGAAGACTCAGATGAGTCAAAGGGATGTTAGGAAGCATTTCTTCAGCCACAGAGTAGTCAGGAAGTGGAATAGTCTAGAGAAAGATATAGTGGAGGCAGGAACCATACATAGTTTTAAGACAAGGTATGATAAAGCTCATGGAGCAGGGAGAGCAGAGACCCAGTAGCGGACAGCGAAGAGGCGGGGCCAGGAGCTGAGTCTCGACCCCTGCAACCACAATTAGGTGAGTATACACACACACACACAGGAAGACAGATAAGCAGAGTTAGACAGACATAAGCAGAGCTAGACAGACAGATACAGACAGACATATAGATAGACAGACAGACAGATAGACAGACAGACAGATAGACATTGAAAAAGGGAGGGTTCCCTCCAGCACTGCTGACATTTATCAAATGTCTTTGGGCTGTCAAGAGTTATCTGACACTTGTCAACACACCATTCTTCAAGGAGTTTCATATACTACAGGCAGACAGAAAGACAGATAAGCAGAGCTAGACAGACACAGACAGATAGACACAGACAGACAGATAGATAGACAGATAGATAGACAGACAGATAGACAGACAGATAGACAGACAGATAGATAGACAGACAGACAGACAGACAGACAGACAGACAGACAGACAGATAGATAGATAGACAGACAGATAGATAGATAGAGTGAAAAAGCAAGGGTTCCCTGCACACATTCATTCATCAATGTCACTGCCTTATCAGTAGTTATCTGGCAATTGTCATAACACCATTCTTCAAGGAGCTTCATATATACTCTAGGATGTCTAAAACATTGTTGGGACCTATAAATACTTCGTATATATTTATAGACAATAGTAAATGACCAAGGCAGGTGAAAATGTTCACCTGTTGGTGTGATTGTGACTATTTGAGTACTATTTCAGTACATAATATTAGTGTTAGAACAAAGATTGGCTATGAAATCACAAGAACTATTGTAAATTGTAATTATCAGAACATAAAAAATATATAAATTAAAATAAAAACTAGAAAAAAGTATATCAGCAATACTTCTGCAAGCGGCAGGACTTGATGTTGCCGTCAGGTATGGAATCCAGCACCAACTTGGCGGGCTTATATCTTGGCAAGTACTGACCCTAATTTTTTTTTCAAAATATTCGGAGCAGTACGCAGGTGAATGTATATCTACGTGTAGACAGTTTAAGGGTTAATATTGTGCATTTTCTTTTAATTATTTTGAGAGACTTGTAAATTACTTCCAGTTCTAGACAGTACATATTTTGATATAATCACAGACATAAACTCGTACCTTCTCACTAAATTATTTGATTTATTCTCTTTATTGAGTCATTTACATTGTATTTATTTTTCAGATAAGGAGCTTAACTAAACAACTTGAAACTCATAAAGAAAAAGTAGGAGAGCTGGAGGGACGCTTAGCCACATTGGAAGCTGAAACTGCTGCTTTGGCTGGAGACAAGCTTGAGTTAGAGGTTTGTAGTCTAATCATAAATATCATTACCTCATATTTTTATGCTAGCAATACACATGTTGGTCTTTGCCATTCATGCCTGTTCTTCATTCATTCATGTTGGTTTTGGTCATTTTATACTAGGGGTACACTTGTTGGCCTTGGTCATTCATGTAAGTGTCATCTTTGGACATATAAAGGGGTTATTATTTCACCTATTGATCATTCTTACAATGCTGCTCCCTCTACTTACCTACATCATGTCTACCTGATGATGGTATTGGGGATCAGTGCTTCCTAATCTCAGACCAAGCCTCCTGGGTGACAATTGATCAGTCAGGTTGTTGTTGCTTGCAGCATCTAATCCGACACAAGCACCCTCAGGGTAGTGAAGTGACACTCTAGTTTAGCTTGCACTATCATTACATTATCTTTTTGCCATCTTAAACCCCTGCTAGCTAGTGCCTGCTGGATAGTGACTTACAGCAACAGTCTAGTTTTACTTTCACACTGATAACATGCAACCTTTTGTCATCTCTAATCCTGGCTAGTTAAACTGATCTTGATTCCACCCAAACTTTATATATAGTGCAGGCAGTGAGGGGGCTACATAATGCTTTAGAGCTGCTGTTATTGAGGCCTGCACATGTTTGCTGTTACTTAGCCCATTAACTGTCCAAACGTAGATCTACGTTCTTACCGCTAGCTCTCCAAACGTAGATCTACGTTTTATTTTTCCTGCCTCCAAATTTGGCACAATTGGCCTGAGATGCCTGGTCAGCATTGAATGGTTCTTAACACTCGGTGTGCACAGTATTAAAAAAATCTGGGACCACTTAGTACCTTGTGGGAGCACCAGTTCAATTGAGCACAAGCTAGAGCAAACAGTGCAGCAAACACCAAGGATTCACTGATGTCATGTCGTATTAACACTCCCCTTTTAAGAGGAAAGTGATGTTGACCCCGAGTTTAGTTGCTTTGAGGTGGATGTTGCCACAAGTGGTCGTGGAAATATCAAAAACCTTGATAATAACCCATGTGCAACACCCTTTCAATTTTGGTACCACTGGTAGTGTCGTCCTGCCAGAATGTCCTGTAACCTATGCCCTAAGTAAAAAGAAACAATTTTAGAATGTGTAATATGTGTTCGGCAGGCTGGCTGGCTGGTGGCTGGCTGGCCAGCTGATTGGCTGTCTCTATCTCCATCTGTCTGTCTGTATCTCTGTCTATCTCTTTCTGTGTCTCTATCTCTGTCTATCTCACAGGTACACATATGTAAATACAATTATACATAGTGTAAATTACCTAGGATAACCCAAAAAATCCAGACAAAGTGCTATACAGTCATCCCTCGGTTTTTTATTTTAATCCGTTCCAGATGGATCGGCTAAAACCAAAATCGGCGAAAACCAAAACTATTTTCCCCATAAGAAATAATGGAAATTCAATTAATCCATTCCAGAAACCCAGAAGTTTGGAAAAAAAAAATTGGGGGGCCTTAAAGATAGATTTACATGCACAAATGAATGAAATGAATGTGGCACTTACCCTTACTGAAGACTGATGTTGTTGGATGGAAGAGAGATAGAAGGGGAGAGGGTAGAAACCCTAATTTTTGGAAGGGGAATCCCCCTCCATAAGGACTCTAGGTACCAAGTCCTCATCTGGGGTCACTTCCCTTCTTTGTCTTTTAATCCCACTAGGACCAGCTTGTGATTCACTGCACACCTGTGGCACTAAATATCTCTCCAGAGAGCTCTGTATCTGGCGGCTCTTTAAAATGTCCCTAAAATGGGACATGGAATTGTCATTGTAAAAGTAGCCAGCACGGATTGCAACATCTTTGTCAGGGTGATGTTCCTCCACAAATGATTGCACCCTACTCCACATTGCACAAATCTCCTTAATCTCTGAAGAAGGCACCTTACATCTTTCTTCCTCCACTGAAGCAATTTCCTCAGATCTGTTTTGTTGTTGTTGCAGCTCGAGCTCTTGCAGCTCTTCAGTGGTTAGATCTTCATTGTGGTCCTCCACCAACTCTTCCATATCCTCTCCATTCACATCCAACCCCATAGAAGTCCCCAATTCCACAATACTTTCCACAACTTCCATAGGCTCATCAGGGTTAGCTTCAAACCCTTCAAAATCCCTCTCTGGGACACAATCTGGCCACAACTTTCTCCAAGCAGAGTTCATCGTCCTGGAGGTCACTCCCTGCCAAGCTTTATCTATAAGGCCTATGCAATGGAAGATATCGAAGTGAGCCTTCCAGAACTCTTTTAGGGTCAATCTAGTGTCTGAGGTTACATCAAAGCACCTTTGAAACATTGCTTTGGTGTACAGTTTTTTAAAGTTTGCAATGACCTGTTGGTCCATGGGCTGGAGGAGAGGAGTGGTGTTAGGAGGCAAGAACTTCACTTTTACAAATCTGAATTCCTTAGGCATTTGGTCTTCCAAGTCTTGAGGATGACCAGGAGCATTGTCCATTACCAGGAGGCACTTAAGTGGCAATTTATTCTCCAATAGATATTTCTTCACACTGGGGCCAAACACTTGATTAAACCATTCCAGGAAAATTTCCCTAGTGACCCATGCCTTAGCATTAGACTTCCAAAACACACACAATTTACCTTTGTCAACACTGTATTTGTTGAACACTCTGGGATTTTCAGAGTGATACACGAGTAAAGGCTTCACTTTTAAATCCTCACTAGCGTTCCCACATAACATAAGAGTTAGCCTGTCTTTCATAGGCTTGTGTCCTGACATTGCCTTTTCCTCCTGCGTGATGTAGGTCCTCCTTGGCATTTTCTTCCAAAAGAGGCCTGTTTTGTCACAATTAAACACTTGTTGGGGTTTAAATTCTTCTGCCTCTACATATTCTTTAAACTCACGCACAAATTTTCAGCCCTATCTTTATCTGAACTGGCACCCTCACCATGCCTTACAACACTGTGTATGCCACTTCGCTTCTTGAAGTTTTCGAACCAGCCTTTGCTGGCCTTAAATTCATAAACCTCAACACTGGTTCCAGGCATTTCCTTTACAAGATCGGCATGCAACAGCCTTGCTTTTTCACATATGATGGATTGCACAACACTATCACCCGCTAGCAGTTTTTGGTTTATCCACACCAATAACAATTTCTCCATATTTTCCATTGTTTGTGATCTCTGTTTCGTTATCGTATTCACCCCTTTCGCAACATTAGCTTCCGTGATTTCCTTTCTCTTTGCCACAATGGAACTGATGGTTGATGGGTTTTTCTTGTATATCCTGGCGAGCTCGGCAATACGTACACCACTATCATATTTTTCTATTATTTCTTTCTTCATTTCTACAGTGTTCCTCACTTTCTTTACCAAAGAACTGGCACTAGGAGCTTTCTTTGGGCCCATGGTAGCTTATTTAGTAGTCACACACAATAATCAAGGGCCAAAAACAATGAATTGTTAATAAATGTTTTGTATAAACTCCTGGGGTGATGTTCACTCAAGCATAAACAATGCTAGACTGCGTGACAATGTGCGTGGGAGGTGCGTGGGTGGCGGGCCTACGGCCTTTGTATGTGCACTGGTGGACAGGTCCCATACGTTCGGCGAAAACTAAAACAATCGGCGAAAACTAAGACAAATTTTCCCTGAAAAAAGTCGGTGAAAACCAAAATCGGCGAAAACTGGGACAAGCGAAAACCAAGGGATGACTGTACTGTGCTTGTAGATATACAGTAGAACGTCATTTAGCACGAGATTATGTTGCACGTTACCGGTATTGCACGATTTAAGATTTGCGACACATTATCATCTTACACGACGTAAAGATGATATTACACGGTTCGGCAGGAGGGAAAAAATGTTGAGCGCATGGTTATTTACTGCCTAAGAATCCTCATGCTTTGAGGAAAAGGGAATTTTTTTTTCCTTCCTGCAAACTAAGTTTATTCAGATACACGGGGCCAGGAGCTGAGTCTCGACCCCTGCAACCACAATTAGGTGAGTACAGTTACATACATTATCATACATAGCAGCATATGTGTAGAGAACCTAGGATAACCCAAGTCAGTCAATGGAAATACTGTCACTCTGACTTTTTTGGGTTATCCTAGGTTCTCTACACATATGCTGCTATGTATGATAATCTTCGTAACTGTATCTGTGTATACCTGAATAAACTTACTTACAGTTTGTGGGAAGGATAAACAGATAACCATTCTCACAAGCAGTCTTGTTACTACTACTGTTGTGGTTCAGCAGACACCACCCGCCTTACCCAGCCACCACGGACCCCACCATCCCAGCATTCGTACGTATTTCATACGCGTCAAGAAGTCCTGGCTACAAGCCAGCTGTTTGTGAAGAATAAGAGTGAATTGTGTTTTGATCTTGAATTAACGAAGAAAAAGATATTAGACAAGACATAACCCATGGCCGTAATGAAGTGTTACTTTGTACACATAAAAAGATGTAAACATAAGTTTGTGTGACTGACTGACTGACTTGACTGACTGAATGACTGACTGACTGAATGACTTGAGGCTGACTGAATGACTTGACTGAGATGACTTGACTACTGACTGACTGAATGAACTTGAATACTTGACTGACTGACTGATGATGACTGACTGACTCGACTGACTGACTGACTGACTTGACGACTGACTGACTTGACTGACTGACTGAATGACTTGACTGACTGACTGACTTGACTGACTTACTGAATGACTTGACTGACTTACTGAATGGCTTGACTGACTTACTGAATGGCTTGACTCGAGCTTACTGAATGGACTTGACTGACTTACTGAATGACTTGACTGACTTACTGAATGACTTGACTGACTTACTGAATGACTTGACTGACTTACTGAATGACTGCTGACTTACTGAATGACGACTGACTTACTGAATGACTTCGACTGACTTACTGAATGACTTGACTGACTTACTGAATGACTTGACTGACTTACTGAATGACTTGACTGACTTACTGAATGACTTGACTGACTTACTGAATGACTTGACTGACTTACTGAATGACTTGACTGACTTACTGAATGACTTGACTGACTTACTGAATGACTTGACTGACTTACTGAATGACTTGACTGACTTACTGAATGACTTGACTGACTTACTGAATGACTTGACTGACTTACTGAATGGCTTGACTGACTTACTGAATGGCTTGACTGACTTAATGACTGACTGACTGACTTAATGACTGACTTACTGACTGACTTGACTGACTTAAAGTTAGACACTCAGTTCAACCATCGACTTCAGTTCAAGAACTTCTACTATCCACCTCAGCCCAGTAGGGCCACAGCATAACTCTCCACTCTCTTCACAATCATCCACAAACACCAGCACCCACAATTTAAGGTAAATACTATTATTTCTATTACATTTGTAGTCTTAAGCAGTAAAAACAACATAATACATCACGATAATGAACTACAATTACATATTCACTTTTATTTTTGTAAGATCTGTTGGTCTAAAAACTTGTTTGGCTTTTGGGGACTCCAGGAACGTAACCCAAATTTTTCCCATTAGTTCTTTTAATTATTTAACACAAAATTATCTAACACGACTTTTCAGGAACGTAACTATCGTGCTAAATGACGTTCTACTGTAATTCATAATAAGCATGACTGGCAAGTAACACACATTTTCACTTGTTCAGGAATCAGACGTGATTGTGTTTAAAACCAGTTGGTTCATGAGTAACTCTCTGAGACAAGAGAGACAAGCAGACAGAAAAACAGGGACACACAGGCAGACAGAAAGACAGAGACACGCAGACAGACAGAAAGACAGAGACACGCAGACAGACAGAAAGGCAGACACACACAGGCAGACAGAAAGACAGATACACACAGGCAGACAGAAAGACAGAGACGCACAGGCAGACAGAAAGACAGACACACGAAGGAAGGCAGAAAAACACACACACACAGGCAGACAGACAGACAGTCATGTTTATGTGTAACAGTGAAAACAAATAAAGCCAAGGTTTCATGCAGCAGTGCACGATCATCAAGTGTCACTCCACAGCTGACCTGTCAGCAGTTTAGTAACACTCGTCTTAACACTATGCTTCAAATAGTTTCATATATACTCCAGCGTGTCTAAAACATTGCTGGGACTTATAAATACTTTGAATGTATTTATAGGTAATAGTAAATGACCAAGGCTGTAAATGACCACACCTGTCAGTGTGTTTGTGACAATTTGAGTACAATTTCAGTACCTAATACAGTGGACCCCTGGTTTTCGTGATTTTTTCGTTCCAGAATGTTGTTCAAGTGCATTACCAAACAAATTTATTCCCATAAGGAATAATGTAAAGTAGACTAGTCCTTTTAGACCCCCAAAAATACACTTACAAAAGCATTTACAAAAATACACTTACATAAAAGGGCGAGTTTGGAGCATCACGAACACCGGGGGTCCACTGTATTAATGTCAGAACAAAGATTGGCTTTGAAATCACAAGAACTACTATAAATTGTAATTACGTATCAGAACATAAAAATTATATAAAATAATATAAAAACGAGAAAAAAAGGACAATCGACAACACTTCTGGAAGCGGCAGGACTACAGGTGAGCATCCAGCGCCAACTTCGCAGTCTTATATCTTGGTAAGTACTGGTCCTAAAAATTTTTTTTGGTCTTATTACACTCAAAATTGTCCTCTTTAATTAAAAAAAAAAAAGATTTTTTTTTTCAAAATATTCGGAGCGCTGGGCGAGCGAATGTAGATCTACGTTTGGACAGTTAATGGGTTAAAATAGTTTTTCATTTTAACTTGTGCCCTGTTTTATATATTATTCTGTATTTAATGTTCATAAACTAATTGATCTCACTATAATAGTGAAAGACCAGCTTATTTAATTTTACCACACATAACGTAATGAAAATCCACTGATTTGTTTGTTGGCTTCTGTGACATGACAATTGGTGCTTCAGAAAGATAAACACAGTTGAAACTCCTTTATCTGAAATGCTTGGGAAAAGAAGTGTTTCAGATTTCAGATTTTTTTTTATTTTGGAGAAAATGGGGTAGCTTGGGGATAGGACCCCAAGTCTAAACATGGTACTGTATTGTATACACACTGTACCAGAAAAACATGATCACTGCTTACAGCATCAAAGATGCAATTTTTTTCCAAAATAAGTAGGGATCTCAATGCTAAAGTGGGTAAAAATGTAGAGGAGTAGTAGGTAAATTTGGGGTGCCAGGGGTAAATGAAAATAGGGAGCCTTTAATTGAACTATGTGTAGAAAAGGTTTGGCAACAAGTAATACATATTTTATGAAAAAGAGGATAAATAGGTATACAAGATATGATATAGCACGTAATGAAAGTAGTTTGTTAGATTATGTATTGGTGGATAAAAGGTTGATGGGTAGGCTTCAGGATGTACATGTTTATAGAGGAGCAATGAATATATCGGATCATTATCTAGTTGTAGCTACAGTTAGAGTAAGAGATAGATGGGACAAAAGAAAAATGGCAACAGTAAGTGAGAGAGAGGGGAAAATTTATAAACTAAGGGAGGAGGAAGTTAGGGTGAGATATAAGCAACTTTTGGCAGAAAGGTGGGCTAGTGCAAGTATAGGTGTTGGGGGGGGAGAGTTGAAGAGGGATGGATAGTTTTAAAAATGCAGTATTAGAATGTGGGGCAGAAGTTTGTGGCTGTAGGAGGAAAGAGGAGTGACTGGTGGAATGATGAGGTAATGGGTGCATAAAAGAGAAAAAGGCAGCTTATGAGAGGTTTTTACAAAGCAGAGGTGATATAAGAAGGGCAGAGTATATGGAGAGTAAAAGAAAGATGAAAAGAGTGGTGAGAGAGTGCAAAGAGAGAGCAAATGATAGAGTGGGAGAGGCACTGTCAAGAAATTTTGCTGAGAATAAGAAAAATTTTTGGAGTCAGATAAACAAGTTTAAGAAAGCCTAGGAAACAAATGGATTTGTCAGTTAAAATCAAAGTAGGGGAGTTAGTAGATGGGGAGCTGGAGGTACAGCCTCTCCTCACTTAATGACGGAGTTCTGTTCCTAAGACCACGCCGGTAAACGACTTCTTCGCTAAGTGAGGAGCATACTATAATGGTAGTGGATTTGTGTCAACCATTTTTTATATTGTTTTAATGTCACCTTTGCACCTTTTATAATATTTCTGGTATTTTTTAAAATGTTTATACGGTAGTGTACTGTATATTGTAATAAACAGAATAGAGGAAATCAGCTCTAATATACATTATTTAAGTATGTATACTGGTCAGAGAGCCCTTCGTAAGTCCAAGGCATCGGTAAACGAGTATATGTCGCTGAGTGAGGAGAGGCTGTGTTGGGTAGATGGCGGGAATATTTTGAGGAACTTTTAAATGTTGATGAAGAAAGGGAGGCAGTAATTTTATGCACTAATCAGAGAGGTATAACATCTTTTAGGAGTGAAGAAGAGCAGGATGTGAGTGTGGGGGAGGTGCATGAGGCATTACATAGAATGAAAGGGGTTAAAGCAGTTGGAACGGATGGGATCATGACAGAAATGTTAAAAGCAGGGGGAAATGTAGTGTTGGAGTGGTTGGTATTTTTGTTTAATAAATGTATGAAAGAGGGGAAGGTACCTAGGGATTGGCAGAGCTCATGTATAATTCCTTTATATAAAGGATGGGGGACAAAAGAGATTGTAAAAATTATAGGGGAATAAGTTTACGTCCTGCCAAGTGAGTGTAAAACGAAAGCCTGTATTTGTTTTACATGATGGTAGGATTGCTGGTGTCTTTTTTCTGTCTCATAAACATGCAAGATTTCAGGTACGTCTTGCTACTTCTACTTACACTTAGGTCACGCTACACATACATGTATACGTTTATTTATACACACTCATCTGAGTTTTCTTCGATTTTATCTTAATACTAGTTCTTGTTCTTATTGCTTTTCCTTTCATATCCATGGGGAAGTGGAATAGGAATCTTTCCTCCGTAAGCCATGCATATTGTAAAAGTCAACTAAAATGCTGGGAACAATGGGCTAGTAACCCCTTTTCCTGTATAGCTTACTAAAAAGAAAAAGAGGAAAACCGTCAAAGTGGGATGTTTGAATGTGAGTAGATGTTGTGCGAATGATAAGAAAGAGATGATTGTAGATGTTATGAATGAAAAGAAGCTGGATGTCCTGGCTTTAAGTGAGACAAAGCTGAAGGGGGTAGGAGAGTTTCAGTGGGGAGAAATAAATGGGATTAGGTCAGGGGTTTCAAATAGAGTTAGAAATAAAGAAGGAGTGGCAATAATGTTGAATAATCAGTTATGGCAGGTAAAGAAGGAATATAAATGTATAAATTCAAGGATTATGTGGAGTAAAATAAAGGTTGGATGTGAAAAGTGGGTTATAGTAAGTGTTTATGCACCTGGAGAAGAGAGAAGTGAAGAGGAGAGAGAGATATTTTGGGAAATGTTGAGTGAGTGTGTGGGGAGTTTTGAACCAAGTGAGAGAGTATTGTGGTTGGGGATCTTAATGCTAAAGTGGGTAAAAATGTTGTGGAGGGAGTTGTAGGTAAATTTGGGGTGCCAGGGGTAAATGTAAATGGGGAACCATTAATTGAGCTATGTGTAGAAAGGTGTTTGGTAATAAGTAATACATATTTTATGAAAAAGAGGATAAATAAATATACAAGGTATGATATAGCACGTAATGAAAGTAGTTTGTTGGATTATGTATTGGTGGATTAAAAGGTTGATGGGTAGGCTTCAGGATGTACATGTTTATAGAGGGGCAACAGATATATCGGATCATTATTTAGTTGTAGCTACAGTTAGAGTAAAAGGTAGATGGGACAAAAGAAAATGGCAACAGCAAGTAAGAGAGGTAAAAGTGTATAAACTAAGGGAGGAGGAAGTTAGGGTGCGATATAAGCAACTATTGGCAGAAAGGTGGGCTAGTGCAAGTATGAGTAGTGTGGGGTTGAAGAGAGTTGGGGTAGTTTTAAAAATGCAGTATTAGAATGTGGGGCAGAAGTTTGTGGCTATAGGAGGGTGGGTGCAGGAGGAAAGAGGAGTAGTGGTGGAATGAAGAAGTAAAGGGTGTGATAAAAGAGAAAAGGTAGCTTATGAGAGGGTTTTATAAAACAAGTGTTAATAGAAGACCAGAGTATATGGAGAGTAAAAGAAAGGTGAAGAGAGTGGTGAGAGTGTGCAAAAGAAGAGCAGGTGAAAGAATGGGAGAAGCTCTGTCAAAAAATTTTGCTGAAAACAAGGAAAAATTTTGGAGTGAGATAAACAAGGTAAGAAAGCCTAGGGAACGAATGGATTTGTCAGTTAAAAACAGAGTAGGGAGTTAGTAGATGGGGAGCTGGAGGTATTGGGTAGATGGCGGGAATATTTTGAGGAACTTTTAAATGTCATGAAAAAGGGAGGCGGTAATTTCATGTACTGGCCAGGGAGGTACAACATCGTTTAGGAGTGAAGAAGAACAGGATGTGAGTGTGGGGAGGTGCGTGAGGTATTACGTAGAATGAAAGGGGTAAAGCAGCTGGAACTGACGGGATCATGACAGAAATGTTAAAAGCAGGGGGATATAGTGCTGGAGTGGTTGGTATTTTTGTTTAATAAATGTATGAAAGAGGGAAGGTACCTAGGGATTGGCAGAGAGCATGTATAGTTCCTTTATATAAAGGAAGGGGATAAAAGAGTGTAAAAATATAGGGAATAAGTTTACTGAGTATACCAGGTAAAGTGTATGGCAGGGTTATTATTGAAAGAATTAGAGGTAAGACAGAGAGTAGGATTGCAGATGAGCAAGGAGGCTTTTAGAGTGGGTGGGGGATATGTAGATCAAGTGTTTACAGTGAAGCATATATGTGAACAGTATTTAGATAAAGGTAGAAGTTTTCATTGCATTTATGGATTTAGAAAAGGCATATGATAGAGTAGATAGGGGAGCAATGTGGCAAATGTTGCAAGTGTATGGAATAGGTTGTAAGTTACTGAAGGCTGTAAAGAGTTTTTATGAGGATAGTGAGGCTCAGGTTAGGGTGTGTAGGAGAGAGAGAGATTACTTCCCAGTAAAAGTAGGTCTTAGACAGTGATGTGTAATGTCACCATGGGTGTTTAATATATTTATAGATGGGGTTGTAAAAGAAGTAACTGCTAGGGTGTTGGGGAGAGGGGTGGGATTAAATTATGGGGAATTAAATGCAAAATGGGAGTTGACACAGTTACTTTTTGCTGATGATACTGTGCTTATGGGAGATTCTAAAGAAAAGTTGCAATGGTTAGTGTATGAGTTTGGGAGGGTGTGTAAAGGTAGAAAGTTGAAAGTGAACATAGATAAGTGTAAGGTGATGAGGGTATCAAACGATTTAAATAAAGAAAAATTGGATATCACATTGGAGAGAGGGATTATGGAAGAAGTAAATGTTTTCAGATATTTGGGAGTTGACGTGTCAGCGGATGGGTTTATGAATAATGAGGTTAACCATAGAATTGATGAAGGAAAAAAGGTGAGTGGTGCGTTGAGGTATCTGTGGAGACAAAAAACGTTATCCATGGAGGCAAAGAAGGGAATGTACGAAAGTATAGTGGTACCAACACTCTTATATGGGTGTGAAGCATGGGTTGCAAATGCTGCAGCGAGGAGGAGGCTGGAGGTAGTGGAGATGTCCTGTCTAAGGGCAATGTGTGGTGTAAATATTATGCAGAAAATTCGGAATGTGGAAATTAGGAGAAGGTGTGGAGTTACTAAAAGTATTTGTCAGAGGGCTGAAGAGGGGTGTTGAGGTGGTTTGGTCATTTAGAAGAATGGATCAAAGTAGAATGACTTGGAAGCGTATAAATCTGTAGGGGAAAGAAGGCGAGGTAGGGGTCGTCCTAGAAAAGGTTGGAGGGAGGGGGTAAAGGAGGTTTGTGGGCAAGGGCTTGGACTTCCAGCAAGCATATGTGAGCATGTTAGATAGAGTGAATGGAGACGAATGGTTTTGGGACCTGACGAGCTGTTGGAGTGTGAGCAGGGTAACATTTGTGAAGGGATTCAGGAATCCAGTTAATTGATTTAGTTGGACTTGAGTCCTGGAAATGGGAAGTTCAATGCCTGCACTTTAAAGGAGGGTCTGGGATAGTGACAGCTGGGAGGACTTATTCTCAGCTGTCGTATCTGACGCGTCTGCAAAGACAGTGATTATGTATGAGTGTGGTGAAAGTGTTGAATGATGGTGAAAGTATTTTCTTTTTGGGGATTTTCTTTCTTTTGGGTCACTCTGCCTCGGTGGGAGACGGCCGACTTGTTGAAAAAAAAAAAGTTTACTGAGTATACCAGGTAAAGTGTATGGTAGGGTTATTATTGAAAGAATTAGAGGTAAGACAGAGAAAAGGATTGCAGATGAGCAAGGAGGCTTTAAAATGGGTAGGGGATGTGTAGATCAGGTGTTTATATTGAAGCATATATGTGAAAGTATTTAGATAAAGGTATGGATTTAGAAAAGGCATATGATACAGTGGATAGGGGAGCAATGTGGCAAATGTTGCAAGTGTATGGAATAGGTAGTAAGTTACTGAAGGCTGTAAAGAGTTTTTATGAGGATAGTGAGGCTCAGGTTAGGGTGTGTAGGAGAGAGGGAGATTACTTCCCTGTAAAAGTAGGTCTTAGACAAGGATGTGTAATGTCACTATGGTTGTTTAACATATTTATAGATCGGGTTGTGAAAGAAGTAAATGCTAGGGCGTTGGGGAGAGGGGTGGCATTAAATTATGGGAAATCAAATACAAAATGGGAGTTGACACAGTTACTTTTTGCTGGTGATACTGTGCTTTTGGGGGATTCTAAAGAATAGTTGCAAAGGTTAGTGGACGAGTTTGGGAGGGTGTGTAAAGGTAGAAAGTTGAAAGTGAATATAGATAAGAGTAAGGCGATGAGGGTATCAAATGAGGTAGATAAAGAAAAAATGGATATCACATTGGAGGGAGGGAGTATGGAAGAAGTGAATGTTTTCAGATATTTGGGAGTTGACTTGTCAGCAGATGGGTTTATAAGGATGAGGTAAACCTTAGAATTGATGAAGGAAAAAAAGGTGAGTGGTGCATTGAGGTATCTGTGGAGATAAAGAATGTTATCCATGGAGGCAAAGAAGGGAATGTACGAGAGTATAGTGGTACCAACACTCTTATATGGGTGTGAAGCATGGGTTATAAATGCTGCAGCGAGGAGGCGACTGGAGGCAGTGGAGATGTTGTGTCTAAGGGCAATGTGTGGTAAATATTATGCAGAGAATTCGTAGTGTGGAAATTAGGAGAAAGTGTGGAGTTACTAAAAGTATTAGTCAGAGGGCTGAAGAGGGGGTGTTGAGATGGTTTGGTCATTTAGAGAGAATGGAACAAAGTAGAATGACTTGGAGAGTGTATAAATCTATTGGGAAAGGAAGGTGGGGTAGGGGTCGTTCCCTAAAAGGTTGGAGGAAGGTGGTAAAGGAAGTTTTGTGGGCGATGGGCTTGGACTTCCAGCAAGCATGCGTGAGCATGTTAGATAGGAGTGAATGGCGATGAATGGTTTTTGGGATCTGATGAGCTGTTTTAGTGTGAGCAGGGTAATATTTTGTGAAGGGATTCAGGGAAACTGATTAGCCAGACTTGAGTCCTGGAAATGGGAAGTACGTACAATGCCTGCACTTTAAAGGAGGGGTTTAGGATATTGGCAGTTTGGAAGGACGTCTAATCTGTCATATCTGAGCGCCTCTGCAAAGACAGTGATTATGTATGAGTGATGGTGAAAGTGTTGAATGATGATGATGAAAGTTTTTTCTTTCTTTTTGGTTTTCTTTCTCTCTTAGGTCACCCTGCCTCGGTGGGAAATGGCCGGTGTGTTGAAAAAAAAGTCTAGAAAATTGACCCAAGAGGCCAATGCTATTTCTTAATCTTGAATGAATGACCAACAGCTGAATAGTGTTTCTTGACCTCCTCTAAATGACTTAACTCCTCAATATATATGTTAAATTTTAAGACTGGAAATAAAATAGGTTTTATGAACTTATAAATTCCACACATTAACACTACAGAAGTAGTTGGTTTCATGTTTACATTGTGTAATTATATTTGTTTAGATTATTGTTTATCTTACATTCAAATTGTCATATTTTAATTTTAAGAATTCTGTAGGGTTAATTATTAATTATGATAGGTGCGTGTGGAGGCAGCTAGTGAAGAGCAACGAAGCCTGGTGGAACGATGTGTTGCAGCTGAGTCAGAAGTAGAGCGGCTGCAAAGCCAGTTGACACAACTCAGGCGCAAATTGGATGACTCAACCGCTGCTCTTCATGAACTTGGAAGAGAGAACCAGAATTTACAGGTAGTATGTTTTTAGTTAAAAGGGTGCCCTTACCTACCCTCTTCTCTTTCTCTCATTAACCCTTTCACTGTTGGTCATGCAGATCTGTGTTGGAGGTCAGTGTCGTCACATAGAGCTATGCATAATTCATATTGCCTTCAGATTTAATAAGTGCAGCAAATTTGGCCTATACATCAGAGAATGGGTCTGTGTGGTGGGTGTGTACAGTATAAAAAAATCCTGCCCCATACAGTGCTTGATGGGAACAGCTAACCTCTGACCCTGCTTTTGGGTTAAATGTAACTTTTTTTGACTTTAGGGTTCCTGCCATTATGTCCATCACAGATGAGGATGTTCGCTACAGAGTGGTTTAAGGTAGCATAAGCATTGTAGGTTGGAGATTTAAAGATTAGTGTTTATGCAACCTAGTTTTAAATGTATTCTATACAGTACATTAAGATACTATTACCCTCAGCTGATTATTATGGTAATTTATTTCATGTGTGTACCAATCAATTAAGAAGTGTTATGGTTAACTAAAATCTTTTTGCCCTAAAATTTAAAACCATTTTACATTGGACAGTATTAAAATATTTTTCTGTACTGTACAGTAGTAATATTTTTGAATTTTGTATTTGTATTGTCACCTCTGAATCTTCAGGTCTTTATTTATTTGTATCTGGAATAACTTACGTGATTGAACTAAGATTTGTTGGATGGTGATTAGTTTCAAAATTGTTTACTATTTTAATTTCTGAAGCACTAAATAGATGTGGGCTCTTCAGCACAAGACATGGTGGATATTTGATCAGTTAATGTGGAGACAGAAGAGCTACCTGGTTGTAATCACCTATTTTTTTTTTTTCAACAAATCAGCCATATCTCACTGAGGCAGGGTGACCCAAAAAGAAAAACGAAAGTTTCTCTTTTTTAAAATTAGTAATGTATACAAGAGAAGGTGGGATTACTGAAGTTGGTGGAATGGGATTAGGGAAATAGATGAAGTGGGATTACTTCAGTAGTTAGAGTGGGATTAGTGAAATTGGAGTGAAATTACTGAAGTGGGTGGAGTGGGATTACTGTGGTAGTTGGAGTGGGATTACAGAAGTGGGTGGAATACTATTAGGAAAATAGGTAGTGTACTAACCCCTTGCTTCCGGCATTTTAGTCGCCTGTTACGACATGCATAGCTCATGGAGGAAGAATTCTGTTCCAATTCCTCATGGAGGAAATAAACAAGAACAAAAACTAGTAAGGAAATGGAAGAAAGCCCAGAGGGGTGTGTGTATATTTACAGTGGTACCTCGGTATACGTCCTTAATCCGTTCCAGGACCTTGGACTTATACCAAACAGGACGTATAACAAACAAATTTTCCCATAAGAAATATAGGGAAAACGATTAATCTGTTCCTATGAAAAAAAAATCCTATTGTTATTGGCATATTATACATTGATGAGGTTGTATAAAATAATTTAAATACTGCTTAATACTAAAATATGTAATTTAAACACTGCTTAATACTAAAATACACAAAT
This sequence comes from Cherax destructor, assembly GCA_009830355.1. Taxonomy (NCBI): domain Eukaryota; kingdom Metazoa; phylum Arthropoda; class Malacostraca; order Decapoda; family Parastacidae; genus Cherax; species Cherax destructor. Next base: position 17,530 of record WNWK01000130.1, read on the forward strand.
AAATACAAAAGAATTAGATGAAATAAATGCAAATTTAACCTCACTTTACTTTGCTGAAAAGAGTTGAGTGCCTACTAGGATAGTGCTGAGAGGGGAGGAGGAAGAAATGTTATTGTTTGGAAGGAGAGTCCCCTTCTCTTTTCTGTCTCTTTTCCTACTTGGACCTGGTTGAAGCTCACCAGGTTTGACTTTACTAAAAATCTGTCCAAAAACTTTGCTTCTGCCTTTCCCAGGATTTTTGGAAAATTGACATTGTCTGGTCATTCCAGACAATGCTTTTGTTTTTGGGCTTTGTTGGGGGTTTGGTTTTTGCCCATCCATTTGAAAAAACCCCATTAATGGTAGGGGCTTCCTTTTCCCTCTTCCAAGTAAAAACCCCATCTTAGTCTTGTCCCCTCCTCCTCAAGTTCCTGCAGCTCCCATGTCAGCCCTTCCCCTGCCCCCCCACTAACTCTCCATATCACCATCACTACATCCATTTGACAAATATTTCCTTGATTAATGAAGTAGGGCTTCCTATATCTCCTCTTCCAAGCCTGAAGAAAGTGCAACCATCTTAGTCTTGTGCCCCCTCCTCCTCAAGTTCCTGCAGCTCCTCAGTAGTCATTCTTCTGCGCCCTACACTAACTCGTCCATATCACCATCACTACATCCAGACCCATGGACCTCCCCAAAAAGAGACAATATCCTCCGCTATACCTTTTTCCCATTGCTTGGCTCTTCTCATTAACTTTCTTAGAACTCTTTGGTTAAGAATTTACAAAAAATTTATAAAAAAAAAAAACCACAATAATGTAAAAAATTCACAGAGAGTTGCAGCGCGGGCTGTTCACTGAATGGTAGCAACAGGCGTACTGATGCTAGTGGGCAGTCATGTAGATAGAGAGGTAAACAAGTGTAACGTGCAGTGTCGTGACTCATTTTGACCCATATACGTAAGTTCTAGCACGCGAGTCGTATTCAAACAAAGGTCGTATACCAAGCAAAAATTTTCGCTTGGTATATGCCCTCCACTAACTCCTCCACATCCCCATCACTCACATCCAGACCCATGGACCCTCCAGAGAGACGATATCTCCACTATAGACACAGCCTCAAAGCCCTCAAATTCCTTTCAGCTCACTGCTTCTGTCCACAAATTCCTCCACGCAGAGTTCATTGTCTGTATGAAACTTCCTGCCAGGCTTTGTCAATGAGAGTTTTGCAATAAGCAATAGTAAAGTGATCTGTCCAAAACTCTCTCAGGGTTAACTGTGTGTCAGAAGTCACTCAAAGCACCTCTGAATAGTACTTTTAGTGAGTTTCTTGAAATTACTGATGACCTGCTGATCCATGGGCTGAATGAGAGGAGTCGTGTTAGGGAGAAACTTTACAGTGATGAAGTCAAACTCCAGCAGCACATAGTCCTGCAAGCGTGGAGGGTGAACTGGAGCATTGTCCATTATGAGAAGGGCCTTCAGAGGCAGGTTTTTCTCCTCTAAATAACTTTTACACTTGGCCCAAACACAACATTAAACCATTTCCTGAAATATTATCTGGTTACCAAGCCTTGCTGTTTGACCTCCACATCATAGGTAGCTGAGTTTTCTGCACGTTTTCTTTTTAAAGGCCTCGGGTTTCAGAGTGGTAGATCAGTAGAAGCTTCAGTTTGCAATCCCCACTTGCAATGGCACAGAACAAAAGAGTTAACCTATCCTTCATTAGCGCTGTGTCCTGGTAATGCCCATACAAGTTCTAGCACACGAGTCGATCCCAAACAAAGGTCACATACTGCTAAAATTTTGGGTCCAAACAGGACGTATACCAAGTTGGACTTATTCCAAAGCGGACATATACTGAGGTACTACTGCATGTATATATATACAGGTCCCTCCGTTTTCATGCTTAATCCGTTCCTGAGGGATGCACTAAAACTGAAACACACTGAAAACTAAAACCATTTTCCCATAAGAAATAATGGAAATTAATTAATCCATTCCAGAAACCCAGAAGTTTGGAAAAAAATTGGGGGCTTAAAGATAGATTTACATGCACAAATGAATGAAATGAATGTGGCACTTACCTTTATTGAAGACTGATGTTGCTGGATGGAAGAGAGGGAGGAGGGAAGAGGGAAGAGATCCTATTTTGGAAGGGAATCCCTCCATAAGGACTCTAGGTACCAAGTCCTCATCTGAGGTCACTTCCTTCTTTGTCTTTTAATCCCACTAGGACCAGCTTGAGAGTCACTGCACACCTGTGGCACTAAATATCTGTCCAGAGAGCTCTGTGTCTGGCGGTTTTAAAATGTCCCTAAACGGGACATGGCATTGTCATTGTAAAAGTAGCCAGCACGGATTGCAACATCTTTCTCAGGGTGATGTTCCTCCACAAATGAATGCACCCTACTCCACATTGCACAAATCTCCTTAATCTCTGAAGAAGGCATCTTTACATCTCTCTTCCTCCACTGAAGCAATTTCCTGAGTTGTCGTTTGATGATGTTGCAGCTCAAGTTTGCAGCCTCTTCAGTGGTTAGATCTTCATTGTGGTCCTCCACCAATCTTCCACATCTTCGCCACTCACATCCAACCCCATGCAATTCCCCAATGCCACAATACTTTCCACAACTTCCATAGGCTTCTCAGGGTCAGCCCCAAACCCTTCAAAATCCTTCTCTGGGACACAATCTAGCCACAACTTTCTCCAAGCAGAGTTCATCATCCTGGAAGTCACTCCCTGCCAAGCTTTATCTATAAGGCCTATGCAATGGAAGATAACGAAGTGATCCTTCCAGAACTCTTTTAGGGTCAATTTAGTGTCATTGGTCACATCAAAGCACCTTTGAAACATTGCTTTGGTGTACAGTTTTTTGAAGTTTACAATGACCTGCTGGTCCATGGGCTGGATGAGAGGAGCGGTGTTAGGAGGCAAGAACTTCACTGTTACAAATTTGAAATCCTTAGACATTTGGTCTTCCAAGTCTTGCGGATGACCAGGAGCATTGTCCATTACAAGGAGGCACTTAAGTGGCAATTTATTGTCCAATAGATATTTCTTCACACTGGGGCCAAACACTTGATTAAACCATTCCAGGAAAATTTCCCTAGTGACCCATGCCTTAGCATTAGACTTCCAAAACATACACAATTTACTCTTGTCAACACTGTAGTTCTTGAACACTCTGGGATTTTCAGAGTGATACACCAGTAAAGGCTTCACTTTGAAATCCCCACTAGCATTACCACACAACATTAGAGTTAGCCTGTCTTTCATAGGCTTGTGTCCTCGCATTGCCTTTTCCTCCTGCGTCATGTAGGTCCTCCTTGGCATTTTCTTCCAAAAGATGCCTGTTTCCACAATTAAACACTTGTTGGGGTTTGAAATTTTCAGCCTCTACATATTCTTTAAAGTTGTGCACAATTTTTTCAGCCCCTTGTTTATCTGAACTGGCACCCTCACCATGCCTTACAACACTGTGTATGCCACTTCGCTTCTTAAATTTTTCGAACCAGCCTTTGCTGGCCTTAAATTCATCATTATCACTGGTTTCAGGCATTTTCTTGACAAGATCGGTATGCAACTGCCTTGCATTTTCACGTATGATGGATTGCACAACACTATCACCTGCTAGCAGTTTTGGTTTATCCACAGCAACAACAATTTCTCCATATTTTCTATTGTTTGTGATCTTTGTTTCATTATTGTATTCCCCTCTTTCGAACATTAGCTTCAGTGATTGCTTTTCTCTTATACACAATGGAACCGATGGTTGTTGGGGCTTTCTTTATATCCTGGCGAGCTCGGCAATACATACACCACTATCATATTTTCTATTATTTCTTTCTTCAGTTCTATGGTGTTCCACTTTCTTTACCAAAGAAGTGGCACTAGGAGCTTTTGGGCCCATGGTAGCTTATTTAGTAGTCACACAATAATCAAGGGCCAAAAACAATGAATTGTTAATAAATGTTTTGTATAAACTCCTGGGGTGATGTTCACTCAAGCGTAAACAATGCTAGACTGCGTGACAATGTGCGTGGGAGGTGCGTGTGTGGCAGCCTACGGCCTTTGTATGTGCGCGGCACTGGTGGACAGGTTCCGGACCAAGCACGAAAACGGAGGGAATCACACGAAACAGAGGTAAATTTTCCCGAGAAAATGCACGAAAACAGAAACACACGAAAACAGATATACACAAAAACGGAGGGACCACTGTACAGTGGAACCCCGAATATTGGCCACAATCCGTTCCAGAAGGTCGGCCTAAATTTGAAGCTATATTTCCCATGAGAATTAATGTAAATACAATTAATCCATTCCAGACACCCAAAATAATAAAAATACATTTTGTAAAGTTTAACTATAGTTTTACATACACAAAACAATGACAATTAAATCATACCAGGTGAGTTAGAACCTGAAATCAGAGAGTCTCTAAAATCCAGACCGTCGTCTGGAGTTTTGAGACTCTCTGATCGCAGGTTCTAACCCCACCCATGATATGGTTTGTTTGCAATCGTGTCATTACGATTTCATGAGCAATGACAATTACATATAAATGAACATTTAAATTATTATTACATACCTGTATTGAAGACTCTTGTTGGTGTATGGAAGACAGGGAGGAGGGGAGAGGAAGGATAAGAGGTTATTGTTTGGAAGGGGAATCCCCCTTCCATAATGATTCAGGTATTAACCCTTTCAGGGTTATTGACGTACTAGTACGGCTTACGCCCTGGGGTTATTGACGTACTAGTACGCCTAAATTCTAGCGCCCTCAAATCAAGCAGAAACAGGCTGTTAGGCCTAGATGTGATAGAATGGGTCTGTGCGGTCAGTGTGCGAGTATAAAATTCCTGCACCACAGTGCATAATGAGGAAAAAAAACCTCTGACCATGTTTTTGGTTTAAATCAGCGACTTTGCAGTCTATTTTCGTATGGTATTTATTCATGTATTCTCGTTTTCTTGGTCTCATTTGATAGACTGGAAGATATAATACAGAAATAGAGATGATTTTGATTGGTTTGACAAAGACAAGTACCTTGAAATTGAGCTCAAAGTAGCGAAAATGTTCGATTTTTGACGATGTTCAAGAGTAAACAAATCACACCATGCATCCAATACACATCAACTGGCGAGTCTAATATTCATGCACAAGTGCTCTAATATTATTTATACCATTTATACAATGATGCAGTTGTATACATAACAGTAAATCTTCTATTTTTTGTGAGAATAAAAATTCAAAATGAAAAGCAAAAGTAATGTAAGAGGGGCCTGGAAACGTGACTAATGAACAGAGAAGACGTTATTTTAGTGCCAGGAATGTCTGCCTTGTTTATTCTGGACCCTATTTTGAAATTGGCATCGTTTGAAATTTGTGTGAAATTGGCCAAATTGCCATTTTCTGACCACTATTTTGGGTAGTTGTAATAGGTAAATAGGCGGTTTCTTGTAATCAATCGATAGAAGAAATAGAGTTCTAGCGAAATAGCTATAATTTTAGTTGCCTGAAACATTGGAATTTGCCGAAAATAGGGCTCAAAGTGGGCGAAATCGCCGATGCGTAAGTGTCATGGCTGCCGCTAACTTCGCGAAAGCATAATTCCGTTAGTTTTCGATCAAATTTCATAATTTTTGAGGCGTTATGATCGGAAAAGATTCTCTATCATTTCATAAGAAAAATTTTTTTTTTTTTTTAATTTCTTGGACCCTGAGAACGAGTTTCGAGACCCCTTGGACCCTGAAAGGGTTAAGTCCCTCTCTGGGGTTACTTCCTTCTTTGTCTTTTAATGCCACTAGGACCAGCTTGAGAGTCACTTGACCCCTGTTGCACAAAAACTGTCCAGAGAGCTGTTTCTGGTGCCTCTTAAGATTTGCCTGAAGTGGGTCAAGGGTTTGTCACTGAACATGTTGCAGATATGGCTTGTTTCAGCTTGGTCAGGATGATATTTCTCAGCATAAGCTTGCACCCTACTCCACATTGCATAAATCTCCTTAATCTCTAATGAAGGCACCTCCTTCCCTCTCTCTTCCTCCTCCTCTGAAGCAAGTTCCTCAGCTGTGGTCTGTTGCTGTTCCAGTTGAAGGTGTTGCAGCTCTTCAGTGGTTAGCTCTTCCTTGTGGTCCTCCACCAACTCTTCCACATCCTTGCCACTCACATCCAACCCCATGGACTTCCCCAAAGACACAATAGATTCCACAACAGGCATAGGGGCATCAGGGACAGCCTCAAACCCTTCAAATTCCTTCTCGAGGCCACATTCTGGCCACAATTTTCTCTAAGAAGAGTTCAAAGTCCTGGAAGTCACTCCTGCCAAGCCTTACCTATAAGGCTTATGCAGTTGTAGATACTGAAGTGATTCCTCCAGAACTCTCTCAGGGTCAATTCAGTGTCCGAGGTCACTTCAAAGCACCTATGAAACACTGCTTTGGTGTACAGTTTTTTGAAGTTATAAATGACCTGCTGGTCCATGGGCTCAATGAGAGGAGTGGTGTTAGGAGGCAAGAACTTCACTGTTATAAAATTGAAGTCCCTAGACAATTGGTCTACCAAGTTTGGAGGATGAGCAGGAGCAATGTCCATTACCAGGAGGCACTTGAGTGGTAATTTATTTTCCAAGAGGTATTTTTCACACTCTGGCCAAACACTTCATGGACCCAGTCAATGAAAAGTTGCCTTGTGACCCATGCCTTATGATTAGCTTTCCACATCATACACAATTTACTCTTGACAACATTGTTTTTCTTGAACACCCTGGGATTTTCAGTGATACACCAGTAAAGGTTCACTTTGAAATCCCCACTAGGCTTGTCTCCTGGCAGTGCCTTTTCCTCCTGCGTGATGTAGGTCCTCTTTGGCATTTTCTTCCAAAAGAGGCCTATTTTGTCACAACTGAACACTTGTTGGGGAGGAATTTTTCAGCCTCTATGTACCCCTTGAATTCCTGAACATATTTTTCAGCAGCACATTTGTCAGAACTTGCAACCTCACCATGCCTTACCACACTGTGTATGCCACTACGCTTCTTAAATCTCTCAAACTAGCCTTTGCTGGTCTTAAATTCACTAGTTCCAGGCATTTTCTTTACGAGATCATCATGCAACTGCCTTGCTTTTTCACAAATTATCGACTGCATAACACTATCTCCTGCTAACTGTTTTTTGGTTGATCCACACCAACAACAAAGTCTCCACATATTCGGGTATTTGCAATTTCTGTTTTGTGAGCATATTTGCACCTTTTGCAACAACAGCTACCTTGATTTTCTTTTTCTTGGCCACAATGGAAGCGATGGTTGTTTGGGGTTTCTTATACAACCTGGCAAGCTCTGCCACACATACTCCACTTTCATATTTTGCAATGATGTCGTTCTTGAATTCTATAGTGTTTCTCACCTTTACCAAAGGGCTGGCACTAGGAGCTTTCTTTGGGCCCATGGTGGCTTATTTAGCAGTTGCAAGCACTAAGACGAAAAAACGTTAAGATTACCAAATATTACGAAATCTGACGACTACGATATGCAGGGGTCCACTGTATATACAGTGGACCCCCAGATTTCGTACTGCTCCAAATTCGAACAATTATGTAGGTGTATTTTTGCAAGTGCTTTTGTAAGTGTATTTTTGGGGGTTTGAAAAGGACTAATCTAATTTACATTCGTCCTTATGGGAACAAATTTGTTCAGTAACGGCACTCGAACAGCCTTCTGGAAAGAATTATTGATGAAATCTGGGGGTCCACTGTACAGTAGACCCCGGTTTACGTACTGCTCCAGACTCGAACAATTATGTAAGTGTATTTTTGTAAGTGCTTTTGTAAGTGTATTTTTAGGGGTCTAAAAGGACTAATCTAATTTACATTATTCCTTATGGGAACAAATTCCTTTGGTAACGGCACTTGAACAGCATTCTGGAACGAATTAATTACGTAAACCGGGGGTCCACTGTATATACAGTGGACCCTTGGTTTTCGTGAGTCTTGGTTATCATGAATTTTGGTTATTGGCAACTTTTTTCGTCAAAATATAGCCCTGGTTTTTGTGTTTTCCCTTGGATTTCGGCGGTGGTACGGAACGTGTCCCAGTGGCCCTGCTTACACAAAGCCTGCCCCAGATGCATTCAGCACCAGTCTTCCATTATTTCTCGGTGAGTGAGCATCACACTCTGCATTCATACGAAACATTTCGCAATACAGTACAGTAATCCAGTGTTTTTTGTGCTTGCAACCGCTAAATAAGCCACCATGGCCCCCAAGAAAGCTCCTAGTGCCAGGCCTTTGGTAAAGAAGGTGAGAAACACAAAAGAATTAATGAAAGAAATCATAGCAAAGTACAGTGGACCCCCGGTTAACGGCCATAATTCGTTCCAGAATGCTGTTCAAGTGCCATTACCAAACAAATTTTTTCCCTTAAGGAATAATGTAAATTAGATTAGTCCTTTTATTTTTTTATTAACACATCGGCCGATTCCCACCAAGGCAGGGTGGCCCGAAAAAGAAAAACTTTCATCATCATTCACTCCATCACTGTCTTGCCAGAGGGGTGCTTTACACTACAGTTATAAAACTGCAACATTAACACCCCTCCTTCAGACTGCAGACACTGTACTTCCCATCTCCAGGACTCAAGTCCGGCCTGCCGGGCAGGGTGGCCCGAAAAAGAAAAACTTTCATCAGCATTCACTCCATCACTGTCTTGCCAGAGGGGTGCTTTACACTACAGTTATAAAACTGCAACATTAACACCCCTCCTTCAGACTGCAGACACTGTACTTCCCATCTCCAGGACTCAAGTCCGGCCTGCCGGTTTCCCTGAATCCCTTCATAAATGTTACTTTGCTCACACTCCAACAGCACGTCAAGTATTAAAAACCATTTGTTTCCATTCACTCCTATCAAATATGCTCACATATGCTTGCTGGAAGTCCAAGCCCCTCGCACACAAAACCTCCTTTACCCCCTCCCTCCAACCTTTCCTAGGCCGACCCCTACCCCGCCTTCCCTCCACTACAGATTTATACACTCTCGAAGTCATTCTGTCTCATTCCATTCTCTCTACATGTCTGAACCACCTCAACAACCCCTCCTCAGCTCTCTGGATAATAGTTTTGGTAATCCCGCACCTCCTACTAATTTCCAAACTCCGAATTCTCTGCATTATATTCACACCACACATTGACCTCAGACATGACATCTCCACTGCCTCCAGCCTTCTCCTCGTTGCAACATTCATCACCCATGCTTCACACCCATATAAGAGTGTTGGTATAACTATACTCTCATACATTCCCCTCTTTACATCCATGGACAAAGTTCTTTGTCTCCACAGACTCCGAAGTGCTCCACTCACCCTTTTCCCCTCATCAATTCTATGATTCACCTCATCCTTCATAGACCCATCTGCTAACATGTCTACTCCCAAATATCTGAATACATTCACCTCCTCCATACTCTCTCCCTCCAATTTGATATCCAATCTTTCGTCACCTAATCTTTTTGTTATCCTCATCACCTTACTCTTTCCTATATTCACTTTCAATTTTCTTCTTTTACACACCCTACCAAATTCATCCACCAACTTCTGCAACTTCTCTTCAGAATCTCCCAAAAGCACAGTGTCATCAGCAAAAAGTAACTGTGACAACTCCCACTTTGTATTTGATTCTTTATCTTTTAACCCCACACCTCTTGCCAAGACCCTCGCATTCACTTCTCTTACAACCCCAACTATAAATATATTGAACAACCATGGTGACATCACACATCCTTGTCTAAGGCCCCCAAAAATACACTTACAAAAGCACTTACAAAAATACACTTACAAAAGCACTTACAAAAATACACTTACATAATTGTTCGAGTTTGGAGCAGTACGTAAACCGGGGCTCCACTGTACCAAAGTGGAGGAGGAAGAGAGAGGGGAGAATGTGCCTTCTTCAGTGATTCTACAATATGTACGATACTAAAGCAGCACGAGTCAATAAAAACTATAGTGCCAGCCAGTGATAAAGTGTAGCATTAAGTGTAGCAAGTAAGTTAAGTGATAGAAAAATGACGACACGAAACTTAACTCCTCCAATGTTATTGGAGGTATATAGGACCACTGACAACACCGCTGCCACCTCTATACAGCTTATGCTGCCAGTGGCCCTGATAACCCACAACAACACCATCACCACCCCCACTAGTCATAAGAAATTATATTTTATTAATTTTAGAGTATATATATCATGTTTCTATGTTATTAATATTGTTTTATGTTATATTAGATGAATTGTGATAGATAAATAAGCTGTAAGGTTGATATTAGTGTCATATTAAAGCATTTTGTCCTGTCTCCAAACAATAAACTCGTCTTCCTCTCCCCTCCCGTCTTCCATACACCAACAAGTGTCTTCAATAATGGTAAGTGTGATGTTAAATGTTCATTTAAACATTTTATTAGTGATTTATATTGATTTGTCGTTCTTTTCTATATGTAAATCTATATTTAATCTCTAAAAAAATATTTTTGCTAATACTTTTGGGTGTCTGGAATTACATTATTTTTATGGGAAAAATAGTTTTGGTTTTAGTGAATTTTGGTTTTTGGCAGACTCTCTGAAACTCAGATCAGGAGTTCGAACCCTGAAAGAGTTAATGCTATTCAGTTTGATGAGACTACAGATGTCAGTAGCAATTCGAAGCTGATGGTGTACAGTGGATCCCCGGATTACGTACTGCTCCAAACTCGGACAATTATGTAAGTGTATTTTTGTAAGTACTTTTGTAAGTGTATGGTATAAGAGGACACTCCCTAAACTACCTAAAATCATACCTTAGCAACAGAAACCAATATGTGTACACAAATGTGTCGTGTCAGTATCATATATACACTTGTGTAGTGTATCAGCATTCATCCCACTTATACAGCTGGTCCCTTTGCGTGTGACGTCACGATACCCGCTGACGTCAGAGGCTCAGCGCATGTGCATAGTCTCAGATAGGCATACCCTCTCACTAGCGACAGACCTACGAGCTAGACGGACGGTGGCTGGGCTCCCCCCAACTCATACTGTAAATATACCGTAACCATCCTACAAGGAGTGTCTATGTCTACCTAAATATCTCTCCCAAGACCCACACGACAAGTGGTAGCAGCGGTGTGCCATAATTTTTATCGATTACGATGTTATAGAGAGATAGACTACGACAAGCAAGCAAACAGCCTCCAGACCGACCACGTTACCAGCTACTACACCCAAGAAGTCTATAATATCTACAGTATCTCCTGGTCAGCTAAGTGCCTCATTTGTTAATTTGCTAAAACCTACGAGGGGTTGACCCGGGTTTTGCAAATTCTGTACGAGAAAGCCAGTGAGGGGAGAGTACCATTCCAAGCCAGCCAATCTGTGTGAAAATATTCTACTAAGCCAGCAAGCCACTCTGCTGTCTGAGAAGTAAGCCACGTGAGTTCACGCATTTATACCACCCTTGTACTCCAGTGTATTGCTGTTCTGAGTACAATACCATCCCCGTGGTATCCTGGGTTATTCAAGCCACCCTTCGTTAAGTTCATATAAACGGCGTAAGCCACAGGCGCACGCGGGAAGCGGTGTAAGCCTAGCCACTCCACCCAACCACCCCCCACCACCCACGCTAAGGCAGACGCCTTGACCACGTGTATCCACCCACACAAAGCATTAACCCTTTGGGGGTCCAAGGGGGGTCTCTGAAACTCGTTCTCAGGGTCCACGAATTAAAAAAAAAAAAAAAAAAAAAAATTTCTTATGGAATGATAGAGAATCTTTTTCCGATCATAACGCCACAAAAATTATGAAATTTGATCGAAAACTAACGGAATTATGCTTTCGCGAAGTTAGCGGTAGCCATGACACTTACGCATCGGCGATTTCGCCCACTTTGAGCCCTATTTTCGGCACATTCCAATGTTTCAGTCTACTAAAATTATAGCTATTTCGCTAGAACTCCACTTCTTCTATCGATTGAGTACAAGAAACTGCCTATTTACCAATTTCAACTACCCAAAATAGTGGTCAGAACATGGCAATTTGGCCAATTTCACACAAATTTCAAACGATGCCAATTTCAAAATAGGATCCATAATAAACAAGACAGACATTCCTGGGACTAAAATAACGTCTTCTCTGTTCATTAGTCACATCTCCAGGCCCTCTTACATTACTTTTGCTTTCCATTTTGAATTTTTATTCTCACAAAAAAATAGAAGATTTATTGTTATGTATACAACTGCATCATTGTAAAAATGGTATAAATAATATCAGAGCACTTGTGCCTGAATATTAGACTCGCCAGTTGATGTGTATTGGATGCATGGTGTGATTTGTTTACTCTTGAACTTCGTCAAAAATCGAACATTTTCGCTACTTTGAGCTCAATTTCAAGGTACTTGTTATTGTCAAACCAATCAAAATCATCTCTATTTCTGTAATATATCTTCCAGTCTATCAAATGAGAACAAGAAAAAGAGAATACAACAATAAATACCATACGAAAATAGACTGCAAAGTCGCTGTTTTAAACCAAAAACACGGTCAGAGTTTTTTTTTCCTCATTATGCACCGTGTGGTGCAGGATTTTTTTTATACTGCGCACACTGACCGCACAGACCCATTCTATCACATCTAGGCCTAACAGCCTGTTTCTGCTTGATTTGAGGGCGCTAGAATTTAGGCGTACTAGTACGTCAATAACCCCAGTGCGTAAGACGTACTAGTACGACCAAAACCCCGAAAGGGTTAAGTGTGGATTATTTCACCCTTAACTGGGTCCTGCAAGCAGTTTATTGGCTACGAACCAGGTCGAGCGTCCTGAGTGTGTTTCTTCTGAACTGTTGTGCCAACTTTACAAAGCCTCGGTTCGTAGTCCGTCGGTTTATGCACATTACTTCAAGTTATCAACGAGTGGACCAGACCACCCTCCACCACCACGCTTCAGTCAACGATTTCCACCCTAGAGACATTTACTGTGTTGTTGTTTTATTTTTCAGATAATCTATAGACAATTTCGTGTGTTGAGACAATTTCTGCGAGTTACATAAATTTTGAGTTATCCTAGGAAGTGTTCTGTGTTAAATTAATTATTTGCATTAATTTTTTATTTCTCTAGTATTGTCTCTTGTTAATTATTGCGTTATAATTTCTGTGAATTTCGTTGTGTTACTAAATATGCAGTAAGTACAGTTTTGTTAAAGTTATCTAGTGTTCCAATATTCCACCAAGTAGTAATTTTAAAAGATTTTAATTTTTCCCCAGCATTGTCCATGTGTTGTTGAATTTTCTGTCTTGTTAATTATTGTATTTCACCAAGTGTACTATCCCAGAGTTAATTTTTATTCATTCACCCTTGTTTGTTAATGTTTTAATTGTATAATTAATTAATTTTGCTTGCCCCAGTAACTACATATTGTTTCCTCCTCCAAGCAATTTTTAACCTTTTACCAGCAATATTCCCTGCTAATTCTTATGTGTTGCAGTCAGTGTTACTTTTTCCCTTGCACCTGCTATTGTTTTGTGTACTTGTTTATTTTTTATACAGTGCTAATGTGTTTCAACTTTGAAGACTAGTGCTATAATTTTTTATTGAAGATCTCAATTTCTTCTGATAAGTTACTAATCTCAAGGACAACGAAATTGACTTTTTGTGAATTTGTAAGTCCAAAAGTTAATTACCTTGATGAGTTGTACTTCAGTTCCTGTAAGTGTTGCCTTATTTTCTTGTTAAATATCTTGTTCATGATTTTTTTTACATAGTTCATGTTAAAGTGTTGTTTGAACAATTTCACTCTTAAGTTTGTTTAAAGTCAGTGTTTTTAGTAAATTGTTCCAGTAATTATTTTATTGAGTTACCTTGCTTTGCTTGCAATTAAGAGTAAGAGTGTTCAAACTAATTCCTTCGTAATATCTTATTTCTTGTGTTGCAAAGTTTTTCCCCAGTGCAATTATTGACTATTGATAATTCCTGAAATTTATTTTGTGTAAATTAAATTCCCCAGTATTCAATTTTTGTTTCATCAATTTTGTTGTGTTTAACTGCTCAAGTAACTTGTCATTTCCTAAGAGTAATAAGTAATATTCCAGTGAACTTTCTAAGTGATTCAAGCAGTAAAGTTACTTTAATTTATTGCCAGTGAACAATTCTATTGAATTGTTTTATCAGATTGTTGCTAGTGCCATAACCATTATTGAATTCTTTTAATTAATTGTGCATTTAATTCTTTTATTGTGTTGCAATTTTGTTGATATTTACAAGAAAAGAAAACTCATTTTGCTGTTCAAGTTAAAGCTAGATTGTTTTAATTTAGTGTGTTGAGTTTCCTTGACAAGTAAATTTCCAGTGAGTTATCTTTTCTTTAGTGTTATTGTGCTATTATCCGTGTTACTTATGCAGAATAGTTAATAATTTCTATCAGTTAAGCTATATTGTGCCATATACTTGTGTAAATTTTGCTTCAATTCAATTCTCGTTCATTGCTTGAAGTCATGTCCCAAGTAAAGTCAAGTAGTAATGTGTTTTCTGCCAGTCAAGGCATTGAAGTTCTAGTAACCATGTGCGATAATACTGTGTGTATTGCCATTCAGCGCCATAATGATAATGAGTCAGTAAACAGTCCTCATAGTCCCTTAATGATTGAAAGACAGTCTCTAGCCGTTGAGCAATGTGTTTGTTCTTCGAGCTTGTATCAGAGATTTGCCAGAGTGATGCGGAATGTGAAGTTCAGATTAGTTCTTGTAGAAAGTATGTGTTTTACTTGTTAACGTAGCCGAGCGGTCAAGGCACTAGTATTACTGTCCTCCTGTCTGGAATTCAGCCCCTACAATATCTTGCATGCAAGATAGCGTTCAGATGCCTAGGGTGCCGGAGGTATCCCGGACCGCCTTGAGTACTGAGTCTATCCTTGTAATGTTGCTAGTTCAAGTAGTAGTTCCTCTCCAGGGGACGCTTTGTTGAAGAAAGACTATTTGAATGAGTTATAGCATCTCTCGCTGATGCAAAAGTAATTGCAGAAAGCCGTTTCTGTTGCTAGTGTATTCACTAGAGTGCCAGTTGTTGTCCCTCGTGTTCCAGATAGTGTTCCTTCCAGTTGACAGTAAGCCTTTGCAGAGTAAAGTGTCGTGTGTCGAGTAATGCTTACCTGCAGTAAGAGATAGTGAGAGCCGTTCTCCTTTGCTCATACTTTGTGTCTTTGAGCTAACTATTTCAACCGGGGAGAGATCCATCCACTCCACCGAGTCTGTTCATTCCTTCAGTAGGAAAGTGATTATAAGTTGATCAAAACCGAGTTGTTCATTCCTCCAGTAGGAAAGTGATCATAAGTTGTGAGCTAAAGATAGAAAATCAGAAAATCCAGTTTAGAACCAAATTATTGACTGTGTGTTTTGTTATTAGATTTCCAGTATCTAGCAAGATTGTTGTGTGTTCAAGTTCTCTCTGAGTTCTGAGTTTTAACAGTATAACCCGTGTTAGCCGAGTTTATCTTTCCTGTTAAAACTTCTTCCCTGTAAATATTTATTCTTCCTCAGAAGCCGAAGAGTGCATGAATACACATCGATTGATCGATCAAATTTGCAATTGTAATATATATAATCCGTTATATCTAGATCCATTAAAATTTCTCTTATGTACCTGTCTGTTCAGCCTATAGAGTTGTATAGTATGCCGAGACGTCATACGATAACATGGCCGAGCTGTCGTGTCAGTATCATATATACACTTGTGTAGTGTATCAGCATTCATCCCACTTATACAGCTGGTCCCTTTGCGTGTGACGTCACGATACCCGCTGACGTCAGAGGCTCAGCGCATGTGCATAGTCTCAGATAGGCGTACCCTCTCACTAGCGACAGACCTACGAGCAAGACGGACGGTGGCTGGGCTCCCCCCAACTCATACTGTAAATATACCATAACCATCCTACAAGGAGTGTCTATGTCTACCTAAATATCTCTCCCAAGACCCACACGACAATCACAATCCACCGCGCAAACTATTACCGTAGGTGTCCCACAGGGAAGTGTTCTTGGCCCACTACTCTTTCTCATTTACATTAACGACCTACCAAATGCATCTCAACTACTCAAACCCATACTTTTTGCAGATGACACTACATACGTTATCTCTCACCCAAGCCCAGACACACTAGCCAACACTGCAAATACTGAATTGCAGAAAATATCTACCTGGATGATGACCAACAAACTTACTCTCAATATTTATAAAACCTATTTTATCCAGTTTGGGAACAGAGCTACAAACGCACCACTTAACATAATGATAAACGGGTCCCCTATCTCAAAACTCACAGAGGGAAAATTCTTATGAATCCATCTTGACAGTGGCCTCAAATTTCAGACACATATACAACAAATCTCCAAGAAAGTCTCAAAGACCGTGGGAATACTATCCAAGATATGGTACTATGTTCCACAACCAGCTCTCCTTACCCTATATCACTCACTCATTTACCCCTACCTCACCTATGGAATCTGTGCATGGGGCTCTACATCAATAACTCATCTCAGACCACTAATAACACAACAAAAGGCAGCAGTTAGAATGATAACAAATTCTCACTCCAGGCAACATACTCCACCAATATTCAAAAACCTAAACTTACTCACCATACAAGACATCCATACTTTTTACTGTGCCTATTACATACATAGAACACTCTATGCAAATATTAACCCACCACTCAAACTTCTCCTTACTAATTTTAACAGGACACATGACCATAACACTAGACACAGATCACTCCTCGATGTTCCCCGTGTCCACCTAACACTATGTAAAAACTCAATGCATATTTGGATTTAAATTTAGCTATTATATATTCTCCATGTTCATCTCTTGTGCAAGTATTGTTAATACATTCAAGCTGGTCTGAGTAGAACATAGCTGTGCCACCTCCTTGTTGGTCTGGCCGACAATTGTGTATGTCTGTGTAACCAGGAATGGCATAGATATCTGTAGTATGAGGCTTTAACCATGTTTCAGTGAGAGCAATGATGGACATACTGGCCTGAAGTGAGTTTAATAATGCAGTGAGGTCATCAAAATGTTTGCTTAAAGATCTGACATTGTAATTAAAGATAGTTATGTTATTGTTGGATTTGAGTAGTGTTTTAGCCTGTTCTGCTGTGTAGTAATGAAAGTTGTTGTTAGGTTCATGTAAGTCATTTAATAGAAGGTTGGTTTCAGGATCAATGTTTGGAATCATAAGATTTAGTGTGATTCTATAATTAAACTTAAAATTAGAACAACACAAGTAGACCTAAGAATAGGACAATGCAAAAGGATTTCTTAGCACGTGAGTTAGTACGTTGAATATGTTTACAAAAATGAAAAGAATGAGCTAAGGTAGTCAATTTACAGCTAATAAGAATCTAAAACTATAGCACCTGAGTTAGCACCTGAGTTAGTTAATTAATTAAACAAAAGTTTATATATGAGTGTGATTCTAAAAAGACTTAAGAACAATGAATAATGCTAAACTTAAAGATATGATATCTGATCAATTGATTTTTCTAGCTAATTGGATTAACAGACTTTTGAATAGAAGTCAAAGAGGTTTAGAATATATCTTTACAGTGTAATTGATTTATTATTTAACTAGCTAATAGAACTGGTTGGAAAGTTACTATGATTAGTATTAAGTTATAATGGAACAAATATTAAGATTCAGTATTGCACTAGTTGTGGTTATAGAATTTATTAAAGACAATATAATGAAAATCAAAGTTAATTATTAAAAGAGAGATAAGTGCTAAAGTGTATAAAAGTGTACAAAAGTAAAATTTATTAGTATTAAAAATATTAAAAGATAAGTACAATTTTTAGCAAATAAGGTGATTAATAGTATACTTATAAATTCTAAGCAAGTAAGCTGATAAAAATATATAGGTAAGTGGGTTGAAAAATGGGCACAAGTAAAAATTGTATGTATTTAAAAATAAAAGTAAAACTATTTGTCAAAAATATTCATCAGAGGATAGACAAATACTTAAATGAGGTAGATGGGCAAAACATACACTACACTATACGTAGGGGTTTGGTATTGGACATTGTGTTTATACAGTCTCTTATATTTGCATCCCTAAGGAATCTTGATAGTTCATTCTCAGTTGTGATGGTATACAACTGACCTACACTTGTTTTTTTCACTAGAATTTTTCCATCCCGGGTGAAACATTGGTGGATTTTATCATTATTCTCTCGCTTAAGTCTTCTGATTCTATACCAGAGGTTCTGACGTTTTTTGGTCAGACACTCATTAATGAATACTTGTTTCCTGGCTTTAATAGATGATCTAATTAGATCTGTTTTTTCGTCATGTGTGGTGAATCTAAGCATAACACTTTTTCTACCATGGGAACCTAGTAATCGTGCTTCTTTTATATCTGTCACTGGTACATTTACGTTTATTTGATCTTTGATGATCTGTAATGTCTTTACTGTTTGCTTGGGTCATATCACTGGGAAAGAATGGACTGTTCACTATTACTGCGTCTGATAACTTATCTTGCTCAGTTTTGTCCTCTTGTAGTGCAAGGTAGTCATTAAACTGGTTATCCATGTTGTTCTTCCACTCCTTTACTGCTTCCTCAACCTTTGTGTTTATAGATGTTATCTGTTCAGTGTGGCTATTAATGACAGTTTGGAGGGTTTTGCCAAAATCAGTCATTTCAGTTGTTGTTAACTTTTGTTCAAGGCTGAGGATTTTGTTTTCAAGTTGTGTCATCCTGGTATCTTGTTGTTGAAGTGCTTTACGTTGGTCCATATTTTCATTGATTAATTTGATGATGTATGACTTTAGTGTATCTGGATCATTCGTCATACCTGAGAGATTATCTGGGGTGAAGCCAGTGAAGGGGGAGCTTGTGGGGAGGCAGCCATGTTTGTTGTTGATGCGTCGCCCTGGTTGGTGGTGAGGGGGGTAGAGGGTGTCCCGGCGTCCTGAGTGGTGGTGAGGGGGGTGGAGGGTGTACCGGCGTCCTTGGTAGACAAGTTGATTAGTAGATTTCTTGGTGTTTTCTTGTTGATTTTGGATTTGGTTCTTCTGATGTTACGTCTCATTTGAGCACAGTAGTCGGGGAAGTTGGTGCGGCAAGATGAAGCTGTAGGCTGGTAAGCTGTAGGCTGGTGAACTGTAGGCTGGTAAGCTGTAGGCTGGTAAGCTGTAGGCTGGTAGGCTGTAGGCTGGTAGGTTGTAGGCTGGTAAGCTGTGGGCTGGTAAGCTGTAGGCTGGTAAGCTGTAGGCTGGCAAGTTGTAGGCTGGTAAGCTGTAGGCTGGTAAGCATTTGTTTGGCAGCGGGGTGATGCTTTGGGTTTGTGGGCAGTCTTCCTTTAATCGTCAGTAAGTAAGTTTATTCAGGTATACACAAATCTAGTCATACATAGATTATTATGCATAGCAACATATGTGTAGAAAACCTAGGATAACCTTAAAAAGTCAGACAGAGTGACTTATTTCCATTGCTACACTTTATCACTGGCTGGTGCTATAGCCTTTATCGACTTGTGAAGCTTCTTTGGACCCATGGTAACTTATTTCACAGTGATAATCACTAAACCACCAAAAAAGACACCAAATATATTGTGAATCTTTGAAAGAGCGCGCTAGGTAATGTTCTCTCAATGGTAAACAATGCTTCACTGGCGTCCTGCGCTTCCGCGGAGCAGGCGGACACGTCAAATACCTTTCGGTAACCGAGGAATTTTTCGCTAACCGATTACGAAAAAAGCTTACGTTTTCCGAAGTTTACGTTAACGGAACCTTTCGTTAACAGAGGGTTCACTGTATCCCAAATATTTTCAGATTTGTGTGGGGATAAAAGTCCGATATTTTGCTAAATGTCAAGCAACCTACAAACTGTATTTTTTTTTAGAATGAACATAAGCTTTATTACAGAATTGGTACACGCTGCACGATGGACTCAGAAGTGTTCTATCAGCAGGAAGTGTCAAAACAACTTTCCCAACTACCACTTCGGCCTAGATCTCTCCTAAGTGGATTTTTTAGGAATTTTCAGTAAATCTTGCATGGTTCATTTGCTTTTTGGTCAATTTTATTGAAACTTCATCACAGCTCCTTCTATATAAGCTTCTAATAGTACACCAAAAATGAGCGCAATCGGTAAACAAATAAAAAAGTTTGAGTCAGATCGAGTCAGGGTTTCAGCCGTACTAGTGCGGCTTATGCGCCAGGGTTTTCGCCATACTAGTACGCCTAAATTCTAGCGTCCTCAAATCAAGTGGAAACAGGCTGGTAGGCCTAGATGTGAGAGAATGGGTCTGTGCGGTCAGTGTGCACAGTATAAAAAAAATCCTGCACCACACAGTGCATAATGAGGAAAAAAAACTCTGACCGTGTTTTTGGTTTAAAACAGCAACTTTGCAGTCTATTTTCGTATAGTATTTATGCTTGTATTCTCATTTTCTTAAGTCTCATTTGATAGAATGGATGATATATTACAGAAATAGAGATAATTTGGACTGGTTTCACAATGACAAGTACAGTGGTACCCCGGTTTACGATGGTCCCCAAACTCACCCTTTTATGTAAGTTTATTTTTTTAAATGCTTTTGTAAGTGTAATTTTGGGGGTCTAAAAGGACTAGTCTATTTTACAACATTTCTTAAGGAGATAAATTCGTTTGGTAATGGCACTTGAACAGCATTCTGGAATGAAAAAATATCGTAAACCGGGGTACCACTGTACCTTGAAACTGAGCGCAAAGTAGCGAAAATGTTTGATTTTTGCCGATATTCAAGAGTAAGCAAATCACGCCATGCGTCCAATACACATCAACTGGGTAGTCTAATATTCTTGCACAAGTGCACTGATATTATTTATACCATTTTTACAATGATGCAGTTGTATACATAACAGTAAATCTTCTATTTTTTGTGAGAATAAAAATTCAAAATGGAAAGAAAAAGTAATGTAAGAGGGGCCTGGAGACGTGACTAATGAACAGATGATAAAATGTTATTTTAGTGCCAGGAATGTCTGTCTCATTTATTCTGGACCCTATTTTGAAATTGGAATCTTTTGAAATTTGTGTGAAAATGGCCAAATTGCCAATTTCTGACCACCTTATTGGGTAGTTGAAATCGGTAAATTGGCCATTTCTTATACTCAATTGATAGAACAAATGGAATTCTAGCGAAATAGCTATAATTTTAGTAGACTGAAACATTGGAATTTGCCGAAAATAGGGCTCAAAGTGGGCAAAATCGCTGATGCGTAAATGTCATCGATGCCGCTAACTTCGCGAGCAAAATTCCGTTAGTTTTCCACCAAATTTCATAATTTTGGTGGCGTTATGATCGGAAAAAGATTCTCTATAATTTCATAAGAATTTATTTTTTTTCCAAAAAATTAGCGACCCTGAGAACGAGTTTGGGATAGGGCCTAGCGACCCTGAAAGGGTTAACCCCACACCTCTTGCCAACACCCGAGCATTCACTTCTTTCACAACCCCATCTATAAATATATTGAACAACCATGGTGACATCATACATCCTTGTCTAAGGCCTACTGTTACTGAGAAATAATCTCTCTCTCGCCTACATACTCTAACTTGAGCTCACTATCCTCGTAAAACCTCTTCTCTGCTTTCAATAACCTACCTCCTATTCCATACATTTGCAACATCTGCCACAATGCCCACTCTGCTATGGTTTGTATGTCAGGTTGCGTGCGGCCAACAGTAATTGCCTGGTTGACCAGGCCCTGATCCACCATGAGGCCTGGTCACAGTCTGAGCTGTGGAGGTGCTGATCCCCACAACCCTCTCCAGGTATACTCCAGGTATCCACCTTATCATATGCCTTTTCCAAATCCATAAATGCCACAAAAACCTCTTTACCCTTATCTAAATACTGTCCACCTATATGTTTCACTGTAAACATTTGGCCTACACACCACCTACATTTTCTAAAGCCTCCTTGTTCATCTGCTATCCTGCTCTCTGTCTTACTCTTAATTCTTTCAATAATAACTCTACCATACAGTGGAACCCTGGTTAACGAAAACCCCGGAAATCGTGCAATTATGTAAGTATAATATTGTAAGTGCTTGTGGAAGTGTATTTTTGGGGGTCTGAAATAGACTAACCTAAATGACATTTTTTCTTAAGGAAGTAAATTCGTTCGGTAATGGCACTTGAGCAGGCTTCTGCAATGAATTTTTTTCGTTAACCGGGGTTCCACTGTATACTCAACAGACTTTTTTTTTTTTTTTTTTATTAACACATCGGCCGATTCCCACCAAGGCAGGGTGGCCCGAAAAAGAAAAACTTTCATCATCATTCACAACAGACTTATTCCCCTATAATTTTTTTACTCTCTTTTGTCCCCTTTGCCTTTATACAAAGAAACTATGCATGCTCTCTGCCAATCCCTAGGTACCTTACCTTCTTCCATACATTTATTAAATAAAAGCACCAATCACTCCAAAACTATATCCCCACCTGCTTTTAACATTATCAGGGAAGTGTTTTTGGGTATGCCCAAATGAGATCCAACTGTGGAATAAAATCACATTGGTATTAAAAGATGATAACATCAAAACAACCTTCATAGAAAACCAGAAAGCATTCTATAACAGATGGGAATACAAAAAGTCTGAGCCGTATGGTGCTATCGCCCCTGGTGCAGATGCTGTCCTGGTAGACAGTAACTGTAAGAATGGAGAAATGAATGTTAGTGGCCTCGAGGAAGACAGGAGCTGTAGTGGGGAAACAGGTGTAGACAAGGACATGGAAAAATCAATGTTACAAACTAGCAATACCACGGGAGAGAGTAAACATGGGGATGCCCCTAGAAATAGTGAAAAGATAAATTACCAGAAATAACTGGTGAAAGCTCCATTGTTAGTATTAGTGCTGAAGATAGAAATGAGACAGGAAAACACTCACCAGTAGGGAATACAGTCACAAAAATCCAAGGCAAACAGAAACCAGGCCTATGCAAATTCTATGCACTTGGTATCTACAGGTATGGAATATCTGGAAAAACGGGTCGGACGTGCAACTTTGACCACCCCAGAAAATGCCATGCCCATATGACAACAGGAAAATGAAACCTCCCTTCCTGTATGCTTTTCCACCCTGAAATGTGTCACACTTCAATTTAAGAAAAACAGTGCTATAATTTATATTGCCAGGCACACCACCTAAAGGGTGGTGTGCCTGGCAATATAAATTATAGCACTGTCTAGACCATGGGAAAACCTGGGTAGCCACAGCCACTCCAGAGAGATTTTTAGTGCCAGAAAGAAAAAAAGCTGGCAGAAAATGACAGAAATCGTACACCAACTCCGATCATTTCTAGAGTGGAATCATAGTCAATGGCCTCCACTCCAAAACAACAGATATTACAGCCAGAAAAAAAATACCCCCCATACTACCAATACCACCAACCCGACGACATTCTTCTTTGCAAATATACAGGGTCTAAAGCCAGCAATGAACAACAAAATATCTTTCATCCGTGGACTGCTTACAGAGTCAAACGCAATGTTCATGGTTTACACAGAAACCCACATAAAGGATCACTTGGACAATGAAATATGGATCCCAGGTTACAACCTCTACAGATGCGACAGAGTGAACAGGCAAAAGGGGGGAGGTTGGGGTTGGCCTTTATATCATAGAGTCACTTATGTGCTCGGAACTACTAAATGCCTCAAATGACAGGAGACAGGAGCTGCTGGATAAGGGAGGGATCCCAATCATATGTAGCATCATGCCTAGAAGAGGAGTGGGCAATGAATGGATGTCTAGGGCAAGTGGTATAAATTGCTGGCAAGACAGGTACTGCAAGGAACTTGCATTCCCATTCATTGATAACTGGGACAAATTCTATGGCAAGCATAATATGTACGTATGCAAGGGATGGGGTTCATCTATCTATGGTTGGAGTGGTTCCATTAGCCAATTCGACTGAGGGAGCCATTGATGACTTGTCTAGGAATTTAAACTGATAGATTATAGAGGTATGGGTGTTTTTGGGAAACAATCAGACTGCAGTATTAGGGATGAAAACAGCAGATATTACCAGGATACCCCAGGGATATGTTTAATAGACAATATTCAGAATAAAGTTGCTAGTAAAGGCAAAGCAATTGCTCAACAAACAAAGACAGATAGTAGAGGGCAACGAGTGACTAGCTCCCTTAACCCTTTCGGGGTTTTGGTCGTACAAGTATGGCTTACGCGCTGGGGTTATCCAAGTACTAGTACGCATAAATTCTAGCGCCTTCAAATTAAGCGCGAAATGGCTGGTAGGCCTAGTGGTGAGAGAATGGGTCTGCATGGTCAGTGTGCACAGTAGGAAAAAATCGGGGACCCAGTAGTGCATTGTGGGAACACCATGTTATTACACCCTGATCACCATGCCTCGCGGTAAGAAACTCCTCACTCCTCGGCGAATTGGAACACTTTTGTTCCCCAGTGACAGTTCTAACACCGATGGGAGTGTCAGTGATGATGAGTTTCAAGGTTTTGAGGAGGTTGTGACCAAAACTAATGACCATAATACCGGTAATATTGAGGAAAACCCAGACAACTCACAGCCGTCCACCTCCGGTGTTGTGGCATCTTGTTCACACTCAATTGTTCCAGAACGAAAGAGGAAACTGTTATTTACTCATATCCCAGACTCTGATGTGAGCAATGGTGATGATAGTGATAGTGAATATGAACTCCAAGCACTTCAAAACAGTTCCAGTAGCGAGAGTGGAGTAGAATATTCTCCAGTGAAGCATCAGTATATACGACGGTATATGCGCTCTGGTAGCGTGCCATATGCTGTTCCAAGGGGAAGGAGTACATCTAGGAGTACATCCCATGGGCGTACAACAGGAAGTGATAGTGAAAATGAAGACAATAGTGTTGCAATTGGGATGAGAAATGTGCATGCATCTGGTAGTGGTAGTGGTGGTGCCAGGCGCGAGGCACCAGCAGTGGACCATGCTGGCACCGACGCTGCTGAGTCAGCTCAGTTACAACAAAGGACATCCGCACCTACCCACCAACCCCGACAACCACAACCTCCACTTCCACAACCCCCACAACCACCTGTAAATATCCAGTACCCACCAGCAGACCTCACCTGGGATTGGCAGGACGCTGACAATTTTATTCCCAATCCCCATCAGTTTGATGAAAGTCCAAGTGGAATACGCCCATCTTGACCACTTGGGAACAATGCCAGTGAACTGGAATGCTTCGAGTTACTTTTATTTTTTGATGATCCCTTGATGGAAAATATTGTCAGGGAAAGCAACAGATACTACGAGTACACCATGGCAAACACAATACTTTCACCAACATCACGCCTCAACAGGTGGAAAGAGGCAACTGTGGCTGAGATGTACTTGTTCTTTGCCACAATAATGCTTATGCCACATGTGTATAAGCACCGTGTCAAATCATACTTGTCGACAGACCGCCTGATTGCAACACCAGGTTTCAGTGATATAATATCAGTGAATCGATTTGTGCTACTGTTACGTATGCTCCAAATCCTGCAGCACACAGTGCATAATAAGAGAAAAAAAACTGAAACCGTAATTTTAGATTAAAACAGCGATTTTTCAGTGTTTTTTTGTATATTTTTTATAGATGTATTTGCGATTTCTTGGCATCATTTGATAGAATGGAAGATATACTACAGATATAGAGATGATTTTGATTGGTTTTAGTACTAAAAATGGCTTGAAACTGAGCTCAAAATAGCGGAAATGTTAAATTTTTGCTGATGTACAAGAATAAACAAATGACCTCACACGTCTAATACGCGCCAGCTGGTGTGTTTAATATACTTTCACAAATGTGGTGATATTATTTGTACAATTATTACAATATTGCATAACAGTAAATCTTCCATTTTTTGTTTTGAATAAAAATTCATTATGTGAATAAAAAATAAAAATGGAATTCATTTGTAAAGACTAAAAACGTAACTAATGAACAGAGTAAATGTTAGTTTAGTGCCAGGAATGCCTGTATTGTTTATTCTGCACCCTATTTTGAAATTGGAATATTTTGAACTTTGAGTTAAATTGGCTAAATTACCAATTTCCAATCACTTTATTTTGTAGTTGAAACAGTTGACTGGGTGATTTCTTGTACTCAATCGATAGAATAGAAGTAATAATAGTGAAGTAGCTAAGAATTTGGTAGAATGGAATAATGTAATTGGCCTAAAATGGGAGTCACATTCGGCAAAATCGCCGATGCGTAAATATCGCTGACACATCAAAATTCGCGAGAGCATTATTTCGTCAATTTTCAATCAAATTTCGTACTTTTTGTATTATTACCTTCAGAAAAAGATTATCTACCATTTCATAAGAAAAATAAGAATTTTTTTTTTTTCAAAAATTCTTGGACACTGGTGCACCCCTTCCAAAAATGGCCTTGGACCCTGAAAGGGTTATACTACAGACCAGAGTAACTGACAAGTACAGTATGCAAGGTCATGAAGAAGATTATCAGGAGAAGAGTGTTGGAGCACCTAGAAAGGAATGAGCTTATCAACAACAGCCAGCACGGTTTCAGGGATGGGAAATCCTGTGTCACAAACCTACTGGAGTTCTATAACAGGGTGACAGCAGTAAGACAAGAGAGAGAGGGATAGGTAGATTGCATTTTCTTTGACTGTAAGAAGGCATTTGACATAGTTCCACACAAGAGATTAGTGCAAAAGCTTGAGGACCAGGCAGGGATAACAGGGAAGGCACTACAATGGATCAGGAAATACCTGTCAGGAAGACAACAGCGAGTCATGGTACGTGGCGAGGTGTCAGAGTGGGTGCCTGTAACGAGCGGGGTTCCACAGGGGGTCAGTTCTAGGACTGGTGCTGTTTCTTGTATTTGTGAACGACATGACGGAAGGAACAGACTCTGAAGTGTCCCTGTTTGCATGATGTGAAGTCGATGAGAAAAATTAAATTAGATGAGGACCAGGCAGAACTACAAAGAAATCTGAACAGGCTGCAAGGCTGATCCAGCAACTAGCTCCTGGAGTTCAACCCCACCAAGTGCAAAGTCATGATGATTTGGGAAGAGCAAAGAAGACTGCAGACGGAGTACAGTCTAGGAGGCCAGAGACTACAAACCTCACTCAAGGAAAAGGATCTTGGGGTGAGTATAACACCGGGCACATCTCCTGAGGCGCACATCAGCCAAATAACTACTGCAGCATACGGGCGCCTAGCAAACCTAAGAACAGCCTTCCAACATCTTAATAAGGAATCATTCACGACCCTGTACACTCTGTACGTTAGGCCCATATTGGAGTATGCAGCACCAGTTTGGAACCCACACCTAGCCAAGCACATAAGGAAACTAGATAAAGTGCAAAGGTTTGCAACAAGACTAGTCCCAGAGCTAAGGGGTATGTCCTAAGAGGAGAGGTTAAGGGAAACCGGCCTGACAACACTGGAAGACAGGAGAAATAGGGGGGATATAATAACATATAAAATACTGAGAGGAATCGACAAGGTGGACAAAGGCAGGATGTTCCAGAGATGGGATACAGCAACAAGGGGTCATAGTTGGAAGTTGAAGACTCAGATGAATCACAGGGATGTTAGGAAGTATTTCTTCAGTCACAGAGTTTTCAGGAAGTGGAATAGTCTGGGAAGTGATGGAGGCAGGATCCATACATAGCTTTAAGAGTGACCTAGTAGCGACAAGTGAAGAGGCGGGGCCAGGAGCTGTGAATCGACCCCTGCAAATACAACTACATGAGTACAAGTTATAAATTAGACACATATGCAACACTTGGGTATCTTTATTGAGGAAACGTTTCTCCACACAGTGGCTTCATCAGTCCCATACAAAGTAGAAAGGTGTAAGGAGAGGAGGAGTTTGAGGTAATCAGTCCCTCGGCCTGGAGTCGATGTGTTCAGTCCATCAATCTTGCTGGAAGTGCAGCACAAGGCCGTAGAGGTGGCTTATATGCTGTAATCAGGTGAGGTGAAGCAGGAGGAGGCGGGGTCATAGTGGTACCATCCACTAGTCGAAGTAGGTCATCGTCCAAAGGTTGGACAAGTGTTGAAGAATAATTCTGAAATGGAATAACCTACTTGACATTATTTCTTAAGGGAGAAAATTCGTTCGGTAATGGCACTTGAGCAGCCTTCTGGAATGAATTTTGCTCGTAACTCGGGGGTCCACTGTACATACAACGGAGGAAGAATTGAAGAGGCTGCTAAGCGAGCTAGATACCTCAAAGGCAATGGGGACGATAGGTCATCGTCCAAAGGTTGGACAAGTGTTGAAGAATAATTCTTCAACACTTGTCCAACCTTTGGACGATGACCTACTTCGACTAGTGGATGGTACCACTATGACCCCGCCTCCTCCTGCTTCACCTCACCTGATTACAGCATATAAGCCACCTCTACAGCCTTGTGCTGCACTTCCAACAAGATTGATGGACTGAACACATCGACTCCAGGCCAAGGGACTGATTACCTCAAACTCCTCCTCTCCTTACACCTTTCTACTTTGTATTGGACTGATGAAGCTACTGTGTGGCAAAACGTTTCCTCAATAAAGATACCCAAGTGTTGCATATGTGTCTAATTTATAACTTGTCAGTTCTCTGAACCATTCATCTACATCCTGTCTGACACAGCAACATCTTGGGATCTTGATACAAACGAATTCTTCAACACTTGTCCAACCTTTGGACGATGACCTACTTCGACTAGTGGATGGTACCACTATGACCCCGCCTCCTCCTGCTTCACCTCACCTGATTACAGCATATAAGCCACCTCTACGGCCTTGTGCTGCACTTCCAACAAGATTGATGGACTGAACACATCGACTCCAGGCCGAGGGACTGATTACCTCAAACTCCTCCTCTCCTTACACCTTTCTACTTTGTATTGGACTGATAAAGCCACTGTGTGGTGAAACGTTTCCTCAATAAAGATACCCAAGTGTTGCATATGTGTCTAATTTATAACTTGTCGGTTCTCTGAACCATTCATCTACATACATGAGTACAACTAGGTGAGTGTACACACACACAAAATTCGAAGACAATATATAAGTAAGGATGGTTGCCCAGGAAATTCACCTTTATCCTCCTAGCACGTAAAGTGTATTTTTCATCTTCCTACAGAGAGTGAACAATGCCCATTTTTCCTCCTCTGGTAATGATTCATCAGTGGGCAGTGTAGGTACCGTGCAACATGGGTGGTTTTATCTACTCCTTCCCAGGGGAGTCTCACCCTTCTGGACACATGACACAGGTCTGGTTACTGATGACTTCACCGCCGGAACGCAAGTATTACCTGATTAATTTGCTGACACGTGGTCTATTATTCTGCCATTGTTTCCACGATGACATGACCGCAAGTCTGACACATGACTGCTGGTAGGAGATGGTAGGAGATATGAATAGCAAGGTTGAACATATGGATACCCAGGCTAGATCCATGACCACTTGCTGGACACATGGATAGCTAGGCTGAACACATGGATACCCAGGCTGCAAATATGACTGCTAGCTGTACACATGGACAGCTAAGTTCAACACATGAATACCAAGGCTAGATACAAAACAGCTAGCTGGACAGTTCATATCAACGTTTTGGGTTGACTTGGACCACTGACTAATCACAACTAAAAGAGAAAAATACAGAGAATGGTTCAAGAGAGTTTATTATCTATTATGCACCACATACAAATGCCATGGGTGGTGTTCAAGAGAATATAGAGGTGCATAATGGGTCCAGGGTCTGGATCTCAACATTACAGAGGCACATAATAGGTCCAGGGTCTGGACCTCAACATTACAGAGGCACATAATGGGTCCAGTGTCTGGACCTCAACATTACAGAAGCACATTATGGGTCCAGTGTATGGACCTCAACATTACAGAGACACATAATGGGTCCAGGGTCTGGACCTCAACATTACAGCAGGGAGCTCGGTGGTGACCTGGATGTCAGTTTCAATCTGGTTACTGACCACTCAGAGTAGTGGTACTCTGTGTGCTGACAACTCTCATCCTCCACCTCAGATGACGTGGACAAAGAAGAGTGGCCTCACTCTTCATGATGGAGTGGAAGGTAGTGACCTCTTCCTCGAAAGTGGAGAGGAAAATTTCTACTACCTCTGCCTTGTAGACCTACTCATGGTCTACTACCTCTGCCTTGCAGAAATACTCATGGTTTACCGCCTCTTCCTTGCAGACCTACTCATGGTCTACTACCTCTTCCTTGCAGACCTACTCATGGTCTACTACCTCTTCCTTGCAGACCTACTCATGGTCTACTACCTCTTCCTTGCAGACCGACTCATGGTCTACCTCCTCTTCCTTGCAGACCTACTCATGATCTACCACCTCTTCATTGCAGACCTACTCATGGTCTACCACCTCTTCATTGCAGACCTACTCATGGTCTACCACCTCTTCCTTGCAGACCTACTCATGGTCTACCACTTGTACCTTGCAGACCTACAGTATAGTAGTTACAACAACAGTGAGGACTGATAGCAGCATAGGTGTGATAGTAACAATGACGATAAATGTATAGTAATGACAATAACAATAGTAGTGATGATACCAGAGAAGTGATATTAGTGGCATACTTTAAGGATGCTCCTGGTTATGTAGAGCATTACTGCCATCTTTAAGATAACTCAGTACAGTGGACCCCCGGTGTTCGTTATGCTCCAAACTTGAACAATTATGTAAGTGTATTTTTGTAAGTGCTTTTGTAAGTGTATTTTTGGGGGTCTAAAAGGACTAGTCTAATTTACATTATTCCTTATAGGAATAAATTTGTTTGGTAATAGCACTTGAACAGCATTCTGGAACAAATAAATTACAAAAACCGGGGGTCCACTGTATGTATGAATGTAAGTGTGGTAGTCATAATGTATGTAAGTATCTACTTATACAACTACTAGTGAGTTTTTCAAAAATATTTTGTTGGAAGTTTTAGTAAGACAATTAGCTATAGCATGTGTGGAGGTTATTAATGTTGGTCAAATAAAAATGTAGATACTAATCTAAATTCCAGTATTACTACACAGGACATAAAATATACTACTGAAAACCCAAAGAATGTACAGAGGACCCTTGGTTTTCCTGAGTCTTGGTTATCACGAATTTTGGTTATCGGCAACTTTTCTCGTCAAAATATAGCCTTGGTTTTTGTGTTTTCCCTTGGATTTTAGCGGTTGTATGGAATGTGTCCTGGTGGCCGCGCACACACAAAGCCTCCCACAGACGCATTCAGCGCCAGTCTGGCATTATTTCTCGGCGAGTGAGCATCACACCCTTCATTCAAACGAAACATTTTGCAATAATCCAGTGTTTTTTGTGTTTGCAGCTGCTAAATAAGCCACCGTGGGCCCAAAGAAAGCTCCTAGTGCCAGCCCTTTGGTAAAGAAGGTGAGAAACTCGATATAATTCAAGAAAGAAATCGTAGCAAAGTACCAAAGTGGAGGAGGAAGCACTACAAAGCGATTATTTATTATTATTATTTATTATTATTATTAGTACAGTGGACCCCCAGTGTTCGTTATGCTCCAAACTCAAACAATTCTGTAAGTGTATTTTTGTAAGTGCTTTTGTAAGTGTATTTTTGGGGGTCTAAAAGGACTAGTCTAATTTACATTATGTATTCCTTATGGGAATAAATTCGTTTGGTAATGGCACTTGAACAGCATTCTGGAACGAATAAATTACGAAAACCGGGGTCCACTGTATTATTATTATTATTATTATTAGTAGTAGTAGTAGTAATAGTATTATGATTATTACATACCTTGTTCACAGATTCTAATCATTTCTTAAGCTGCCACAATACACCGAGAATGTAAATACACATACGAACACACCAGCTAACCCCTTGACTGTGAACTTCTTTTGTACTTCTTCCATTTTCCTCTTGTTTTTCCTCTTCCAAGTGCTGCTGCACTTCTAACTCTATCTTCTACTATGGGATGCACAATAAAGTACAAATTTATAGATGAAATATGTAGTCTTGGAGATTGTTTGATGCTGAGACGCATCACTAACCCCTTTACAATGAACTTCTTTCATTTTCCTCTTGTTTTTACTCTTCCAAGAGGAAAAAACAACAGGAAATTTGTACAAATATGTAGTCTTGGACTCCATGGGGAAGTGGAACAGAATTCTTCCACCGTAAGCCATGCGTGTCGTAAGAGTCAACTAAAAGGCCGGGAGCAAGGGGCTAGTAACCCCTTCTCCTGTATACATTACTAAAGTTAAAGAGAAACTTTTGTTTTTCTCTTTGGGCCACCCCGCCTTGGTGGGAAACGGCCGATTTGTTGAAAGAAAGAAAGATGTAGTCTTGGAGACTGTGAAAGCTAGTGTAATTAGTGGCTGTAAGAAGGAGATTAAGATGCTTAATGCTGAGACGCTGCACTGCCTGTTCATGACCCAAGTTCTCAAATACAGTCAACCCTCCGTTTTCGTGTATCTCCGTTTTCGGTGATTTCAGTTTTCGGGCACTTTTTTCATGGAAATATTACCTCCGTTTTCGGTGATTGGCTCCGCTTTCATTCATGGTACGGAACCTGTCCAGTGCCCAGTGCACATACAAAACCCGCAAGCCCGCCTCCCACGCACATTCTCAGGCAGTGTATCATTGTTTCTGGTTGAGTGAACATTATCCTGCAAATTCATACAAAACATTTCTTAACAATCCATTGTTTTTGGCCCTTGATTATTGTGTGTGACTGCTAAATAAGCCACCATGGGCCCAAAGAAAGCTCCTAGTGCCAATCCTTTGGTAAAGAAAGAGAGGAACACCATAGAATTAAAGAAAGAAATCATAGCAAAGTATCAAAGTGGAGTCAATAAAGGCTATAGCACCAGCCAGCGATAAAGTGTAGCAATAACAGTGTAGCAAGTAAGTTAAGCCATTAATCGATAGAAAAATGACGACACGAAACTTAACTCGTCCATTGTTTGTTTTAGGAATACGTATAGGGGCACTGAGACCAGAGCCGCCCTCTGCCAACATCTCCTCCAAGGTAAGTAAATATTTCTTATTTATATAAGTGTGAATATTTCTTATTTATAAATTAAAGTGTAAATATTTCTTATTTATAAAGTGTAAATATTTCTTATTTATAAAGTGTAAATATTTCTTATTTATAAATTACAGTGGACCACCGGTGTTCGTCCTGCTCAAAACTCGCCCTTTTATGTAAGTGTATTTTTTTAAATGCTTTTATAAGTGTATTTTTGGGGGTCTAAAAGGACTAGTGTACTTTACATTATTCCTTATGGGAATAAATTCGGTTGGTAATGGCACTTGAACAGCATTCTGGAACGAAAAAATAACAAAAACCGGGGGTCCACTGTATGTGCATTGCTTGTGTGAATACTGGTGGTGGCTTTCTGCTGCCGCCGACCACCACCACGGCTTATGGTTAGTGGCCCTTACACCCAACAACAACAACACTACCACCAGTCCTTACATTCGTAATGACATGTTTTATTCATTCTAGACTTTATATCATGTTTCTATGTTATTAATATTGTTTACTATGTCATATTATATGAAGTGTGATAGATAAATAAGCGGTAGAGCTGATATTAGTGTCAAATTGAAGCATTTTGTCCTGCCTCCCAACAATAAACTCGCCTCCCTCTCTCCTCCACTCCATCTTCCATACACCAACAAGAGTCGCCAATAAAGGTAAGTTATTAGTGCTTTATATTTATTTGTCATTCTTTGCATGTAAATCTATATTTAATATCTAAAAAATTATTTTTTGTTAATACTCCTGGGTGTTTGAAACGGATTAATTGAACTTACATTATTTCTTATAAGGAAAATAGCTTCAGTTTTGGTTGATTTCAGTTTTAGTCGATCCCTCTGGAACGGATTAAACATGAAAATGGAGGTTTGACTGTAGGATACAACAACAACTCGTCAGAGAGCCCATCGTAACTCTGAGCTGTCGGTAAACAAGTTCGTCGGTAAGTGAGGAGAGGCTGTATAAGTCATTTTTCGCTTACATACATACCTATGATAAAGTTTAATTGATATATTACACACAATGACTCGAAAATTATCACTTTTTCACTGATGGTAAGCACTTAACAGATTCTCTTAGGCTTTGAAGAACTGGACCATCACTACTTTTCCACTCTGATGTCATCATTAAGCAAAATTAAGGGTTATTTTTGGGCTATGGTAAACAGCGGATAACTGACACTGGGGATATGGGGGTTCTACTGTATATTGTATATTCCATGGCTAACCATCTTCCTATGTTCTAAGTACTGAAAAGCCTCTAGTATCATAAAACCTAGTTTACACAGTGTTAGACATTATAAAGAACCTAGTGTACACAGTGTTAGACATTATAAAGAACCTAGTGTACAGTGTTAGAATTTATAAGTATACTATTAATCACCTTTTTGCTAAAAATTGTACTTATCTTTTAATATTTTTAATACTAATAAATTTTACTTTTGTACACTTTTATACACTTTAGCACTTATCTCTCTTTTAATAATTACCTTTGATTTTCATTATATTGCCTTTAATAAATTCTATAATCACAACTAGTGCAATACTGAATCTTAATATTTGTTCCATTATAACTTAATACTAATCATAGTAACTTTCCAACCAGTTCTATTAGCTAGTTAAATAATAAATCAATTACACTGTAAAGATATATCCTAAACCTCTGTGACTTCTATTCAAAAGTCTGTTAATCCAATTAGCTAGAAAAATCAATTGATCAGATATCATATCTTTAAGTTTAGCATTATTCATTGTTCTTAAGTCTTTTTAGAATCACACTCATATATAAACTTTTGTTTAATTAATTAACTAACTCAGGTGCTAACTCAGGTGCTATAGTTTTAGATTCTTATTAGCTGTAAATTGACTACCTTAGCTCATTCTTTTCATTTTTGTAAACATATTCAACGTACTAACTCATGTGCCAAGAAATCATTCTGCATTGTCCTATTCTTAGGTCTACTTGTGTTGTTCTAATTTTAAGTTTAATTATAGAATCACACTAAATCTTATGATTCCAAACATTGATCCTGAAACCAACCTTCTATTAAATGACTTACATGAACCTAACAACAACTGTCATTACTACACAGCAGAACAGGCTAAAACACTACTCAAATCCAACAATAACCTAACCATCTTTAATTACAATGTCAGATCTTTAAGCAAACATTTTGATGACCTCACTGCATTATTAAACTCACTTCAGGCCAGTATGTCCATCATTGCTCTCACTGAAACATGGTTAAAGCCTCATACTACAGATATCTATGCCATTCCTGGTTACACAGCCATACACAATTGTCGGCCAGACCAACAAGGAGGTGGCACAGCTATGTTCTACTCAGACCAGCTTGAATGTATTAACAATACTTGCACAAGAGATGAACATGGAGAATATATAATAGCTAAATTTAAATCCAAATATCTACAAAAACCTCTCACAGTTATAAACATCTATAGATTACCACAGTCAAACATTCAGCAATTTAGTGAAAAATTAGGAAGTATGATTACTGATGCACACATGAAAAAAGACCACTTAATCCTCACAGGCGACTTCAATATAAACCTCCTACAAGATCAGGACCCACTAGTAACTGAATTCACAAACACTATGAGCAACTGCTTGCTGCTCCCGACAATAACAAAACTTACGAGAATCTCTGAGACCTGTGCCTCTCTATTAGACCATATCTGGACTAACACCATATCCCCATTAAAATAAGCATAATCACAGACAATACCACTGACCACTACCCGACCTTTCTCATAACAAATCTCAGAAAATTACCACTAGAGACTACTAAAGTTACCTTCAGACTACATAATGAGACAGCTATAAATAGCTTTATAACAGCTATGACAAACATTGACTGGCAAACAGAAATAGACAACTTCCCAGATACTGACTTATGTATTAATAATTTTCTTAAAAAGACCCAATACCTCTATAATAAGCACTGCCCTAAAAAAACTAAACAAATCACAACTAAAACAAACAAACAAACAAATTTTATTTCATTGCAGATTGCAGATTACATAGGTATCGGTAGTTACAATGTAAATTGAGTGCAAGGAGAGCCACTGACATGCCATGGCATTAGGGGCAGCTTATTCTAGTCCTTAAAAACTATGTACGTACTAAATATTAGAGAAATTTATTGAGTTTATTCTAGTTAAAAATTATTTTCAAAATTACAATATGATGAAATTTTACTGTTTAAATTATTATATAATGATATTAGATATTAGATTGTTACAGGTGTTAAGATGCTTGAATGATAATATGGAATTGAGATTATCTTAAGGAAAATAACATTGAGCATTTTTGACATTAACTTATAATATGAGTAGGGGGTAACATAATAGTAACATATTATTAAAAACTGAGATTATCGTATAGGAAAGTAAGAATTAGCATTTTTCAAAGTAGTTTATAGTATGATCATTTAGTGTTGGGTGAGTAGGTGGTTTTTGAGTTGAGTCTTAAATTGATTTTCTGACAAGATTATCTTAATATTTACTGGTAATGAATTCCAGATTCTGGGGCCCTTTATGTGCATAGAATTTTTACATAGGTTGATATGAACACAGGGTATATCAAAAAGTGATCTGTGTCTTGTGTTGTGGTCATGGGTCCTATTAAAGTTGGTGAGGAGAGTTTTGAGCAGAGGGTTTATATTAGAGTGTAAAGTTTTATATATGTAGTAGGCACAAGAGTAAGTATGAATGTTCTTTACGGTGAGTAGTTTGAGACTTTTGAATATTGGTGGAGTAAGCTGTCTAGAGTGGGAATTTGTTATCATTCTGACTGCGGCCTTTTGTTGTGTTATGAGTGGTCTAAGGTGATTTAACGTTGTTGATCCCCATGCACAGATTCCATAGGTGAGATACGGGTAGATAAGTGAATGATATAGTGCAAGGAGAGCTGATTGAGGTACATAATAGCGTATCTTTGATAATATGCCTACTGTCTTCGAGATTTTCTTGGAAATTTGTTGTATATGTGTTTGGAATTTAAGGCTACTGTCAAGGTGGATTCCTAGGAATTTTCCCTCTGTGAGTCTTGTGATGGGTGTACCATTGAGTGTCAAGTTAAGTGGAACATTTGTGGCTTTGCTTCCAAACTGTATGAAGTAGGTCTTGTCAGTATTGAGAGTAAGCTTGTTAGTCGTCATCCATGTTGATATTTTCTGTAATTCGGCATTAACAGTGTTGGCCAGTATAACTGGATTTGGGTGAGAGAAGACATATGTTGTGTCATCTGCAAATAAAATGGGTTTGAGTAGTTGTGATGCATTCGGTAGGTCATTTATGTAAATGAGGAATAGGAGTGGCCCCAGGACACTTCCTTGAGGGACTCCGACTGTAATTTGTTGTGTGGAAGAGTTCGCTCCATTTGTGTACACGTATTGGCTTCTGTTGGTGAGGTATGACTTTAGGTAGTTGAGTGGGTGCCCCCTTATACCATAGTGTGCTAATTTTGTAAGCAGTAAATCATGGTCGACTGTATCAAAAGCTTTGCGTAGATCAATGAAGATTCCCAGTGGGACTTCTTTTTTCTCAAGTGCTGTATATATTAACTCCAACATGTGCGTAATAGCATCGTTTGTGCTCTTGTTTGTCCTGAATCCAAATTGACAGGGGTTGAGTACATTCTGTGAGACGAGGTAGGAATAGAATTGTCAATGAATTAATTTTTCGAAGATTTTAGAAAGCAATGGTAAATTAGAAATTGGTCTATAATTATTCAGGTCTGTTTGATCACCTCCTTTGTGGATCGGGGTGACCCTAGCTATTTTGAGAATTGATGGAAAGGTAGAGGCTTCAATGGATTTATTGAATAGTGTTGCTATAATTGGTGACAGTACCTGTGAAGCTTTTTTGTACATAAAAGTTGGTAAGCTGTTTATGTCTCCTGCCTTGTTTTTAAGGGTGTTGATTATGAGCGAGACTTCAATTGGGTTGGTAGGAGCTAGGAATAGCGTATTAGGGTAGGTGTTTGTGAGGTAGTCTGTTTGACGGGTGTTTGAGCTTGGGATTTTACTCGCTAGATTCTTTCCTATGGTGGAGAAGAAAACATTAAGTCTGTTTGCTGTCTCAGTAGGTGAGAGTAGAGGTTCATCTGCTCTTGATAATTTGATGGTGTTGTTTTTCGCTATCTTATTATTTCCTAGAATTGCAGATAGGGTCTTCCAGGTCTTTTTCATATCACCTTTTATGTTCTGGAGTCTGTTCTCATAATACAATTTTTTTGATCTCCTTATCAGGCTGGTAAGGATTGATGAGTAGCGTTTGGATTGTTCTCTGGTTATTAGACCCCTTCTGTATTGTTTTTCATATTGGTGCCTTTTGTTAATGGATTTAAGGATGCTGGGTGTTAGCCAGGGATTGTTAAGTCTCTTAGCTGTGATCTGTTTAGTTTTTTTAGGGCAATGTTTGTTATAGAGGTGGTGGGTTTTGTTAAGGAAATTCTTGATTCATTCATTAGTACATGTATCTGTATATGTTTCTAACTCATTATGCCAGTCAATGTTAATCATAGCTGTTATAAAGTTATTTACAGCTGACTCATTATGTAGTCTGAAGGTAACTTTTGTAATATCTAGGGGCAATTTACCAAGATTAGTTATGAGAAAGGTCGGATAGTGGTCTGTGGTGTTGTCTGTGATGATGCCTGATTTTAGAGGGGCTATAGTATTAGTCCAGATGTGGTCTAGTAATGAGGTACTAGTCTCGGAGATTCTTGTAGGTTTTGATATTGTTGGTAGTAACAAGCAGTTGCTCATAGTGTTTGTGAATTCTGTTACTTGTGGGTCCTGGTCATGTAGGAGATTTATATTGAAGTCTCCTGTGAGCAGCAAATGGTCTTTGTTCATGTGTGCATCAGTTATCAGGTTACCTAGTTTTTCACTAAAATGGTGAATGTTTGACTGTGGTAATCTGTAGATGTTTATCACTGTGAGGGGTTTTTGATTTAAATTTAGCTATAATATATTCTCCATGCTCATCCCTTATGCAAGAGTTATTGATACATTCAAGTTGATCTGAGTAATATATAGCTATTCCACCCCCTCGCTGATCTGTCCTACAATTGTGAATGGCTGTGTAACCTGGGATGGCATAGACATCTGTAGTATCAGGCTTCAGCCAGGTCTCAGTGAGTGTGATGATTGACATATTGGTCTGGAGGGATTGGAGTAGTGCTGTGAGGTCATCATAATGTTTGCTCAAAGATCTAACATTGTAATTGAAGATAGTTATGTTATTGTTGGCTCTGAGTAATGTCTTTGCTTGATCTGCTGTGTAATAGTTGCAGTTGCTGCTGGAATCATGTAAGTCATTTAATAATAGGTTGATATCAGGATCAATTCCTGTAATCATAAGATTTGATGTGATTCTATAACTAGACCTGAGAATAATAGATAATACTAAACTTAATAATATGGTACTAGATTAAATTCTTAGGAACTATTTGATTATTAAAAATTTTTAATAAGAGTTTGTAGAGATATAGGGTATTTGACAGAGTTCTTGGCACGTGAATTTGCACCTTAGTCAATTTATACAAATGCAATTAATTGAACTATGGTAGTTTACTAAAGCTGGGAATAAAGGAGCTAGGGAAAATGATAGCAAACAATGAAAGTAAAGTAAATTAGTACCTGAGTTAGCACCTTAATTATTATAATAAAAATTAATATAAGAACTGTGGCAGTTAGATTTTTTAAAAATAAAAACTAGGGAATATAATAGTAAACAATGAGAGTTAACACTTTAGGGAATATAATAGTAAACAAAAAGAGTAAAACACTTTAGCACCAAAATTAGCACCTTAATTATGAGAATTAACACTTTAGGGAATATAATAGTAAATAAAAAGAGTAAAACACTTTAGCACCAGAATTAGCACCTTAATTATTTTTTAAAGCTTCAAGTAAAGGAATTATTGGATGAAAGGCAGTACTAGGTACAGTAGGGCCCCGCTTTTCGGCATTTCGTCTTTCGTAGTTCCGTTCATACGGCGAGTTCAAATTATGACCAAAACTTTTGTATACAGCGAGCGTCTTTCAGATACGGCGCGTGCCACCCGGTTTGTTTACATTTTCCATGAGCACATCTCTCTATTATGTAATCATCACTCTTGGGCACATTAAATGTCCAATTTTACGTCAATATAGACATTTTCATTAATCCATCTATGATATATTCTTCAAAATTATATGAGAAACCCGTTACATAGCATATAAACATGCTGTTTGTATGCTATGTTTATATGCTATATAGGTGTGGTTGCCGGACGGAGGGAAAACATTACGTAATACTAATAATAATCACTCTTGCGCACATTAAATGTCTTATTTTACGTTAATATAGACATTTTCATTAATCCATCTATGATATATTCTTCAAAATTATATGAGAAACCCGTTACATAGCATATAAACATGCTGTTTATATGCTATGGTGTTGCCGGGCGGAGGGAAAACATTACGTAATATTAATAATAATCACTCTAGCGCACATTAAATGTCTTATTTTACGTTAATATAGACATTTTCATTATTTCATCTAAGATATTTTCTTCAAAATAATTTAAAAAACGCATTACATAGCATGTAAACATGATACATACCCACAGAATAAAATTGACATATATGATATTTGTTTACCAAACGACTTTGTAGAAGTCGGAAGAATTACGTTTTCTCTAGTCAAACATTGAGGGATAATTGTAGAAAAATATTCCTTTCATATGCCTTCACTCTATATATAGTTATTCACGACCCTTGTGGGTTTAGCACTTCTTTTTTATTATGATAATAATAATGGTAATACTATCATTAACTCTAAAAATAGTGTGTTGCATGAGAATGGGAGTGTTGCTGTTTCTTTATTTTGTACTAACTTGTACACAATGTAAGAGTATTTGTATTGTGAGGTAATTATTATAATAAAAAAAATTATTTTGAGGTAAAAGTCTCACAAACTCTTACAAACGTATGTGAATGAACTAAAAGTGGACACGTATTAATCGCATTCATTTCGCCTGACCGAGTGATCGCCCACTACCTGTTCAGTTTGTTTTTTTACCTTATCTGAACTCTGTATCTCGTTCTCTTTCTCGTTTACTCTTTCGTTTACTAGTTGGCTCTCATTGACTATGGCGTCTAAGCTTAGTTGTGATAAAAAGAGGAGTCGTAAGCCTCTTACTTTAAGTGCCAAGTTAGAAATGATTAAACTCAGTGAACTGACTTTTTTGGGTTATCCTGGGTTGTCTACGCATATTTGCTATGTATGATAATCTATACAGTGGACCCCCAAGTATCGTAATTAATCCGTTCCAGGAGCTAGTACTTAACACGAAGTTTTTGAAATTCGAACCATTATTTCCCATAAGAAATAATGTAAATACAATTAATCTGTTCCACAAAAAAATATTCACATATAAAATAATTAAAAACAATATATATATATACATTTACTTACCTTTATTGAAGAGTTGCAGGCATCTGGAAGATAGAGTAATGAGTAATGAAGGTCCTCTTGGGCATTTTCTTCCAAAACAGGCCTGTTTCATCACAATTAAACACTTGTTGGGGGAGGAATTCTTCAGCCTCTACGAAGGGAAATCCCCACTCCCTGCATGCCTGCTACACTCCCTGCATGCCTGCTACACTCCCTGCATGCCTGCTACACTCCCTGCATGCTGCTACACTCCCTGCATGCCTGCTACCTCCCTGCATGCCTGCTACACTCCCTGCATGCCTGCTACACTCCCTGCATGCCTGCTACACTCCCTGCATGCCTGCTACACTTCCTGCATGCCTGCTACACTCCCTGCATGCCTGCTACACTCCCTGCATGAATGCTACACTCCCTGCATGAATGCTACACTCCCTGCATGAATGCTAAACTCCTGCATGAATGCTACACTCCCTGCATACCTTCTAAACTCCCTGCATGGCTGCTATACTCCCTGCATGAATGCTAACCTCCTGCATGAATGCTACACTCCTGCATACCTGCTAAACTCCCTGCATGGCTGCTACACTCCCTGCATGGCTGCTACACTCCCTGCATGCCTGCTACACTCCCTGCATGCCTGCTACACTTCCTGCATGCCTGCTACACTCCCTGCATGCCTGCTACACTCCCTGCATGAATGCTACACTCCCTGCATGAATGCTACACTCCCTGCATGAATGCTAAACTCCCTGCATGAATGCTACACTCCCTGCATACCTGCTAAACTCCCTGCATGGCTGCTATACTCCCTGCATGAATGCTAACCTCCCTGCATGAATGCTACACTCCCTGCATACCTGCTAAACTCCCTGCATGGCTGCTACACTCCCTGCATGGCTGCTACACTCCCTGCATGAATGCTAAACTCCCTGCATGAATGCTAAACTCCCTGCATGCCTGCTACACTCCCTGCATGAATGCTACACTCCCTCGATGAATGCTACCACAGGGGTGCCACTAGGAAGCTTCTTTGGACCCATGGTGACTTTTTTCACAGTGACAATCACTAAAGCACCAAAAAAAACACCAAATGTAGTGTGAATGTTTGAAAGAGCGCGCTAGGTAATGTTCTCTCAATGGTAAACAACGCTTCACTGGTGGCGTCCTGCGTCCCGCGCAGGCGCGGAGCAGGCGGACAGGTCTAATACATTACAAAACACGAGCGGTTTTACGATTCTCGAAGTCGTAAAAAGCTTACGAAACACGATGTTTACGAAGTAAGAACCTTTCGAAACTCGGGGGTCCACTGTACTTATATCTGCATGTTTATGTATCTGTTTAGCATGCTGGCCATCTCCCACCGAGGCAGGGTGACTAAAAATAGAGGAAATGCGTTCACCATCACTCATTCAGTTGCTGTGTTGTTAGAAGCACACCTACACCACACCCATTCTTCAGAGTGCATGCACTGTACTTCTTGCCTCCTGGACTCAAGTCTAACTAAACCTGAATCCCTTCATAAATGTTGCCTCGCTCCCACTCCAATAGCACATCAAATCACAAAATCCTCCTGCCTCCAATCACTCCTGTCTAACACACTCACACAAGCCTGTTGGATGTCCAAGCCCCTAGCACTCAGAGCCTCTACCCTATCATTCACACCCTTCTTGGGATGACCCACAGTCCCCCTTCCCTCCACCTGATTTATATACCTTGGAAAATCCTGGTGGAACTGGTCCCAAATCTGAACACCAAAATCACTGTATAACAGGAAAAGGCTTGGTAGAGGGTGCAGGGTGGACCTGTGGCATGGGGCGTGGGGAAGTAGGAGGAGAGACGAGAGTGAAGGCAGTGCATGGTTGAGGGGGTGCTGGGCTGTCCTTTGTCTGCCCACCCACTGTGCCATGTGACCCAGGCACCATAACACCCACCATCACCACCTCCTTTTCATCCATCCCCGCATATTCTCCTTCATGATCGGTATCACTATCAGTGGCCAGAGTTTTTGATCATGATCTCCCATAACCCTTGGGGACTGCATATGGCACACTGCCTGAACGTAAGCGACGACGCTTAAAGGTACACTTCACTGGGGAATAATGTACTTCACTATCACTCGAAGAATTGTCTAAGTGCAGAAAATCAATCTCATCATCACTTGTATCACTTTTACTATCATCATCATAAAAACTGCGAGAAAATTATAATTTCCGCTTGCGTAGTTGCCTCTGACTAGTAACACTGGCCACCCCAGAGGTGCTTGGCCGAGGGTCTGTTGTGGCCACACTGGCCACCCCAGAGGTGCTTGGCCAATGATCTGGTGTGGCCACACTGCCCACCCCAGAGGTGCTTGGCTGAGGGTCTGGTGTGGCCACATTGGCCACCCCAGAGGTGGTGGGCTGAGGGTCATCTGGGTTATCACCAATATTTTCATTAATTCCTCGATCATTAGTAGCCACATCAATGTCAAATCCACTAAACTCGAGGTCTCTATCACTTTCCTCAAATAAGAGTGTTAATAAGATGAGGTGTGAGTGAATCATGTAAAACAATTACAGGCTTCCGTTTTACACTCACTTGGCAGGACGGTAGTACCTCCCTGGGCAGCTGCTGTCTACCAGCCTACTACC
The DNA here is from genome assembly GCA_009830355.1 of Cherax destructor. Taxonomy (NCBI): domain Eukaryota; kingdom Metazoa; phylum Arthropoda; class Malacostraca; order Decapoda; family Parastacidae; genus Cherax; species Cherax destructor. The sequence goes on from WNWK01000130.1 coordinate 61,693, forward strand.
TAGGCCTGTACATTTCTTCTTTCAACAAGCTAGCTATATCCCACTGAAGCAGGGTGGCCCAAAAAGGAAAACGAAAGTTTCTCTCTTTAACTTTTGTAATGTACAGTGGTCCCTCAGTTTTTTGTGCATCTCCAAACTCGAACATTTATGTAAGTGTATTTTCGTAAGTGCTGTTGCAAGTGTATTTTTGGGGGTCTGAAATAGACTAACCTACGGGACATTATTTCTTAAGGAAGTAAATTCATTCGGTAATGGCACTTGAGCAGCATTCTGGAACGAATTTTCGACAAAAACCGAGGGACCACTGTATACAGAAGGGGTTACTAGCCTCTTGCTCTCGACATTTTAGTCTCCTCTTATGACACGCATGGCTTACGGAGGAAGAATTCTGTTCCTCTTCCCCATGGAGATAAGAGGAAATAAACAAGAACAAGAACTAGAAAGAAAATAGAAGAAAACCCAGAGGAGTGTGTATATATATGTTTGTACATACAAGTGTAGTGTGACCTAAGTGTAAGTAGACGTACCTGAAATCTTGCGTGTTTATGAGACAGAAAAGACACCAGCAATCCTACCATCATGTAAAACAATTACAGGCTTCTGTTTTACTCTCAGCAGGATGGTAGTACCTCCCTGGGTGGCATAATTGCAAGTATTACTGCACTAACGTACGTAGAAAACAGAATGAACCAAGAATATCAACAGTGAGACCATCAACTCGAAAAAATTGCCGATCTAAGTGGAGACTGCCATTCAAACCCAAAGCACAGCCCTCTGCCAGATGAACACCTACCCCAAGCTCTGAGCAACTATAGCTTCTCCGTCTTAACTACAACAACCCCTGTACTACTATGAGACCTAATAACAGAAGAAGCAACACAAAGAACAGCAAGAAATCACAAAGAACTCGATTATTTCACTTGAATACCCAGCAGGACGCCGGTGCCTCATCCACCCCCACCTCACAACCACCCCAGGCGACTCATCAACAACAACAATGGCTGACTCTCCCTCTCCCTACTCAACCGCCACCCAAGACAACGGGACAGCAACAACATCAATAATGACTGAATCTCCCTCAAACCACACTGCCTTCATAGGATTTGACCCATCTGAAATGATCTCAGGTATGACAAATGATCCTGTCACTCTTAAGTCATACATCACCAACCTAACTGTGGAAAACATGAATCTTCGTACAACACTATCTAAACATGAAACTAAGTTAGCCCACCTTGAAAGCAAGATCCTCAGCCTTGAAAAGAAGTTTACATCAGCTGGAATCACTGATTTTGGAAAGACCCTCCAAACAGTCATAGCCAGCCATACAGAGCAAATAACATCCCTAAACACGAAGGTAGAAGATGCTGTCAAGGACTGGAAGAACAACATGGATACCCAGCTGAACGAATATTTTACTAACCAAGAAGATAAAACTGAACAAGATAAGTTATCTGACTCAGTAATAATTAGCAGTTCACTCTTTCCAAGTGACATAAACCATACAAACTGCAAAGATGCTACTCTTCAGACCATAAAAGACCACTTAAATGTAATAGTGCCAGCATCAGAGATAACAGAATCTCGATTACTAGGTAACCAAGGTAGAAAACAAAGTGTTATGCTTAGATTTCACACGAAAGACAGGAAAAAAGATCTAATAAGTTTATCTATTAAAGCAAAAAAAGATGTTTATGTAAAGGAGTGTCTCACAAAAAAACATCAGAACCTCCTATACAGAGTAAGAAAACTTAAACGTGAGAATAATGACAAAATCCACCAGTGCTTCACACGGGATGGGAAAATTCTAGTAAGGAGAACAAATGTAGGCCGTGTTTACTATATCACGAATGAAAATGAACTGTCCAACTTCCTTCGAGATGCTAATCTTACAGAGTCTGACCAACCTCAGAGACCAAATCCTTAGACTACGTTAGTGCAATTAAATTCCATAATTGTCCTAGTAAGTGCTATCTCACTATCTCAAATTTCTCATACAATTGATTGTGTGACTTATTGTGTATTTCTTGTATTAGAAGCAACTACCTCATTATATGTAACTTTTTATATACAGTGGTACCTCGGTTAACGATGGTCCCCAAACTCGCCCTTTTATGTAAGTTTATTTTTTTAAATGCTTTTGTAAGTGTATTTTTGGGGGTCTAAAAGGACTAGTCTATTTTACATTATTCCTTATGGGGATAAATTCGTTTGGTAATGGCACTTGAACAGCATTCTGGAATGAAAAAATATCGTTAACTGAGGTACCACTGTATATCTTTTTTTTCTTTAATTGCAATTATTTGCAATATACTTTTTAATACATATTTACCATTACCATTTTCCAACCTTAACTATATACAGTATTAGTAATCACTTTATCTACTTAAAATTTTATTAAAACCTGTACTTTGTACAATTAATCTCTATATTCTCTTAAAATAGTTCTTTGCATTCATTTACTTCATATTGTCTTTTATAAATTCTAAAACTTCAACCAGTGCAATATTGAATTCAAATAATTGTCCAAAACAAGTAAATATTAGTCATAGTAACTATTCCAACCATTTCATTAGCCAGTTCAATTACTAAATCATCAACATTGTACAAATATCCTATATCTCTGTGAAAAATTGTTCATAATTGTAATAATCCAATAGTTAGTACAGTGGACCCCGAGTTATGAGGACCTCGGAAATCGTACAACTATGTAAGTATAATATTGGAAGTGCTTTTGTAAGTGTGTTTCTGGGGGTCTGAAATGGACTAACCTACTTGACATTATTTCTTAAGGGAGTAAATTCATTCGGTAATGGCACTTGAGCAGGCTTCTGGAATGAAGTTTTTACATTACTCGGGGGTCCACTGTATTATTCATTTCAGCGTCTTTATTACAGTTCTAGGGTATTTATCGTGTTTCTGATATCAATTTGGAATAAATGTCAACATAATAATTTATTATTTGTCAATATGTCAACATAATAATTTATTATTTGTCAATATGTCAACATAATAATTTATTATTTGTAGTTATGCAATTTATTAAATCAGATCAAACAAATCAAATCAATTATTTGTGTTGCAATAACAGTTTATATGGTCATTAGATGAGTTACAAGGTGAATGGTGTCTGGGAACCTTTGTGTGCCCGCGGCCACCCAGACGCGTTTCATACGACCGCCAAATTCTAAGCCAAATCACGAAAATCAAGGCAATATTTGGACGAAAAAAGTTGGCAATAATAAAAATTCACGATATTCAAGGCGGACAAAATTCAAGGGTCCACTGTAATAATAAATAATAATCGCTCTGGAGTGCATTTAAATGTCAGCTACCAAACCTATACGAAATACTTATGACATTTAAAGCGATTCAGATCAATTATTTATTATTCTTATTCATACTATTATAATTATTGTAAATTATTATAAATTATTATTATTATTAATAATAATAAACACTATTTTTGCATTTTTTTATGACGAGTGATCTAGGCGTGTTTCCCCTGATGTAAACAACGTATCTATCTTATGATCTTATCCCAGAGTGGCGGCCTCCACCCTTACCCCACTCACATAATATGGCATATATTATTCATTTCAGTGTCTTTATTACAGTTCTAGTGTATTTATCGTGTTTCTGATATCAATTTGGAATAAATGTAAAGATAGATAACCTTTATTACTAATATTAGCATAATTACACAACATTTTATTAGCTCCACGGCTTACATCCGACATCCATGACTACTCAACAGATACTGAATGCTACTGCTCGCCTCTTCCTCTTCCATTTAGCTCCTCCCACTTCGTAATGATGTTAGATGGTGAATTTAATATATTTTTCTGTAAGCGTAACTCGTATGTTTATTTTACTTTTTTATTGTTTTCTGTAATATATAAGAGTTATGCAAATTAAAATAATCAAATTGGAGTTATCAAATTGTTTATATGCTATGTTACACGTTTCTTATATAATTTTGAAGAAAATATCATAGATGGATTAATGAAAATGTCTATATTGATGTAAAATAAGACTTTTAATGTTCCCAAGAGTGATTATTATTAGTCTTAACCCTTTGGGGGTCGGTGCCGTACTAGTACGTTTTACAAGCAGGGGTTGGTGCCGTACTAGTACGCGTAAATTCTAGTGGCTTCAAATCGAGGGGGAGAAAGCTGGTAAGCCTGCATATGATAGAATGGGTCTATGTGATAAGTGTGCGCAGTAGGAAAAAAATCTATCCACCCACATTGCATTGTGGGAGTGGTAATTCAGTGCACCTCTGTCACCAAGCCAAGCGGTAAGTAATACCTCACTCCCGCAGTGTGAGTGGTAGGGAAAGCAGTGGGAGGAGTGGGGAAGACAGTGGGGTGGGTGGGGAATACAGTGGGTGAAGTGGGGAAGACAGTGGGGGAGTGGGGAAGGCAGTGGGAAGGTGGGGTGGGTGGGGATGACAGTGGGGGTGGGGAAGACAGTGGGGTGGGTGGGGAAGGCAGTGGGGAAGACAGTGGGGTGGGTGGGGAAGGCAGTGGGGAAGACAGTGGGGGTGGGGAAGACTGGGGGGAAGGCTGGCTGGCTGGCAGGCAGGCAGGCAGGCAGGCAGGCAGGCAGGCAGGCAGGCAGGCTGACCAGCTGGCTGGCTCTGTCACACAGGTACACACAAATACATAAGAGTAAATAACCAAGGATAAATACATAGTGTAAATTACCTAGGATAATCCAAAAAAATTCAGACAGACAGATAAAACAGTGAAAACAAATAAAGGGAAGGCAGTGTATCCTCATTTGTTAAATGTCATCACTCTTGATAAGACGAGGCTAACCCCTGGCTGGCTGGCAGGGAGGCAGGCAGGGAGGGTGGGAGGCAGGGGTTGAGGCAGGCAGGCAAAGGCAGTGTTCCGCATTTGTCAAGTGTCATCACTCTTGATGAGGCTAACCCCTGGCTGGCTGGCAGGGAGGCAGGCAGGGAGGGTGGGAGGCAGGGAGGGTGGGAGGCAGGCAGGGATAGTGGCAGGGAGGGAGGGAGGCAGGGGTTGAGGCAGGAAGGCAAAGGCAGTGTTCCTCATTTGTCAAATGTCATCACTCTTGATAAAATGAGGCTAACCCCTGGCTGGCTGGCAGGAGGCAGGCAGGGAGGGTGGGAGGGAGACAGGGAGGGTGGGAGGCAGGGGTTGAGGCAGGTAGGCGAAGGCATCAAATGTCAACAGTAATTAGTTTAGCAGATAATAAACAAGATAAGAAGACCCTCACCCCTCTTCAAATGTCAGTTTTGTAATTGGATTACTGATAAGACTGACATTTACACCTTCCTTCAATAATAATAATAATAATAATTATTATTATTATTATTATTATTATTATTATTATTATTATTATATTCTCACGTGTATCCTAGGTAATTTACACTATGTATAATTGTATTTATGTGTTCCTGTGAGATAGACACACAGCCAGCCAGCCAGCCAGCCAGCCCGCCAGCCGGCTGACCATCCATGCAACCAGCTGTTCAGCCAGCCAGCCAACTGGTCTGTAAGCCAGCCAGCCAGCTGGCTAGCTGGTCAGCCAGCAAGCCAGCCAGCCGGCTGGCCATCCATCCACCAGACAGCTGTTCAGCCAGCCAGCTGGTCAGCTAGCCAGCCAGCCAGGTGGTCAGCTAGCCAGCCAGCCAGCTGGTCAGCTAGCCAGCCAGCCAGCCAGCCGGCTAGCTGGTCAGCCAGCAAGCCAGCCAGTCGACTGGCCATCCATCCAGCCAGCTGTTCAGCCAGCCAGCCAGCCAGCCAGCTGGTCAGCCAGCCAGCCAGCTGGTCAGCTAGCCAGCCAGCTGGTCAGCTAGCCAGCCAGCCAGCTGGTCAGCCAGCAGTTATTGTGTAGTATACAAGGTAATTTAAATATGTATAATTGTATTTATGTGTTCCTGTGAGATAGACACACAGCCCCCAGCCAGCCGCCAGCCCGCCAGCCCCGGGGGCCATCCATGCAACCCCGCCGTTCAGCCAGCCCCGCCAACTGGTCGTAAACCAGCCAGCCAGCTGGCTTTGGGGGGCAAACCAGCCCCGGGGGCCATCCCCTCCACCAGACAGTTTTTCGGGCCCGCCCCGCTGGATATATATATATTTACTTACCTTTATTGAAGAGTTGCAGGCATCTGGAAGGTAGAGTTGCTGACAGGGCAGGGTGTTAGTGGTTGGAAGGGAATCCTCCAAAGGACTTCAGGTAACAAGCCCCTCTCTGGGGTTACTTCCTTCTTGGTCTTTTAATGCCACTAGGACCAGCTTGAGAGTCACTAGATCCCTGCCTGGTGAAATAACTGTCCACAGTCCTCTGTTTCTGGCGACTTTTCAACACTTTCCTGAAGTGCAACATGGCTCTGTCACTGAAGTGGCTGCAGAAAAGGCTCATTTCAGCTTGCTCAGGGTGATGTCTTTCAACAAATGTCTGCAACTCATTCCACTTTGTACACATCTTCTTAAGCACTGAAGAAGGCACCTCCTTCTGTCTCTCACCCTCCTCCTTTGAAGCAATAACCTCAGCTGTGGTCTGTTGCTGTTCCAGATGAAGCTCTTGCAGCTCTTCAGTTGTTAGCTCTACACTGTGCTCCTCCACCAACTCTTCCACATCCTCACCACTCACCTTCAACCCCAGGCTGTTCCCCAATGCCACAATATCTTCCACAACAGGCACAGGGTCGTCAGGGTCAGGGTCAGCCTCAAATCCTTCAAAATCCCTATGTTGGACACAACCTGGCCACAATGGTCTCCAAGCAGAGTTCAAAGTCCTGGAAGTTACTCCCTCCCAAGCCTTACCTATAAGGCGTATGCAATGCACAATATTGAAGTGATCTTTCCAGAACTCTCTTAGGGTCAATGAAGTGTCTGAGGTCACATTACAGCACTTCTGAAACACTGCTTTGGTGTACAGTTTCTTGAAGTTGGAAATGACCTGCTGGTCCAATGGCTGGATGAGAGGAGTGGTGTTAGGAGGCAACAATTTCACTCTGATGAAATTAAACTTGTCAGACAAACACTCTTGCAAGTTGTGAGGGTGAGCAGGAGCATTGTCCAGTACCAGGAGGCACTTGAGTGGCAATTTCTTTCCAAGAGGTATTTCTTCACACTAGGCCAAACACTCCAGTCACCCATTCCTTGAAAATCTCCGTAGTGACCCATGCCTTGGTGTTAGCCTTCCAATGCACACACAAATTATTCTTGTCAACACTGTGATTCCTGAAGGGTCTGGGATTTTCTGCATGATACACCAGTAAAGGCTTCACTTTAAAATCACCACTGGCATTGGCACACATCATAAGAGTTAGCCTGTCTTTCATAGGCTTGTGTCCTGGCTGTGCCTTTTCCTCCTGAGTAATCAAGGTCCTGTTGGGCATTTTCTTCCAAAACAGGCCTGTTTCATCACAGTTAAACACTTGTTGGGGGAGGAATTGTTCAGCCTCTATGAACCCCTTAAATTCACTCACAAACTTTTCAGCTGCACGTTTGTCTGAGCTGGCTGCCTCACCATGTCTCACAACACTGTGTATGCCACTACGTTTCTTAAACCTGTCAAACCAGCCTTTGCTGGCTTTAAAATCACTCGCCTCACCACTGGTTCCAGGCATTGTCTTGACAAGATCTGCGTGCAACTTCCTTGCCTTTTCACAAATTATCGCCATGGAAATACTATCACCCGCTCTCTGTTTTTCATTGATCCACACCAACAACAACTTCTCAACCTCATCCACTGTTTTCGATCTATTTTTTGTTAACATATCAACCCCTTTAGCAACATTAGCTTCCTTGATCTCATTTCTCTTTGCCAGGATAGAGCTGATAGTAGATGGGGTTTTCTTGTACATCCTGGAAAGTTCACTCAGACGTACGCCACTCTCATATTTTTCTATAATCTCTTTCTTCAGTTCGATGGTGTTCCTCACTTTCTTTACCACAGGGGTGCCACTAGGAAGCTTCTTTGGACCCATGGTGACTTATTTCACAGTGACAATCATTAAACCACCAAAAAAGACACCAAATGTATTGTGAATGTTTGAAAGAGCGCGCTGGGTAATGTTCTCTCAATGGTAAACAACGCTTCACTGGCGGCGTCCTGCGTCCTGCACAGGCACGGAGCAGGCGGACAGGTCTAATACGTTACGAAACACGAGCCAGTTTACGATTCTCAAAATCGAAAAAAGCTTACGAAACACGATGTTTACAAAATAAGAACCTTACGAAACTCGGGGGTCCACTGTACTAATATACAGTGGATCCCAGGTTAACGGCCATAATTCGTTCCAGAATATTGTTCGAGTGCTGTTACCGAACAAATTTTTCCCATAATGAATAATGTAAATTAGATTAGTCCGTTTAGACCCCCAAAAATATATTTACAAAAGCACTTACAAAAATACACTTACATAATTGTTGGAGTTGGGAGCAGTACGTAAACCGGGGTTCCACTGTACAGTGGACCCCCAAGTAACGAACACCCCGGAAATCGTACAATTATGTAAGTATAATATTGTAAGTGCTTGTGGAAGTGTATTTTTTGGGGTCTGAAATAGACAAACCTACGTGACATTATTCCTTAAGGGAGTAAATTCGTTCGGTAATGGCACTTGAGCAGGCTTCTGGAAAGAAGTTTTTACGTTACTCGGGGGTCCACTGTACTTCAATCCTACCAATAATTCCCTTTATGAAATATAAATTCCCTAATACACGATCATTGGAGCAATGTGGTTCACTTAATGAAAATGTGGGTAATGCTTTGCACTGCCCAACTGAAGCACTACAGACTAAGATTTCGCTCACACACACACACACACACACACACCCATGCACGCACAACTACATCCACTCTTACCCCAGTGACAGACACCAGCACATAACTATGTACAAATAAATTTTCATAAGACACTACCAATGAATATAGGTACAGTGGTACCTCGAGTTACGATGGTCCCCAAAATCGCCCTTCTATGTAAGTTTATTTTTTTAAATGCTTTTGTAAGTATATTTTTGGGGGTGTAAAAGGACTAGTCTATTTTACATTATTCCTTATGGGGATAAATTCGTTTGGTAATGGCACTTGAACAGCATTCTCGAACGAAAAAATATCGTAACTCGAGGTACCACTGTACCTCTTTGCTCAGTAGTTGAGCAAGTTATACAATTTTCAAAGCAATAGAACTATGTAGTTATTCACAGAAAATAGCATTACCATTAATAATTAGTAAGTTTATTTAAGTATAGGTCCACATAAGGAGAATTATAACACATAGTAACACATGTGTAAATTACCTAGGATAACCCAAACAAAGTCAATGTGACCAAATTTCAGTAAATGGAACACTTTACTACTATCATATAAAGGGGCTTTCAGCATGTACACCCAAATGTCATTCTTCTTTGTACAAACATTGTATCATGCTGAAAGAAAATTATTATTATTATTATTATTATTATTTTTAACATTAATGGCAGCTACCAGAACTAAGGGACTGACACAGTACAGTGAACATAACCTGCAATGCTCCACATAACCATGGGCTTTCAACATGTACTCCAGTATCACCCATTTCTGTATAAACATTATATGTTGAAATAAACTTGTACTGTATTTGTATAAAAGGGTTAAATTTAAGTCAGTCTAAATCACATCCAGAATTTGATCCAAGTCACAGGCTAAAAGTCACACAACATATGCATCAGCAGTGGTGGCAGAAGTAGTTTGCTAAAAACAATGGCAGTAGTGTCAGAAGCATCAGGAGTGGCAGAACTGAGAGGGGCAGCATCAGCACCAGCACAAAAACGTGTCAGCGGCAGCAGCAACTGCATCAGTGGAGGCAGTTTCAGTAACAGTGGCATCATGTATTGCAGTCCAAGCCATATCCAAAATTAGTAGGCATCAGCAGCATAAGGCCATTAACCATATCCATAATCCTTTCTAAGTTACAGTGATAAGCTATGGGAAATCCTGGGTAGCCAAAGCCACTCCAGAGAGAGAGGTTTTTTAGCGCCAGGAAGAAAAAAAGCTGGCAGGAAATGACAGAAATTGTATACCAACTGCAATCATTTCTGAAGTGGAATCACAGTCAATGGCCTCCACTCCAGAACAACAGATATTAGTGCCAGGAAAAAAAGACCCCTATCATACCACCAATCCGACGACATTCATCTTTGCAAATATACAGGGTCTAAAGCCAGCGACGAACAACAAAATAACTTACATCCGTGGACTGCATACAGAGTCAAATGCAATGTTTGCAGCTTTCACAGAGACCCACATAAAGGATCACTTGGACAATGAAATATGGATCCCGGGCTACAACCTATACAGATGTGACAGAGTGAACAGGCAAAAGGGCGGGGTTGGCCTGTATATCACAGAGTCACTTATATGCTCAGAACTACTAAATGCCTCAAATGATGTAGTTGAAGTTTTAGCAGTAAAGATCAAGAATCAAAACCTGGTCATCGTGGTTGTATACAAGCCTCCGGATGCAACGTCCCAACAATTCCAGGAACAGCTTCTGAAAATTGACCACTGTCTGGAAAACCTTCCAGCTCCTGCCCCCAACATCTTGCTCCTGGATTTCAACCTAAGGCACCTAAAATCGAGGAATATTGCAAATAATGTGGTAGCAGAGATAACACCAGGAGGCAGCTCAGATGAAAACTCGCACACACACGAGCTTTTAAATCTCTGCACCAAATTCACCTTAAACAAGCAAATAATAGAGCCTACAAGATTGGAGAAAATGCTGGACCTCATCTTCACTAACAATGATGATCTGATATGAAATGTCATCATATCAAAAACAATATACTCAGATCACAACATAACAGAGGTCCAGACATGTATGCGGGGGGCCCCAGACCGATAAAATGTGATGAGTCACGAGGGAGCCTTCACCAAATTCAATAACAAAAACATAAGGTGGGACCAAGTAAGCCAAGTCCTAAATGATATAAACTGGGAAGATAGCCTAAGCATCACGGATCCTAACCTATGTCTAGAACAAATTAACTCTGTGGCACTTGAGGTTTGCTCAAGGCAAATTCCCTTAAGGAAAAGGAGGAGAAGATGTAAACTAGAAAGAGAAAGGCGCTCCCTATACATGTACAGGTGAAGGCAAAGAATAACAGAGCGACTACAAGAGGCCAATATATCTGAAATACGTAGGGAGACACTGGTCTGAGAAATAGCAAACATCGAACTAAAACTAAAGGAATCTTACAGGAATCAAGAAATGCGGGGAGAACTAAAAGCCATAAATGAAATTGAAAGAAACCCAAAGTATTTCTTTTTTATGCCAAATCAAAGTCAAGAACAACATTCAGTATTGGGCCCCTACTTTAACAGGATGCATCCTACACAGATGACAGCAAGGAAATGAGTGAGCTACTAAAGTCCCAGTATGACTCAGCTTTCAGTGAGCCGCTAACCAGACTGAGAGTCGAAGACCTAAATGAATTTTTTATGAGAGTGCCACAGAACTTGGTAGACACAAACCTATCTGACATTATCCTGACGCCAAATGACTTCAAAAAGGCGATAAATGACATGCCAATGCACTACGCCCCAAGCCCAGACTCATGGAACTCCATGTTCATCAAGAACTGCAAGAAGCCCCTATCACGTGCTTTTAACATCCTATGGAGAGGGAGTATGGACACTGGAGTCATCCCGCAGTTACTAAAAACAACAGATATAGCACCACTCCACAAAGGGGGCAGTAAAGCAATAGCAAAGAACTACAGACCAATAGCGCTAACGTCTCATATCATAAAAATCTTTGAACGGGTTCTAAAAAGCAAGATTGCCAATCATCTAGATACCCATCAATTACACAACCCAGGGCAGCATGGGTTTAGAGCAGGTTGCTCCTGTCTGTCCCAACTACTGGACCACTACGACAAGGTCCTGGATGCTCTAGAAGACAAACAGAATGCAGATGGTTTATACACAGACTTTGCAAAAGTCTTTGACAAGTGTGACCATGGTGTAATAGCACACAAAATGCATGATAAAGGAATAACAGGAAAAGTTGGCAGATGGATCTACAATTTCCTAACAAACAGAATACAAATAGTAGTCAACAGAGTAAAGTCTGAGGCGGCTACGGTGAAAAGCTCTGTTCCACAAGGCACATGCCTCGCTCCCATCTTGTTCCTCATCCTCATATTGGACATAGACAAGGATATAAGACACAGTGCCGTGTCTTTCTTAGAAGATGACACCCGAATCTGCATGACAGTGTCCACCATTGAAGACACTGCAAGACTTCAAGCAGACATCAACCAAATCTTTAAATGGGCTTCAGAAAATATAAAGTTCAATGATGAGAAATTTCAATTACTCCGATATGGAAAATGTGAGGAACTTAAAATTTCATCGGAGTATAAAACAAATTCCAACCACACAATAGAGCGAAAGACTAATGTCAAAGACCTGAGAGTGATCATGTCAGAGGATCTCACCTTTAAGGACCATAACACTGTAGCAATCGCATCTGCTAGAAAAATAACAGGATGGATAATGAGAACCTTCAAAACCAGGGATGCCAAGCCCATGATGACACTTTTTAGGTCGCTTGTTCTATCCAGACTGGAATATTGCTGCACACTAACTACACCTTTCAAGGCAGGTGAAATTGCTGACCTAGAAAATGTGCAGAGAACCTTCAAGGCACGCATAACAGCGATAAACTACTTCAATTACTGGGAACACTTGAAGTTCCTAAACTTGTACTCCCTAGAACGCAGGCGGGAGAGATACATTATTATATACACTTGGAAAATCCTAGAAAGAATAGTACCAAACTTGCACACCAGAGTCATTCCCTACAAAAGCAAAAGACTCGGCAGATGATTCAATATCCCCCAATGAAAAGCACGGGTGCCACTAGCACGTTGAGAGACAACACAATAAGTGTCAGGGACCCAAGACTGTTCAACTGCCTCCCAGCATACATAAGGGGATTACCAACAGACCTCTGGCTGTCTTCAAGCAGGCATTGGACAGGCACCTAAAGTCGTTACCTGACCAGCCGGGCTGTGGTTCGTACGTTGGACTGCGTGCGGCCAGCAGTAACAGCCTGGTTGATCAGGCCCTGATCCACCATGAGGCCTGGTCACAGACTGGGCCGCGGGGGCGTTGAGCCCCGGAACTCTGTCCAGGTAAACTTCAGGTACTGTCTAGTTATACCATGTATGATAAGTTATACCCTGTATGATAAGGGGATGATGCTGGATTCATAGTCAGGCAAAGCTGCTCAAAATCCATCACTAGAAGGTGATCCAACAAAGTGAAAGGGGAGGAAGCACAAAACCCATAGGAGTCATACAGGACCTGAGGAGTGGAAGGTAATCAGATTTGATCTAAGAAAAAGGAAGGACAATTTCAGTTTCTTTAGTCAAAAGCCCTTCACTAGCATTAAGACATGCCCTTTGAAGGGTATATTATTGCTATTATATTCAAGAAACAAGCAATAAACCTGTATGGATCATTCAACTCTACATTGAAGGGTTTGGTCATGTAAGGTGAATATTTTTTGGAGAAAAAGTATTCAATTTAGGCCTGTGTTTGGTTATTATCATATTATCGTGTCTAAGCTTTCTCATCAAACAACCAACAAAGATCATACTATGCCTGGTAATCAGGCTGTGGTGGTAATCACACTGGTGGTAATCAGCTGTGGTGGTAATTACACTTGTGGTAATCAAGCTGTGGTGATAATCACACACTGGGAACGCTTGAAGTTCCTAAACCTGTACTCCCTAGAACGCAGGCGGGAGAGATACATTATTATATACACTTGGAAAATCCTAGAGGGATTAGTACCAAACTTGCACATGAGAGTCACTCCCTAAGAAAGCAAAAGACTCGGCAGAAGATGCAACATCCCCCCCAATGAAAAGCAGGGTGCCACTAGCACGTTGAGAGACAACACAATAAGTGTCAGGGGCCCAAGACTGTTCAACTGCCTCCCAGCGTACATAAGGGGGATTACCAATATACCCCTGGCTGTCTTCAAGCAGGCACTGGACAGGCACCTAAAGTCAGTACCTGACCAGCCGGGCTGTGGTTCGTACGTCGGACTGTGTGCGGCCAGCAGTAACAGCCTGGTTGATCAGGCTCTGATCCACCATGAGGCCTGGTCACAGACCAGGCTGCGGGCGTTGACCCCCGGAACTCTCTCCAGGTAAACTCCAGGTGGTAATCAGACTGTGGTGGTAATCAGGCTGTGGTGGTAATCAGGCTGTGTTGGCAATCACACTGGTGGAAATCAGGTTGTGGTAGTAATCACACTGGTGGTAATCAGGCTGTAGTGGTAATCACGTTGGTGGTAATCAGGCTGTTGTAGTAATCAGGCTGTGGTGGTAATCAGGCTTCATCCAATGAAGGGGAAGGTAATTCCAGTTCTTTGGATGACAAGCCTTTCAACATCATTAAGACACACTTGATGAAATATGACAGTATGTTAGGAGGGGTTAAAGCAGCTTCAGTAAATTTATAGTGATATAATTCTTTTTGGGGGTTATTAGGGGTTAATAAATGTTATATTCTGAATGAAAGAGACTGCTGAGTTTGGTGTACAGTGTCTGTTTCTCTTCCAAATGCATATAAGTGTATCAGTGGATGAATATACTGACAAGTATGTTACTAAGACACAATCTACGGTTTATAGCATTGTACAGTGGACCCCCGAGTTTCGTAAACCCCGGAAATTGTACATTTATGTAAGTATAATATTGTAAGTGCTTGTGGAAAAGTATTTTTGGGGGTCTGAAATAGACTAACCTACGTGACATTTTTCCTTAAGGGAGTAAATTCGTTCAGTAATGGCACTTGAGCAGACTTCAAGAGTGAAGTTTTTACGAAACTCGGGGATCCACTGTACTGAGAAAATGTTCGCCCACCAGGCACTTCACCAATTTCATCCCTGGTGGAAGAAACATCTCAATAAAATGTCATAAACCACATATTGTGGTTTATGACATGCAGTTTGCTTGGAGCATTTTCCTCCTCTCCATGACTATGAAATATAAGTTTATTTAGGTACAGGTACACATAAGTACAATTATCATAGTGTAAATTACCTAGAATAACACCAAAAAAGTCCAAGTGACTTATTTCCATTGGGGTCCTTGTAATATGTTATTTATTTTAACTTTAGAACAACAAATCTTTCTCTTAAGTAACTAAAACAAATGGAACCCCACTGGAAATAAAGGCACCCAAGTGGAAATGAGTAGCATTGATTGGGCTATCCTATATTAAATCTACATAATGTACATTTTATATGACTATAACATGTTTCTCTAAAGACATGTAATGTGAGAAACTATGGGTGTAAATTTCACAGGTACAATCCTGAAATAACATTTCACCCCCATAATTGGGCAGAAAGTTTGGTACATCAAACAGTTTACACTTACTGATATTGATGTATCTCAGAGTCAAGTGGGACTTAAGGACACCAGATCACAATAATGTCCCTCCTTTGTGTCCATCTTCTCAACTCACCATATCTCAAACATCTGGACATTAAATTATTAGAACATATATAGTTCTTAAAATTATTTGAAAAATTATGCCACTAACACTGATAAATTATGTGTGGAATGAATATATTTGGTAATATATAGCAGATGAGTCTATGAAGGATGAGGAGAATAGAATAGAATAGAATAGAATTTTTATTTTATTTGATGAGAATAGAATAGAATAGAATTTTTATTTCATTTGATGAGGGGAAAAGGGTGAGTGGTGCACTTAGGAGTCTGTGGAGACAAAGAACTTTGTCCGTGGAAGCAAAGAGGGGAATGTATGAGAGTATAGTTATACCAACACTCCTATACGGGTGTGAAGCATGGGTGGTGAATGTGCAACCAGGAGAAGGCTGGAGGCAGTGGAGATGTTATGTCTGAGGGCAATGTGTGGTGTGTGTATATAATGCAGAGAATTCGAAGTTTGGAAATTAGGAGGAGGGCAGGATTACCAAAACTATTATCCAGAGGGCTGAGGAGGGGTTGTTGAAGTGGATCGGACATGTAGAGAGGATGGAACAAAATAGAATAACTTCGAGTGTATAAATCTGTAGTGGAGGGAAAGCGGGTAGGGGTCGGCCTAGGAAAGGTCGGAGGGAGGGGATAAAGGTTTTGTGTGTGAGGATCTTGGACTTCCAGCAAGCATGCGTGAGCATATTTGATAGGAGTGAATGGAGACAAATGGTTTTTAATACTTGACGTGCTGTTGGAGTGTGAGAAATGTATTTATGAAGGGATTCAGGGAAACCAGCAGGCTGGACTTGAGTCCTGGAGATGGGAAGTACAGTGTCTGCACTCTGAAGGAGGGGTGTTAATTTTGTAGTTTTATAAGTGTAGTGTAAGCGCACCTCTGGCAAGACAGTGATGGAGTGAATGATGATGAAAGTTTTTCTTTTTTGAGCCACCCTGGCTTGGTGGGAATCGGCCGATGTGTTACTAAAAAAAAATCAATTACTTGACCTGAGTAATTTTATATAAATATAAATCAATTACACAATTAGGCAACTTACATTGGCCAACACAAGTTAACATACCTGTAGTGAAAATTAATACACTGAGAGGTGTACATGTGGTGTGAACTTCCTCATTTTCTGACGACACCGCTTCTATTATATCTTAGTTCATTTCATTAGAAGATTCGCCCGATACTTTCCATTTCCTTGAGAGCTAACAAAAGGGAGGAGAGTGACTTCCTGTATATCTAACATACATGTATACAATGATCTGATACTATATTTAAAGTCAATGTAATTATTTAATTTTACCTTACCTCTAGTATATCTCTTTTCATTATAACTATTTTTAACATAATTAAGACACTTATCTGTTTTTAACTTTTAAGTATAATTAATGCCTATCACAAGGACCCCATTGGAAATAATTCACTGTGTCTGACTTTTTGGGTTATCCTAGGTAATTTACACATATGCTGCTATGTATGATAATCTATGTTAACTGTGTCTGACTTTTTGGGTTATCCTAGGTAATTTACACATATGCTGCTATGTATAATAATCTATGTTAACTGTATTCATAATAATAATAATAATAATAATAATAATAATAATTTTATTCAGACATGATACAAATATATACTACATAGTTCTAGGTATAAATGGGGTGTACATGCCAAAAGCCCATAATACAGTGGACCCCCGAGTTTCGTAAAAACTTCACTCCTGAAGTCTGCTCAAGTGCCATTACCGAACGAATTTTCTCCCTTAAGGAAAAATTTCACGTAGGTTAGTCTATTTCAGACCCCCAAAAATACTTTTCCACAAGCACTTACAATATTATACTTACATAAATGTACGATTTCCGGGGTTTACGAAACTCGGGGGTCCACTGTATGCTGAGCATTGTGGGCTTTCTTAAAATTAATTAACAGTAGACATGTACATGGTAATAAATTATGGTTGATAATTTACAAAATAAGTATAATTGTGTATTTAAGTTGTGAAATTTGAATATAAGTTGAACATAATATTTTATTTATTGCAGCAATGCAATTAATTAAATCAGATCAAGTATGCATTATTTATAACAGGTTTTTACATTTAAGTGATTAATTAACTTTGTTGGTAATGTTAAATATTGTGCACTTAGGTTTGGGTGAGGAGGTGTTTTTTTAGCAGTGTTTTGAATTGAGGTATAGGCAGGGTTTCTTTGGCAATCACAGGTAATGAATTGCAAATTTTTGGGCCTTTAATGTGCATTGAGTTTTGCATAGTGTTAGATGGACATGGGAAACAGTGCGGAGTGATCTGTGTCTTGTGTTATGGTCGTGTGTCCTGCTAAGGTTGGTAAGGAGAAGTTTGAGTGGAGAGTTTATTTTTGAGTGTAGTGTTCTATGTATGTAGTAGGTACAGTAATAAGTATGGATGTTCTCTATGGTGAGTAAGTTTAGACTTTTGAATATTGGTGGGAATTTATCATCATTCTGACTGCAACCTTTTGCTGGGTTATTAGTGGTCGGAGATGGTTTATTGTTGTTGAACCCCATGCACAAATTCCATAGGTGAGATAGGGGTAAATGAGTGAGTGATACAGAGCAAGGAGAGCTGGTTGTGGAACATAGTACCGTATCTTTGATAGTATGCCTATGGTCTTAGAGATTTTCTTGGAGATTTGTTGTATATGTCTCTGAAATTTGAGGCTACTGTCAAGGTGGATTCTAAGAATTTTCCCTCTGTGAATCTTGTGACAGGTGATCCATTTATCATTATGTTAAGTGGAACATTTGTAGCTCTTTTTCCAAACTGAATGAAATAGGTTTTGTCAATATTGAGAGTAAGCTTGTTAGTCATCATCCAGGTACTATATAATTTCTGTAATTCCTTTACGTGTTGGCATTGACGCTTGTGAAGAACACATATGTAGTGTCATCTGCAAAATGGGTTTGGTAGTTGAGATGCATTTGGTAGGTCATTGATGTAAATGAGAAAGAAGAAGTGGGCCAAGGACACTTCCCTGTGGGACCCCGACTGTAATTGGTTGTGTGGAAGAGTTAGCTCCATTTGTGTACACATATTGGCTTCTGTTGCTAAGGGATGACTTTAGGTAGTTGAAGGAGTGCCCTCTTATACCATAGTGTGTTAATTTTATGTGCAACAAATCATGGTCAACTGTATCAAAAGCTTTAAGTAAATCAATGAAGATTCCCAGTAGGACTTCTTTTTTCTTGAGAGCGGTGTAAATTAGTTCTAGCATGTGTATAATAGCATCATTCATGTTTTTATTAGGCCTGAATCCAAACTGACAGGGGTTGAGTATGTTGTGGGAGACGAGGTAGGAATAGATCTGCCTATGAATTAATTTTTCAAAGATTTTAGAGAGAAGGGGTAAGTTAGATATTGGCCTATAGTTGTTCAGGTCTGCTTGATCAATTCCTTTGTGGATCGGGGTGACCCTCGCTATTTTGAGAATTGATGGGAAGGTGGAGGATTTGATGGATTTGTTAAAGAGTGTTGCAATAATTGGTGACAGTACTTGAGATGCTTTTTTTGTACATAAAAGGTGGTAAGTTATTTAAATCTCCTGCCTTGTTTTTAAGTGTGTTGATGATGAGCAAGTGGGGCCCAGTCCCTGGACCCATTATCTACCTCTGTAATCTTTTGACTACCGCCCACAGGATGGTATGGGGTGCATAATAAAGATATTAAACTATCTAACCTCTGTTGGGTTGGTCAAGAGCTGGAATAGTGTATTTGGTAGGTGCCAGTGAGGTAGTCTTTTGGTTGGGTGTTTGAGCTTGGGATTCTACTCGATAGGTTTTTTCCTATGGTGGAGAAGAAAACATTGAGTCTGTTTGCTGTTTCAGTCGGTGGGAGTAGGGGTTCATCTGGTTTTGTTAGTTTGATTGTTCTGTTTTTGGATATTTTTTTAGTTCCTAGAATTTCAGATAAGGTTTTCCAGGTCTTTTTCATATCTCCTTTTAAGTTATGTAATCTGTTCTCATAATACAATTTTTTTGACCTTCTTATCAGGCTGGTTAGTATTGACGAGTAACGTTTTGTTTGGTCTCTGGTTATTTGTCCCATTCTGTACTGTTTTTCACATAGGTGCTTTATATTATTTGATTTGAGGATGCTGGGTGTTAGCCAAGGACTGTTCAGTCTCTTAGCTGTGATGTTTATTTTTTTAGGGCAATGCATGTTATAGAGGTATTGGGTCTTTTTTAGAAAATTATTAATACATTCATCAGTATCTGTATAGATTTCTAGCTCGTTGTGCCAGTCAATGTTTGTCATTGCTGCCATAAAGTTATTAATAGCTGTCTCATTATGTAGTCTTGGGACAATTTACCTAGGTTGGTTATGAGAAAGGTAGGATAGTGGTCTGTGGTGTTATCTGTGATTATGCCTGATTTTAAAGGGAATATGGTGTTAGTCAAGATGTGGTCTAATAAGGAGATACTAGTCTCTGAGATTCTTGTAGGTTTTGTTACTGTTGGTAGAGCAAACAGTTGCTCATAGTGTTTGTGAATTCAGTTACTTGTGGGTCCAGGTATACACAAATACAGTTACATTGATTATCATACATAGCAGCATATGTGTAGAGAACCTAGGATAACCCCAAAAAAGTCAAAGTGACTTATTTCTATTGGGGTATGCCAATAAAAAATAATAATAATAATAATAATAATTATTTCTACACGTACATGTACATGGTATACAGGCCTAACTGACATCAATGACATACTACTATATAAAAGGCGCTTGTTATGCAGAGCATTTAGGGCAAATTAGGTCAATTTTGTCCCGGGATGCGACCCACACCAGTCCACTAACACCCAGGTACCCATTATTACTGATGGAATCGATTAACACTTCACATTTACATTACATACCAATTGTAGGAAAATTATAAAATCAAGTAATATAAACTTAAGTCTTTTATCCACAAGTAATATATAAACTTACACTTTGCTTGTTGGGGTGCTTGTGTAGGGGTTTATAGGGTCCACTGATATCAGCATACTGCCAAAGCTTTTTGTTGGGGTTATGGCCACGAGTACCTAAACTTAATTTTTGTTGTTGTTGTTGTTGGGGTTATTCAGGGCACCAAAGCTGACACTTATCAAGCCCCCCCCCCCTCACATCCTGGAGTCCGGAAAGAAGATATTGACTAAATCTGGGAGGGAATGAGAAAGGAAGCATAGTTCCCTTCGGAAAGAGAAACGGGAATATTAAATTCCTAGGTAATTTACACTATATATAATAATTGTACTTATGTGTACCTGTGCCTAAATAAACTTAATTACATCTTTCAGCACGCTGAAGTCGCCCGTCTGCCTTCCTCGCTTCTTGTTGGGTTTATCTCCACGACAACATAAGCCGTATCGAGCCGGACTTCTCGATGGCACGAGGAAGATTTGTTGCTCAAGGCTGGGCGATGAAAGAAAAGGAACAAAAGTTTCTTTGTAAATAGATAGAAACTTGAAGTTTCCGATTAGATCCGGTGGACCCCCTTGCCAAGACCCAGCAGAGCCGACGACTACACTCCCACCTGAGTTCAGTACCGGCTTCCCACCCGCTCCTTGTAGGTTCGCCGGTACGGCCCGGGTGTTCTCCAGATGGTGACCCGGCCACATTCCCACCTGGAGCCTTGGATTCTCCTAGCGTTGTAATTGTGGGGAAGGGATGACAGTAGGATGATGGAATTCTCTCTGGTATCCGGGGTATCATACAGTTCTTTATTTAAAAATTACTGTACATTCAAAACATACAGTAATGTGAATGCACAGCATTTCGAGCAAGAAAAAAGGAACGAGAGTTTTTTTTGCAAATGAAAACAGGAACAAAATTTTCCAAATACAAGTCCACATTCAGAATATTCAAGAGCGGGTTTTCTTCCTCTCCGGTTTACTGCCTGCCTTCCACCTTCATCTAGTCTGCCCGAAATGCCTCGGCATGATAGTGGCTTTCTTTGCACTTAGCAAATCAATATTGTAATTACACATTGTAAACTATGCATGGAAACAGTCTCCTTATAACATGTCAGTCACACATTCTAAACTATGCAAATAAATAAAAATTTGAATTTGAATCAATCCAAGACCATCATCTGACGACAGTTGTCCACTCTTGCTGCTGCTCCACTTCGCCACTTAGTTTTCTTTTGTAAAGTAAAGTAAAGTAAATTTTATTTCATTGCAAGTTTACATCGAGATTTTGTAATGACAATTTAGAATTGAAGAGCAAGGAGAGCCACTATTATGCCATGCTGAATTAAGCCTTACGACGAATACAGATTTCTTTGCCTTTAGAGCCTGTGAGGCTCTAAAGGCAAAGAATGGTCAAAGACTTGACCATTCATTGTCTTCACAGCAATAATGGGGTGGTGATGGCAACCTCATCGTCACTGTAACAGTCGGCGATACGGGCATCTTTGATCGTGATCAGGCTTAACAGTCTAACTTGGAGGGTCGTCTTCAGAGTGGCAGCCGGGGTCATCTACATTGCGTCGGTGGTAGTCCCACGAAATGGCCTAATCTTCACACGATTAGGCATCTTGTTGTAAAGCGCAGGGAGTAGATACGGCTTGGTGGTTGTGAGGTGAAGCTCAAGCATGAACGAAGAAACAAAGATTCCAGGAAAGACCCCCATGAGGTTAGCCTTGAAGTGGGAACAGCCAAAGAGTAACGCTGGAGAGGAGTCGCCTGTGGCCTGGTAGGCAACGCCCTCGCTTCACACGCTGTGTCCGTGGTTCGATCCCAGGAAGGGTGGAAACATTGGACATGTTTCCTTACACCTGTTGTCCCGTTCACCTAGCAAACAAGTAGGTACCTGGGTATTAGTCGACTGGTGTGGGTCGCATCCTGGGGGACAAGACTGAGGACCCCAATGGAAATAAGACAGATAATCCCTCGATGACGCACTGCCTTTCTTGGGTTAAGAGATAAGATAAGAGAGATAAGATTTTCTTCGGATTTTTAACCCCGGAGGGTTATCCACCCAGGATAACCCAAGAAAGTCAGTGCGTCATCCAGGACTGTCTGTCTTATTTCCATTGGGGTCCTCAAGCTTGTCCCCCAAGATGCGACCCACACCAGTCGACTAACACCCAGGTACCTATTTGCTGCTAGGTGAACATGACAACAGGTGTAAGGAAAAACGTCGAAATGTTTCCACCCGTCGGGAATCGAACCCGGGCCCTCCGTGTGTGAAGCGAGAGCTTTAGCCACCAGGCTAAAACTCCTAACAAAAACTTATCTTGTCTTCTGTCGGAGAGAAAGACTCAGGGCTTAACCGTCTGATTACCAACCAATTAGAGAACGACCTCGAAATCCTCAGTGAAATTCAAAATAAATGGGTCTCAGTAGACACGATAACTGAGATCCCCAACGTCTCCTCCATGATCAAGATCTGTTTCACGGAAGTTTCCATGGTCACTCAAGCACTCACTGACGGTCTCAGCATCTCACACTATTTAGGAATATCGAGTCAGAACCACACTCACTAGGCCAAAGGCTGCCCATTGAAGGAGAAGAAATATTGTTCTGAATGTGGCAATGAGGGACACACCTATAAAGACTGCACCTCATCACCTCAACAAAACACATGTCTATGGTGCATCCAACAAAATAAGCAGACTCTTGGATGTCACTACCGCCCGCCTCCGTCTGGTTACAAGTATCTTTGGCAGGTTAAATCACCACCACCAGATGTAGACCAAACAAGATGTAAACTTTGCCAGTTGGATTATTGTCACACCCTGCGTCATTATGTATTGGAGTGCGATAAAATTAATGAATTCAGAGACTACTCATTCAGAAATGTTCAAGATATGTCAAAGTATTTTATCCACAGTGGTATATTACAGACCATTCTGGAAAAATACCCTGACTTTGCTCCCTGTAAATAAAGCATTGACACGTGTGTGTGTGTGTGTATGTACATGTGTGTATGTGTATGTGTGTATGTATATACATGTATGTGTGTGTATGTGTGTGTGTATATATATGTATGTGTATATGTATATGTGTGTGTGTGTGACCCAACAATTAAAATTTGCACCAATAACTCATTACAGTTGTGGCTGGGTGTAGACTAATAGATTTCTCATTGCTTTATAATTTGTTCATGAGTGCAACCATGTACAGACGTAAGTAAATTTACTTACATGATTCATTACCTTGTAACTAGTGAATTAATTACCATTGTACCTTGTTCAGCTATCAAAACTTTGGGGCCCAGTTTCTGGACCCTATATATACCTTTGTAATCTGCAAATACCTTTGTAACTTGTCATGATTGTGACCATCTGAGTTCATTACCTTTGTAACTTGCTCAGCTATCAAACTTTGAGGTCCAGTCCCTGGACCCATTATGTACCTCTGTAATCTTTTGACTACCGCCCACAGGATGGGTATGGGGTGCATAATAAAGATATCAAATCAATATCAAACCTCAACTAAAGTACCTGAACTAAAAGAACGACACTAGAACTTTCATCGCCAAATGCCCACTACGAAAGGAAATCATCAACAAGAAAAAGCTGGAAGATCAGAAGAAGCAAAACTCTACTAGGACCTCGACCTACCCCACCAACACCAAACCGCAAGTAGACACTTATGAGATTTTTAAGCCGTTAGGCGTCCCACCTTTTAGACATCGTCCAAGACGATGTCTAAAAGAAAATCCTTACCTGTCTTGTCTTTGCTCACCTATAGAACGCCCCCAAAATTAGCACCTTCAACTACACTGCCAACTCTACCTTCAAACTCATCAACCTTAATGAGACGAAATTCTCTGAGGTTAAGTCTGCTCAAACACTCAAGATTATCAACTCCAGTATTCACATCCCAAATGTAGAGAAATGACCTCCACCAACTCCTGTGCATTAATCCTTGATATAGCCATGACCACTGCCACTACTTAGCCCGCTACACTGCCTCCTCCTCCACAAGATCAAGAAGTCACACCAGAAGAAGAAATTGAAATTGACGACTCTATAACAGATTAAATTTTGCCACCGAAGTGGCTAGTTTATTGTGCACCCCATATCCATCCTGTGGACGGTAGAGCAAGAGCATATGGATACACAAAAGGCCTAGGAGCTAGGCCCCAAAAAGGGTTTAAAAATTGTACATTTGGATTTATATCTACAGTTCACTTATCGTTACAAGCAAATTTAGGAAATTTGCTTAGTATAACTGGTATCTTATTTTCATTGATAAGATATCTTGACATGTCACATAGGTTATTATACTGTCTATCTCTGTATTCCTCAATAAGTGGACAATTAAGCACATAGTGTTCAAGACAGTGACCATATGCCTGATCACATAATTTGTATTTAGTTTGATCATCATCTGTGTGTCTCCCAAACTGCCAGAAGTACTTGTAGCGAAGCCTAAGCCTGGCCACTACAACATCAGCCAGTCTGTTCACATTGCAAGTTGCTCCATAAACATACTTGTTAAATTAGACACATATGCAACACTTGGGCATCTCTACCGAGGAAAACGCCTCGCCACACAGTGGCTTCATCAGTCCAATACAAAGTAGAAAGTTGAAAGGAGAGGAGGAGTTTGAGGTAATCAGTCCCTCGGCCTGGAGTCGATGTGTTCAGTCCATCAATCTTGAAGCAAGTACAGCATAGAGCAAATAGAAGTTGCTTATATACTGTAGACAGGTGAGACGAAGCAGGAGGAGGCGGGGTCATAGTGGTACCATCCACTAGTCGAAGTAGGTCTTCGTCCTAAGGTTGGACAAGTGTTGAAGAATCCGTTTGTATCAAGATCTCAAGATGTTGCTGTGTCAGACAGACTGATGAAGCCACTGTGTGGCGAAACGTTTTCCTCAACAAAGACACCCAAGTGTTGTATATGTGTCTACTTTAACAACTTGTCGGTTCAAAGAACCAACAAAGCTGTCAAATATAGCTCTTCTCTACCGTACATCTTCATACCACGGTAAGTCCAAGATTTTGTGAAAAAAAATCGTAGATGACTTCGACCTATGTCGAACTCATGTACTTACTAAATGAAGTGTAGAAGATTCAAGAATGGGTCATTCCAAATAATACAGCAACCTGAACTCCTCCTGTCCCCAGGGTGTCTGCTGCTGCCTCATCCTCGCCATCAAGCGCTCTGTTGCTGGGTTGCCCTGGCTCTGTTTCTACGACTGAAGACACTCCTCTCCGACGCTGTTCTTCGCCTATCCCACCTCCCCACTCTCTCTTTACATGAGAGTACGCTAGTTAATTCAACTTCACATTGATTGAAACCATTCATAACTACTTCTAATGATAGACAAGCTAGTACCGTTACCGATGCGTTGACACAAGGCCTGCTAGTGCTGCTGTGGAAGCTTTGACTCAAGACCTGATAGAGCTGTTTTAAAAGCATTGACACTAGATCCGCTAGATTTGCAAGTGTTGGTATCTAAGCTTTAACCCAAGTCTAAGAGGTTTGTTACCGGGACTGGAAAGTAACACTTCCAGTCTAAACTGCACTGCCGTAGGGTATATGGTAACAATGCTAACCTGAGATGTGCTCTGCTGAGGACTGTTTGTAAAACTGCTAATCAGAAAGGTGTGCTGCCTAGTTTGTATGGTAATACTGCCAAACAGTGAGGTCGCTGAAAGAACTATATGGCAACACTTAATCTGACAAGTCCACTTTTATTATTTGAGGGATATTACCAACTGTTGTGTGGCTGTATAACCCCTGTGGTTTAGCGCTTCTCTTTGATTATAATAATAATAATGTGTGGCAACAGTCGACCAAGTAATATTTCTCTGGATTTCCAACCCCACGAACCTTGACCTTCCTCTACCACACATTACTTTCTTGGCCTTGTTGCACTGTGTGTCAGCCTTAATTAACTTATGCTGCTTTGAAGAAAACCTATATAGGCATAAAACTCGGTCATGGCAATGGCTTATCCACTTAGTGCAGCCTATGGCAACATTACTTTAAATATTTATAAAAAGACCTGTTTAGTTACATTATCTGCACCATATCTCTCGACTGAAGTATGTTGACATCTTTGTCATCGTATTCAAACTCTTCAACCTTTGTAACATCAGGCACCAACTCAACCTAGGTGAATCCTCAGTTCAATTCCCTTTGGAAGGAGAGAGGAAGGCTACTTTTTCTGTACGTCATTCTTATCAAATGTTTATAGAAAATCTATGAATAATGATGCCCAAATTCATTTCTATTCACACCACGATCTCAGTTATAGCACGGTGAATTCATGCTAAACGAACAAAGATGTATCGAAAACCTTTCCCACCCTCAAATTTCCTCTGCAAAACGTTCACTCCTGCAAAAACAGTTATCAACATTCTCTTCAAGTCCAAAGAAGACAGCCACTGAGTGACAATTAATGCTTCACAATGGACCTATCGCAGTAATCATAACCCATGCCTCTAGAAAGCCAACATGAGCATCGCTATACTCTCCACTAAAGCAATCAAAGTATTCAAAACACCTCATCCCAACAAGAACACAGTCACAGCAGGCGTCTACAGTATACATTTCAGTGGTCGTAATAACATCTATGTAGGTGAGGCAGAGAGGGATTTAGATAATGTAGAATTAAGGAACACCTGGCATCATTTGACCTTACTTGTAATGATACCTGACCTGTCCCGTTGGCACATGTCTCGATGGCACCTAACGTAACCCTACAGAACCTCATCTCTCCATATGCTTTATATACCACTGTCTGTATGTTTTCCATATATTTGTAGAAGCTCCCAGTGGTCGAAACGTCGTGATAATGAAAGTTTTCTTTTAACCACCCATATAGTATATATATATAGTTATATAGTGGCTTTTTCTTAAAACGAATTTCATGTCAATATATAGAACAGACACAGGAAAATGATGCTGTAATATTCAGATTGGGACATGAAGCTTTGATTTTGTGAAAAAATCTTCTAAACAAAAATATATGCAGAGAATGACTTTAAAATAGGAACACTGAAGCACGATTGCGTTTTCTATATTATCGTTATTATTATTATTATTATTATTATTATTATTATTATTAAAACTAAGCGCTAAACCCACAAGGGTCATACAGAGCTAAGTTTTCTATATATACTACAATAAGAACATGCAATAGGGGGAAATTAAAAGGTGATGCAATGTATGTATAATGAGCTTTATTTGGAACAATTTATGATAATGTTTTTCAACGGAGTAGAATAAATTGTCTTGTAACAAATATTTACAACTGGCCACATATATGTACACATGCCGAAAGCGCACGTTAAAAAAGTCAACACATGGATACACAGGGAAGGTAAAATTAAAGTTAACAAGTCGACAGTATCACGTGACACTCCACTTAACTAGTAGTTAATAAAGGTAAACAATAACTTTTATAAACCTGTTCGGAAACACGTGTTAGAAAGACTTTATAAATTTATATCGGTAATTTTTTTTTATAAAAATTCTCGAGTGATGAATGAAACACTTGTATGAAGCAGTTCTGAAAATGACACATAATGAGAGGAAGCCAGTTATCAAAGATACATAACACATACCCAAAAAGTATTAGAGGTTGTGGTGAAAGGGAGTTTGGGTTAGCTCAGTCAGTTAACAGCTGTATAAAACGCAGATGATCAGCAATGATGTTCCGTGAGACATTAAGAATGATAAAAAAAATATATGTGAAAGACATGATGAGGACTATATACAGTAAAAACAGGTAGCATGGAAACGAAGGAAGATAAAGTAAATAATGCCAATAATGTTATTCCTTAGCTGGGGGCTCTCAAAGTGAAGTAAGAAACAATAGTCACTAAGCATATATGCTATAACACTGAACACCAATACATTTTATTGGGTTTATTTTAAAGTAAAAATATGGTGGTGATGTCTTATGCCCAGGTTATTTGAAGGTATGAAGAATTAAACACATGTTCAACATCTGGGTATCTTTATTGTAGACGTTTCGCCATCCAGTGGCTTTATCAATACAAATTCAAGGACATAATGGGAAGACAGAAGAAATATATACAAAAGATATCTTTTGTATATAGTTGTGCTGTCTTCCCATTATGTCCTTTGTACTGATAAAGTCACTGGAGGTCGAAACGTCTACAATAAAGATACCAGATGTTGCACGTGTCTAATTCTTCATCTTTTCGGTAAAGCATTTGCAATCTGAAGGTACAGTAATTACATTTTTGATGTTTATATTTTCTTCATTAGTGATGACTCCATAGCATGTGGTGGCAGGTGCAGGTGCTCATATATGAGGGTTCACTCTTTCTTAAAACGTTAGCGCTTCTTTTTTTATTACTATAATAATAATCAATGTTTCTCAAGTTCCGTGTTTATTCTTGATCTACATATTAATTGAATTCACCTGAACACTCGCCTTATCCTTCCCAAGGCATAAAAAGAATAGTCATAAGAGTTCTTAGATAGGCTAGGTAGATTCGACTATATTAAGTTAATTTTAGCTATGTGAGGGTAGGATGTTAGATTAGTTTCGCTGCAAACTTATTATATCAAAGAAATCGTTAATTACACTCGTTGCAAAATTTAATGGAAATAGCATAAAAATTGCTAAGTTTGGTCAACTATTTTGCTGTAGGAATAATGGGCCAATTTTCAAATGATGTTACTCCAAAGTTTTACGATTTGATCTTAATTTTACGACTGTGATCTAATTAAGCTCATGGAAAAATGCTACTATGGAGTGGATGAAGAAAAGTTCGAGTGGGTCCCATTGTCCTGTATATTTAAAGGAATCTGAAAATGCAATTTTGAAGGCGAAACATACTTAAGAATGTGAAAAAAATATTGATTTACCATAAACTCTGCAGCTGGAATTGATTATTGATCTTAATTTATTTGTACATCATGTATATGATGAGTACTTTAGTTTGTTGTTCCTTCCAGCTTCTAATGTGAATATTGATGTAGTTTGTTGTGTGTATTAGACATAAAATGCAAAAGAGAATATTAAATGCAGATTTTAATTTAAATGCAAGGTCAAAATTAATCACTCAAAACATCAGTAATAAAAAGATTCATTGACTTAGTAACGAAGCTAAAATTAACATAAAGAGAAACAAAGGTAAAATACTATTACATTTTAATTGAAATTGTTGAAAGGCCCCACAGAAATGTCGACACCAAGAATGCAGTGGTGGTCGCACTTTAAAGACTCATTTATGACAAGAAGATTGTGACTACCATTAACAAGTGCTGAATTTGACCAAGATCTGTCGGAGTCATCATGTCAGACAGGTGACTGTAAACTTATTAGTAAAGAAACATTTATTACAACACAAAAAAAAATATTCTTGTCTGATATTTTCATTCTTATCGTTTTTTCTCGTGGCATCGACTTTGTGATTATGAATACAAAGTTTGAAATATGAACATGAAATCTAGATAGGTTTGTAAATGTAAAAATATGTGAACATTGGAAATTTGTAAAAAGTGCACACAGGGATAACAAGAAATACATTCCTTCCGAAAAATGGAAGATTGAAAATGCTGCACGTGGACCAAACATTCCTCAAATAGCCTACAGAGCTATTATACAGGAATGAATTGCATGCCATACCATCGAATCTGTCCACCACTATCTCTAGCACTAACCAAAAGTGTGGATGTTGTTCTATACGCCACTTATTCTCAGTTGACATAATCATAAACATAGCTTGTATGTGGACAGGTAGTTTACTGACTTTATAAAACCATATTGCCTACTCTTAAAATAATTTACACATATTAGATTGTAGGGTATTGCACGAAAGGATGCATTCAAAATAGAATGGAATCGAAGCAAATAAATTACTCCTACTCTGATACAGTATTGTACATTAAAAAAAAAGATATTGCAGGTACTGATCACTCTGTATACACTTTCCAGCACTCTGGCAGTTTTGAAGTTTACGAAGGTTCTCAGTCTTGCAATACGTAATAGACCTGTCACAGGCAAAGTATATACACTGAGAGATGTATATCTCTCAGTGTACATACATTGAGAGTTAACTTTAATCCCTATTTTAGGGATTACATTGGGTGGTGTACAGGGGAAATGCAGCCTTAATGACCCTCGCGGAGTCGATAGGCTTTAAACCTAACAAACCATCAGAAGAGCCCCCTGTAAACTGTGTGGGTTTTAAGTTTTGAAGCTGTGTTTGAAGGAAGTGTGATTTGAAACAGTCACACTGCCAGGATCGCAGGCAAGATGTGGTATCACAGACATCCTTTAAGCCTGTGTGATAGCTGACATGGCATGGGATAGTGAAAATAGTTTTAACAAGTTGTATACCTACCGAAGAGCAGTTTCTGGATGCAAGCAACTAGTTGTCAAAGATCCAGAAGCCAAGTATTAATGTGCTGATCCATTAATGAATTAAATATGAAACTTATTGTTTTTAAATATTTTAAATTTACTTATTAAATTTATTTGTGCATGAATTTTTACTAGCGTATGTAACCAAAAAACTGAAACTATTTCTAGGCTACTAAAAAAATCTTCCATGGTGCTTAATAGCGTTATTCATTACCTTACCAAACATAAGCTGGATCCACATGGCGTACTGCCGACAATAGTAAAGGCAAGACACACGTTGAGGAACAAGCTTTACTCTGGACAAATGAAGCTCTACTCAGAGCGAAACGTCATCAAAGTCTAAGCTTGTTCTGCAACCTGTGTCTTTCCTCCAAGCATAAGCTAATACTGGAGCACTTGCTATACAAACATTTGTGAGTTTATTGCTATCCAGACTGAAGCAAAGAGCTGTTCTTATTGTTCACTTCTAAATTCCATACTGTCAGCTTGACTTGTAAAATATAGACACACAACATCTTGAAGATGAGCCTCTATCGCAGTTACTGATATTCAAGCTTATAACTTAAAGTCTTTAGAAATTTGCAATGGAAGTCAGCATAACTGAAAATTATCATTACAATTACCCTAATGGTAGCTCCCTCAGTTTATTTAGCCTATCTACAATAACACATTTTTGTCCTTAATACTGAAATATTTTTTTTAAAGCCACGCATCAGCATAGATGTGAGAGGAAGGGCAGTAGTGCCACCTATCTTGAAATTAAGACAGTAGTGCCACCTGTCTTGACATTAAGACAGTAGTGCCACATGTCTTGACATTAAGACAGTAGTACCACCTGCCTTGAGATTAAGACAGTAGTGCCACCTGTCTTGACATTAAGACAGTAGTGCTACTTGTCTTGACATTTAGACAGTAGTACTGTCTGTCTTGAGATTAAGACCTTCTTGACATTAAGACAGTGGCACCACCTGTCTTGACATTAGGTCAGGAGTGCAACCTGTCTTGACATTAAGGCAGTGGCACCGCCTGTCTTGAGATTAAGACAGCAGTACCACCTGTCTCGAGACTAGTTCAAGGAGTCAGTATGAAGTTGCTTATCTTGTAAAATAAAATATTACTAGACGCCACAATTCAATCTTACTGTCTCGATTTTGATTATTTAGTCACTTGTATTGCTGCTAGTTCATTATTTGATTCTGAGCAGCTGGATGCGCACACTTCCCATTGAAAGAAGCTGCAGGATATATACTAAAATAACATTTACTGCAGGTAACTGTGATAGCCAATTGCTCTGTCATCGAAATACTTTTGGAAAATAGGCGTGCCTTCTTCTAGAGCAGTAATTCTCAACCAGTGAGCTGCGGACCCCTAAGGAGGGGGCCAATAACTTGTTCCATTATACCGTAACTATTAGCATGTGTGGGTCCGCAATTTTTGAGGTTTGAAAGGGGTCCTCGTACTCGAAAAAGGTTGGGGACTACTGTTCAAGAGCACTGATGTTATTAACTCTCCTTCCACTTGTTTCATAAGGAAGTACATCCAAAGGCAGCTGGAAGATATGAACACTAACCACAAGCCTGCCTCTCACCCCAGGGTGCTCAGCTCTTTATACAGCCATATGGAAGTTTATTACCACACAAGATTCAAGAGACTATTAATACATGTCCGTCTAACCCTCGACATATCTGGAATTATTTTCTCTAGTAAAAGCACCTTGTTTCAGATATGGGCAACAGAAACAGTTACTAGCTGACTAACATCTAGGAAGACTAGAGTGAACAGTGGGTCTTAAACTACCACAATCTTTAATTAGGATGATTGAATAGTGCTCTTACTTAAGTTATTACTCAAGGGAAGACAAATTTGGCATAAGAGATTTTCTTCATTATTTACACGTGACTTGTTATCACTTTCAGAATCATACTGCCCAAAAGCTTCGCATACAAATGCCACAAAGAAAAATTATACACAATAACCATTACAGTGTGGGTATTCAACCTCACCGAGGACCGTTTACCCATAATTCATAAACCCAGTAGTGATTACACTCACTGAAATATGCCTTAATTCAAGTAATAACTTAAGGTATCGTCCTTGTGATCTATACTGCTATGAAAGCTCTAAGAATGTTTTTTATTTTGTGATATAATATCTTGATATCAGAAAATTTACTTCTCTATAAGCATAGTAATTCTACACTTAATTATTGCATGAAAGGAATAAAAATTCTAGTAAGTCGTAACAAGGGAAAGGAATTCAAAATAATTGGTAACTTTTCAGAATTTGTAGGTAAATTACATTGTGGAGTATCTATGTCTAGCAGCTACCTTGATAGAGCACATTGTTGAAGTATCCCGAATTCTAATTTCCTACATATAATAAAATATTGCTCAAAATTATCTGAGTCAGCTGAAAAGACACAAGTTGCCTTGATGCTGTATAACATTGAGGCTTCAGGGATAACATTGAGGCTTCAGGGATAACACACCACAGCCATACTCAGGTTTGCAAGCAACTGAAGTGCTTCCTCCACCTCTGATACCAATCCACCAGTTTATCCACATTAATCGCTATTTTTCCATGTTAAACTTTCATTTATAACTTTCCAGGATAAATTTATAAACCCTTAAATTGCATCTATTTACCAGAAACCGCGCGGCAGTCCTAAAATGTCACGAATAATCCAAATTTATAGTTTTCGAGTCATTTTCCTACAATATTTATATATACCTGGCTAAGAAAGACAGCCTTGGAACTAGTAAGGGAACCAGTGAGGTATTATACTCACGGGGAAACGCTAAACTCGTAAGGGTAATTTTACGCATAGAGCACGTGAGACAAATTCTGACGGACTTGTGTCAGTGACAGAGGGAACACAGAACTCGTTATTGATATTCTATATGATAATACTTTCGACTTGTGAAAGAATTTGGTGACCTCCCTAATGTAACTGTACCACCTGGCGTATGATGACCCCCTTGTGTAACTGTACCAACTGGCGTATGATGACCCCCTCATGTAACTGTACCACCTGGCGTATGATGACCCCCTTGTGTAACTGTACCAACTGGCGTATGATGACCCCTCATGTAACTGTACCACCTGGCGTATGATGACCCCCTCATGTAACTGTATCACCTGGCGTATGATGGCCCCTCATGTAACTGTACCACCTGGCGTATGATGACCCCTTGTGTAACTGTATCATCTGGCGTATGATCTCCTCATGTAATTGTAGCACCTGACGATGATGACCCTCATGTAACTGTACCACCTGGCGATGATGACCCTCATGTAACTGTACCACCTGGCGTATGATGACCCCCTTGTGTAACTGTACCAACTGGCGTATGATGACCCCCTTATGTAACTCTACCACCTGGCGTATGATGACCCCCTTCATGTAAATACCAACTGGCGTATGATGACTCCCTCATGTAACTGTACCACCTGGCGTATGACCCCTCATGTAAATGTACCACCTGGTGTATGATGACCCCTCGTGTAACTGTACCAACTGGCGTATGATGACCCCCTCATGTAACTGTACCACCTGGCGTATGACCTCATGTAACTGTACCACCTGGCGTATGATGACCCCCTCATGTAACTGTACCACCTGGCGTATGATGACCCCCTCATGTAACTGTACCACCTGGCGTATGATGACCCCCTCATATAACTGTACCAACTGGCGTATGATGACCCCCCTCATGTAACTGTACCACCTGCCGTATGATGACCCCCTCATGTAACTGTACCACCTGGCGTATGACCATGTAACTGTACCAACTGGCGTATGATGACCCCCTCATGTAACTGTATCACCTGCCGTATGATGACCCCTCATGTAACTGTACCACCTGGCGTATGATGACCCCCTCATGTATCTGCACCACCTGGCGTATGATGACCCCGTCATGTAACTGTACCACCTGGTGTATGGTGACCCCCTCATATAACTGTACCACCTGCCATATGACCCCTCATGTAACTGTACCACCTAGCGTATGATGACCCCTCATGTAACTGTACCACCTGGCGTATGATGACCCCTCATGTAACTGTACCACCTGGCGTATGACCCCCTTTTGTAACTGTACCACCTGGCGTATGATGACCCCTCATGTAACTCTACCACCTGGCGTATGATGACCCCCTCATGCAACTGTGCCACCTGGCATATGATGACCCCCCTTCATGTAACTGTACCACCTGGCGTATGACCCCCTCATGTAACTGTACCACCTGGCGTATGATGACCTCCCTCATGTAACTGTACCACCTGGCGCATGATGACCCCTTCATGTACCTGTACCACCTGGCGCATGATGACCCCTTCATGTAACTGTACCACCTGGCGTATGATGACCCCCTCATGTAACTGTACCACCTGGCGTATGATGACTTCCCTCATGTAACTGTACCACCTGGCGTATGACCATGTAACTGTACCACCTGGCGTATGATGCAACAGATGGATTCTTTAATAAAACTTGTGGTTTGCCTGATAGATGATCACTAGTGGTCACACATTTTTCTATGTGGACAGAGACAAGAATGTAGGAAAAACTTTAATTTGGACATCGTGTCGCTCTAAATAAAGTTTTTATGACTTGAAAAAAAGTCATACTTAGAGCGGAATGGTATTCTGTATACTTGTATGTCCAAATACCTGCGAGTGTGTGTGTACTCACCTAACTGTGGTTGTAGGGGCTCACTCTCTCCTGGTTGCGTGAGGCCTGTCATACCTATTTCTTAAAACTATGTATGGATCCACCTCGTGTGTGTGTGTGTGTGTGTGTGTGTGTGTGTGTGTGTGTGTGTGTGTGTGTGTGTGTGTGTGTGTGTGTGTGTGTGTGTGTGTGTGTGAAAGATGAACAAATGAAAAACGAATTATGAATTTCACCGCATTTAGAGACATTTAAAGTAAGCTTTTTATTTGAAGTCTTTCTCGCTCTCGCTGCCCATCAAGGTAGAGAAGCCTTGATGCTAGTGAAGGACTCTTGATTCAAAGCCGCCACGTCTATGAAGACGCACACACATAACAGCGTAAGCCCTTATTATAACAACGTTTCGCTCATCGTTATAATTAAGACATACAATGTGTTCATGACGACGTCTGCTCGACAAAGCTCTAGAGCGAAACATCACATACGAAGTTTCTGCCAATATGTCTCATTCATAATTTGTCAGCTTCTGTACATCTCCCAACACATCCTCAGCAAGAACCCACAATTAGGAGAGGAACCTCATGACCACGTTTCGGTCCTTCCTGGACCATTTTCAAGTCCCTTATGGACGGACCTCGACGTCATGGTAAAATTTATCTCCTAATTGCGGACTTTTAGTGAACTGTTCCAACCTCAGTACTGCGACTTTTATTCTTTCTTGCTTATATAAAGAGGAAGACCAACATACTGGCTGGGCTACCAAGCATAAATCATATATTTACTTTCAATGTATTAATTAAAGGGATAATTCTTTATATATTTTTTATGGTTTCTCTAGAAATTTGCCGAATGAAGAGACGTGCGCAACACCTGAGCATCTTAATGGAGACACACATTGCCTGCCAAGCAAGCTAAGACGGAGGCCGGAAAATGGAAATTTTAATACTGGAGTTAGTGGTAAGATGCAGCAGTTGAGGAGATGGATACATGTGGGCGGGGCTCACCACGCAAGCAGGTGAGGGATATAAGCCCCATTTGTCCTCGCGATCAACTGCCACATTTTGCTCCAGTACAGTGATCGCCCTCACTTCTCTGTAATAAACTGGCAAAAGTTACTGAGAAGGCAAAAACGCCTCTTAACTTTCTAGGCTCGAACCTATGAACTCTCACAAGTATTGTGTCTTAGTCATCAACCTGTCCGTATTATATCTTTTTATCTAATGATTTCTCTACGAAGTTTTTTTTTTTTTTAACTTAGGTTTGGTTGGCTACATTATCATAATTTCATGATAAGCATTTTGGGGAGTAAGAACATTATTATTATAATCAAAATCAAGCGCTAAACCACCGGGGTCATACAGCGCTGTGTGAGGGAGTAGGTACAGCTAATGGAAGAACAGAAAATATTAATTAGGTCAAAGGTGCATATGACCCACAAAGTAATGAATAAGAGGAGCATAGAACACCTGGGTATCTCTGAGAGACGTTACGCCCACCTGGAGTATACCTGGAGAGGGTTCCGGGGATCAACGCCCCCGCGGCCCGGTCTGTGACCAGGCCTCATGCCAGTGACTTTCTCAGTCTAATACAGGGAAGGTAAGTATAATGTTCGTCAGGAAACAGGACAAGTGTTTCCTGACACGGGTCTTAGTCATATGATGACTCGCAGGTGGAGCTTTTGGTCATCTGACCGAGGACTTCTCCTGGCTTACCGGTCCACCTCTTTAAAAATTCATTGTTATGATTATAACCATTAGGAGTACTCCTAATACTGGGACGTGAGAACGGAGACTTATACATGGCATCCTGAGAGGTGAAGGAAGGAGGCAGCAGTAGTTGTAGAGGTCACATAACTGATTACTAGTGATGTGATTCGCTGGTCGTGTAGTGACCAGGGTGACCTGGTATGTAGTAATATGTGTAATACATCAGGTTCGAACCTATGACCTCCGACAAGTGTAGTAGTAGTAATAATAGTGTTAGTGGTAGTAGTGGCAGTAATATTAGTAGTGACAGAAGTAAAGTATGAGTAGTAGTAGTGACAGTAGTAGTAGTATTAGTAAGTGTGATAAAAGTAAAAGTCAAGGTATTATATGCGCCCAAATTCCACGGTGCCCCGCGGCCTGGTAGCAAAAGCTCTCGCTTCACACGGCGAGGGTCCGGGTTCGATTCCCGGCGAAGGGGTGGAAACATCGGACGTGTTTCCTTACACCGGTTGTCTATGTTCACCCATCAGTAAAATGGGTACCTGGGTGCTAGTCGACTGGTGTGGGTCGCATCCTGGGACAAAACTGACCGAATTTGCCCGAAATGCTCTGTATAACAAGGGGCTTTCTATATAGTAGTATGTCATTGATGTCAGCTAGGCCTGTATTACATATACTTGTAATAAATCAACATATTATTATTATTATGTTGGAAGCTGCTGAACAAAACACCTAGGTGTTGCACCTGCCTCTTAATACATCAGCAGACAAAACGTGGAAAACCCGTACTTTACAATGAGGCTCTGAAGCATCATCATGAAGTCAGTCCTCGCACAAGGAGGTTCAAATTGCTACTCATAATGAGAAGTGAAACTTGAGGAGCGTAAGGAGTGGCAGCCATAGTTGCAGCGGTCACCTCTTCTTTTAAAATACATTCATTAACTAGAATAATTTTTGTTACCTGAATATAAATCGCAACCACAACAATATTATCTTCATGGTGAAGCGTCAAGCCCGAAGGGGTCATTAAGCGCATGGAGAATAGGAGGTAATAATAATAATAATAATAATAACAATAAAAATAATAATAATAATAATAATAATAATAATAATAGAATTAATAATAATAATACATTTTCTCTTGAAATCGTTACATTGAGCAGACAGGAAGTCAAAATTAAGCTGACGTGGTAATTTAATTTCAAAAAGCATAAGTTAAAGATACGTATAAGGATCACATGCAATGATTTATTATGCTGATTTATTATTATTATTATTGTTATTATTATTATTACGTTTACGTTCATTGTAAGCGACAAACCCGTTAGGAATGAGAGGTTATCAGGTTTATTCCAATAGACGGAAGCATCGCTAAAATCCCGAGGATCAAGAGACCTTCACGAGCATCAAGGTGCCTCCTACTGAAGGGCCGTTAAAGTGTAACATTACTATATCTCAATAGAAGCTATTTTAAGTTAGGTTATTTTGAGGTTGACTTAGGCTATATTTAAGCGACTTTAGCACAGGTCAAGTTAGGTTAGCTTAAGTTAGTTTTGCAACAAGCTCCGCATCAATACACACATTTATTCCCTTGTCGGCAAATTATTATATTCACTGGGAAGCGCTAAACCTGTAGGGGGGTCATACAAGAATAATTATGTTTCAGCATATCAACGTGATGGTACCCACATAAGAGACGATAGTACCCACATAAGAGACGATGGTACCCACATAAGAGACGATGGTATCCACATAAGAGACGATGGTACCCACATAAGAGACGATGGTACCAACATAAGAGACGATGGTACCCACATGAGACGATGGTACCCACATAAGAGACGATGGTACCCACATAAGAGACGATGGTACCCACATAAGAGACGATGGTACCCACATAAGAGACGATGGTACCCACATAAGAGACGATGGTACCCACATAAGAGACGATGGTACCCACATAAGAGACGATGTCCAATAGATGGTACCACTATTAAAGAGACGATGGTACACGGACGGTGATACAGAGGGAAAAAAGGACAGTATTACTGAAGGTTTGGGTCCTGGGACCTTGGTCACCTCAAGTGATGGACACAGTCACGGTCCCATGAGCGGAAATGTCTTCACTTGTCTTTAATTAATGAATGCGGTTATTTCCCCAGTAAATCATTTGACGATTCTTGTCTCCTCTCGAGGGAGGTACCCTGATGCCAGCGAGGGGGCTCTTGATCCAAGGAATTTGGCCTGCCCTCTCTCTACACTGGATTAAAAACTGATTGCCTCTCATTCTCCCCTTCCCCCGGGCGCTGTATGATCCCTACGGGTTTAGCGTTCCCCGTGAATGTAACGGCTGTTGTACTCCCTCTGACACTCCTACCTGGCGGAGGGCTCTTAATCCAAGTACTTTCCCCTTCCTCAGATCAAACGTGATTACCTTCCATTTTCCCTACCAGTTTAGCACTTCCCCATATATATAATTATATTCATGTTTCAAAACACAGCTGCAAATTATTATTATTATTAATATTCCTGGTGTAGCACCAATCCTATACATAGTGTAACAGTGCCTGGGGTATGGAAGACAATTAAGTTTAAATACAAGGAAGGAAATTGCAGCTCCAGTTCTTTGGATCAAGAGCACTTCACCAGCATCAAGGCTGGTGAAGAGCTGCAAGGTATTACTTAAAATTATAATACCAGCCAAGGCGAAGGTCAAAGCCTAGCAGGCTCGAGAACTTTCTTTTCTGTCTCCCTTCAACGGGCATATAGTAACAGTCTGACCGGTCAGGGAGGATAGAACCTCCACTACTCCTGGCGCCGGATGACTCACACGGGATTAGCGCTTCATGAAGGAAAGATCTATTAAAATTGAGTCTCTGGGCAAGAGCACCTGTGTCGACATTTTCAGCCACAACAATGGTGGTGGTGTCTTTAAAACTGACGAAGCTGTGGTCATCGTGCACTGAGCTAGCTTGTAGGTGGTAGCGAGGAGGGGGAAGAAGATGCAGGGGAAAGAGGAGGTGCAGCAAGATAAAGAAGGAGAAGAGATACTGGAGGAAGAGGAGTTCGAGGAGAAAAGCGAGATGTAGAAAGAGGTGGAATAAGATAAGAGGCGCAGAAGAAAAAAAGAGAGAGGAAGAGGAGGAGGCCTAACAGCCTCTGCTGGTGGCGCCGCAGGACGAAAAGAAGGCGCAGCAAAATTAACGATAAAAAGAGGTAAAAAAAAAAAAAAAACAGTCGCAAACTGAAAATGATTTCCTAAGATGCAACATATGTCCTACTAACTCTGAGGTCTTGTCTCCACTTACAGCCTCGTAATATTGCTCTGAATTCGTATAACAAGTAAACATTATATAAACACATTTGTAAACATCACTACATACACACTCTTCCAGTCTGCGAGCCATGTTGATACATGTAGAATTATATATATCACTGAATATGGTTATATGTAGACTAAGTCTTGTTGCAATATAAGGAAAAATTAAGAAATGCCTAAGTTATTTTCGGAGTGCTTATAAAATTCTTGAATGAATTTATAGCGAAACATTTAGATATATTATATATGTATATATATCTTTTTGCACGTTGATTCTCAAGGAAGCGTGAGCTGCGTATTTTTACGCTTACTCAAGTATAATTTGTAACTATTTCCTCCCCTAAGCGAGCATAACTGAACGATATTGTGCTTGTAGTTAAGACTTGTGGATACTACAGTTAGTGGCGACGCTTCAACAGACACTTGAGCCACAACAAAGGTTCTTCAGGTGAGGGGCTTGTCGGGGCGAGCATAAAAGGTATTTTCACACTCGCACCCTCTTGAGGTATGGCAATACGGTACTTCCAATCATCAACTTAATGCAAGTTTCCTTTAGTTCAACATTATATGTACGAGTCATTGGAACCCAAAACATTCCATGCACTCTTTCTGTATGTCTGGTACACGGAAGATGCGGCAGCCATCTTCCAGTACAGACGTAGTAATACTGATACTGTTTCAAGTTCGACATGACTTTTTGACTTTTTGAAACAGTTTTGAGCATTTTTGTATTATGCATGTGGAGTGTTATCACTATCACTCATGCAGTCGAGTGTCAAGCTCAGTGAGGTCACTTAATGTCCACAGGTCACATAACGTAGTTATAGAAATAAACGAGAACAACTATACACTTTAGGTTCTTTTGGCTGCCAGAGTCACGACGTATAACACGCCACTCAAAATCACGTGGGTAATGAATCTCTGTTAGTTGGCACGTAACAAAGGAGTTATTGACAAGATCCTACATTATGAGGATCATGTAGTGTTCTTGCTCCTTTAGCTTTTTATTTCTGGCTGGAGAGGATTTTGCGTGTAGTCGTCGAGGCAACTGCGTTTTCCTGTCCTGTAGGCTGTCCTCCTTGCGAGATCACCTGGCACTTCTGGAGGAAACTACAGTCCTTCAAACACCTTCAGGGACTCCGTGATCACTTCGTCCTGAAAGGAAGGATGAGACATTAGGCACATGCAGTGGTTACATTAGTCTCAATCTTTGAACCCATTATGTACCTCTATTTTTTTACTACCACCAACAATATGGGTATGGACTGCATAACTATAAAGCTAAAGTAACATTGTTTAAGGTTATTTTCAAAATATTTTTATAAATTTGTTGATAAGGATCAGTTGGTCAGGGCAGTACATATATAATTATGATCAACTGATAACATAGTTCTTATGTTTGTGATCCTATACAGTAATTCTGTCGGTAACTATAATTATTTTAATGAAAACAAAACTGTGGCCCACTAAACCTAGTAAAATACAGTATCTCTAAATTAATTGGAAAGATATAATTAACAAAATAGTTTGAAATAAACAAGGATTGGAGTACATTACAAGCATCATAATCTGCAACAAAATATAAGAGTTTGACCTCAGAGAGTCAAAGGTCAAGTGACAACAAAGAAAAAAATATACAATATTTTACAAACACTGTAGCCGGTGGACAACAAATCTGGCGCAATGATACGAGGTCAGGTAAGGACCAACAACCAAATATTTTTTTAACCTTAGAAATGGCCTTCCCTTCACCTCACATCACATATTTCACTGTTGCTTCCTGTGTTTTTTTTAATGGGTTTGAACCCTATCGACTACTTTTTTCCTACAATGAGGATCTAAGTAGATTCTCAACATACATATATAGTGACAGACATACACCTCTCAGTATGCATACTCTTATCCTTAAGTTAGATCTACCTTATTATCCCATTGTCCGACTTAATAATACCTACGTTAGAGTTTCCTGTTATGGCAGACCGAAACAGACAACAGATTTGCAATAAATATCAAGACTCAGGTACAACATCGTAAAAATTAGAACTGAAATTTTAGACCATTTGCGAAATTCAAACTGAGACCTGGTGTGCTCCCAAAATAAATTTAAAC
The DNA here is from genome assembly GCA_009830355.1 of Cherax destructor. Taxonomy (NCBI): domain Eukaryota; kingdom Metazoa; phylum Arthropoda; class Malacostraca; order Decapoda; family Parastacidae; genus Cherax; species Cherax destructor. The sequence goes on from WNWK01000130.1 coordinate 104,329, forward strand.
TTTACTCTTTTTTTCGTTATTTAGGAGTGGAAACTATTCGCATTTTTATAATAAAACTTAAAAATCATACCAATTTTCATAGTCGCTGTCTCCGTGGGTGTGAAAGTCGCTAGAGCGGCTCATGCCTCAGTGAAACTCCTACAGTTCACAATCGAAGGATCCGTGTTCAGTCATGGGGTGGTTGGAGACGTTGGGCATGTTTATTTACACGTGTTGCCCATGTTCACATAACTGTAAATAGGTATCTGGGTATCGGCCGACTGTTGGGGGTCGCATCCTGGAGAAGAGGATCAATGGGCCCCTAAAGCTGTCTCGGATTCCTCTCCACGATTAATAATTCGAATAAAATCCTCTTATTCTAGCCTACTAACATATGTTCATACTTACATTACTATTTGAATCACCAAACACATACTTAACAGTGTATTTATATCTATATTTTTGAGAGCTCTGAATTCTGTGATAAGGAAATGAGAAAAATCTATGAAATTGCTTCTAATCTGCAATATCCACGAACATTTATTGATAAAACCTTTCACAACACCCCCCACCCAAAAAAAAAAAAATCTACAAGACAGAGCCTAATACCAAGTATAAGCTTGAGAATTTGTTGGTGTTACCATACAATGAAAATCTCTCTCGCCTCTCACAAGCTCTTAAATACTTTAATGTTAAAGTTGTCTTTAAATATGACAATACCATGAAACAAAAATTAATTAAAAATGATCTCAAGGAATCTGTGGCTTGTGTAGCTTGTAAAGGTTGTGGTACCTTGTATTTAGGGCAGAATGGCAAATCTCTTGAGACCAAAATTAAACATAAATATGCAATATCTAGTGGACAAGAATTCAGTGCTTTGTTCATTCATATTAGGAATACAGGCCATTGTGTAGATTGAGCTAATGTCAAAGAATTACTTAACTCTAATTCTACAGTTCAACGAAATATTGTGGAATCATCTCTTATCGAGCATGACGCACAACATATTTCAAAGTTGTGTTTTGGATTATATAAACTTGACAGTTTTACACTCCAGAATATTGTCTATAATATTAAAGGTAAAAATATTTTTCACAAAAATAATGTGTTATTTGTCAAGCGAACAATTTAACTTGATATTGGACAAATTTATGCATGGGTTAGGTTTGTGCGGGATGTGTGTGAAGTGTTGTCACCATGCTTGAGTTAGGTGTCACCTCAGTCTGACATATAAAATGTGCTTCTCTTGCCTCATCTTTTATGCCTCTGACGATGTGTGTGTAAGCACATGAAAGCGCTCAGGTTTTATATCCTATATTCACTCCGGTATTTTTTCGTGTTACTGTGAGTTATATTTCCTTAAGTAACATTTCCTCCTCCTCCAGAACCACACTTCATGGAGAGACCAATCATTTACTTAGAAACTTATATATCACTTACACTTACATAGTCCATATTATTATTATTATTATTATTATTATTATTATTATTATTATTATTATATACAGTTCTAAATCCTCTTAGGTGACTGAGCTCCCTGAGTTACAGAGGCTGGATCCTCCTGTAATCAGAAGTGTTCATTAACATAGATAAAGTATTATTTACATCACTCGATCTTCTATTTGACCTCAATTTTCTTAACTTGTTTCCTATAATCTCACTTCACTTATTAATAAATTATAACACAAAATGATTGAATATATCAGCAGTTGAGAGATATTATTATTGTATTAAAAATAATTGCTAAATCCATATGCATCATTTAGCACAGAGAAAGAAAGGAAGAAAAAATAAACAAAGGTATTTATATTTGAGAGATAAGGCAGAATTCTTCTTCCGGTGAAAGGGAGATAGAGAGAGAATGCTGATAAACGGAGGAAGGGGAGGGAATGTGAATAACAAACGTATACCAAGTATATATAATCCTTTTAAGACTATTTTTTTGTATAATACTCTGGGTAAAGCACTCTATTATAATATTCACTTGGAAGCTTTAAAGCTGGAACACAAACCAGTCTGTCTTAACATGGTGCCGAATTTAAGATAAACGAAAGTGCTATATACAAAAGTGCCTCAGTTCATTCTTTTCGAGACAGCTTTTGGCATTGATTTTCTCTCCACTTCTAACCTTCTGATGAGAGGCATTTGAATCCTCCGCTTCAGAAGACATCTTTCTCGAGTGTGTCTTTACAAACTTCTTACAACACACAGTTCGCTGAAATTTGAAACCCGACTGTAATTTTAAAGCAGGTGGTCCCCTCCGTCCCCATCATCCTTGCGTGGGGCCTGACCTGTACCGATGTGCGTGTAACTTACAAGAATCTCTTATGGATCAGTGAAGGTAGTCACAAGTGTCTAACCGATACATTTATATACTGTACTTGAAAATGATTTAAAAAGTAATAATATGTAGGGGCAAGAATGATGATTTCTTTATGTTCACTGCTCATTAAAGGTCCGTATGTATGAACATACGGACCACTACTGAGCAGTGAAGATAAATAAATCATCATTCTTGCCCCTTCATATTATTATTATTATTATTATATTATTATTATAAGCTGTCTCCCACCGAGTCAGGGTGACCAAAATAAGAAAGAAACACGTTCAATCCAGGAACATGATGGAATCAATTCGCTGTAACAGATTGAAAAAAGCATATTGTACAGGCGAAACGTCTCTGCAATACAGTTAACCAGGTTTTGTTGCACATGTGTCCTAGTCATTAACTTGTCGGTATTGCATACCATTGATCTAATGATGAACGTTGTAACCGCTGGTAATGATTAAGTCTTCCCATGAGGCTTCAGAAGTAAAAATGTGTACATCCTTAAGTATAGTAATTACAGTTAACCCAGTGTGTCAGTGTAAAGCTCTCTGCACTTTATTATTCACTATTATTTTTTTCATAATTAAATATCACAATAAAACTTTCAGAAATGATCATTATATAATTGTAAAAAAAAAAATAGCACCTATCATTATACTTTTGTTGCGCGAGGATAGTCAAAAATTTAAATATGTTTATCTTCCCCCCCCCCAAAAAAAAAAAAAAAGATCTCAATAATTTCCATACCAATAAAATTACTAAGATGAAGGAAGACAAGTTGCATTTACAATTATATTATATATACCTTTGAAGAGTGTTATGCGATAGTCATGTGCCAAAGTTAAAAAAAAAATGAAAGCAAGCCTCTTCCAGGCAGCTGGCCCTCTTGTGCTTATGTAGTGCTGGATGTATACTCATCCTGAGAAGAGATTCATATTCATACGGGAGATGAGGAGGTTGAAGCCATAGAGGATGCCCCCGGTGATGACCAGTGCCAGGGCGAAGCACAGCACCTTGGGCAGCAGGTCCTGCTCTTCCTTGCCAGGGGGACAGTATGCGTTGTCAGTAGTAACAGGCAGCCGAAGGTGCGGACGTCGCTCCCAGTTACCTGTTAACCTCACGAAATCTCGCTCGTCTGTCTCTGATTCCGTTACTTCCGTCTCAAATGTTTCTGTCCGTGTATCACAGTCGAAAGAAACGTTTTTACTAGTTCGATACTTGTCGCAGTGGGCGTGGTCAGTGAGGAGGCCGGAGCGCCGCTGCTGGAGGTTGGAGGGCGTGCGGTCCAGACACTGTGGGAAGCCATGCTGGTCCCATAGCGGCGGCTGCTGCGATAACAACACTGGTGTAAAGGTTAAACTGTTGGATTTAAGCATAGCTACTCGAGGATCCTGGGTTCCACTCTCTACCTCCTCTCTCTCTTCCTTATCTAGTGGGATCGCCACACTGACCTCTGTGGTGGGGCTGTAAAGGCTGCACCTCGAGTCGTTACTATCACTGCATAAACTCGAAGCTCTCCTGAAGGAGTGAGATGAGCGGGGCTGGTGTTTTTCCTTTTCTAGAGAGACGCTTGTGCTAGTACTCGATTTCGGGGGGCCAGTGGTTTTTCTGCAGGTGTTGGCGCGGGTGATGGCGGCCCGGGCCAGCTGGGCCACACTGGTGTTACTCGTGGCATGACACAGGTTGGAAAGCGAGCCAGTCGAGTAGTTGAGCTCAGCAGTGATGAGGTGGTTAGTGACCCCTGTAGAGGATAGCTTGATGCCCTGAACCTGGCTGGATTTAACTCTTGCTAAGCTAGTGTGACTGGGCGACTGGTCGTCTTCAGACACCAGGTCGCCCTTGAAGGGGCACACATGGCCTGTGTCTGCGAGAGCCACGTGGTGTGCGGTGCTGAGGTTGACCTTGGTCCCTCTAGGTGCCTTATAGGTGACCACCGTGTCTCTGGGCACCACGGCGGCCATCAACATGACGCTGCCACCAGCCAGCCTACCCACATTGTGCCCCTTTCATTTCTCTCAACACCCTTACACTCATCGTCACCACTAGTGCTCTTCAACACACTTCTCCATTAAAATACCTCCACCTAAACAACATTCTTAGGACTTAATTATGCAACTCTCATATTTTTCCACAGGTAATTTTTCAAGGCTAATTTTATCTTGGAACATGACATGTAATAGCCTAGTCACCAACAGAACCTTAATACTAATATAAGAGGCACTCTGGAATTCAAAGCTTATATAGTATGGGAGTGAGAGTGTAAAGCACAACACCAAGTGTAGGAGATTACTGAGTGCGGTGGCTGGCTGGACTGCTCCCTCACACCCAGCCAACCCTCCATGCCGCCTCACGCACGATAACTACTTAATAACGTCTCTTAATAAAACTGCACTTTACCTCTACATTAAATTACGAGTAATTTAATCCCCAAAATATGGCTTAACATACACTTTCAGTGTATGCACACTGTTATACACCTTATCAGCGGTAGAGTGATGGGTTCACAACCGAAAGCTCCTGCATTTGATTCACGGATTGGGTGAAATTTATTGGCAAGTCTCTGCACCTGCTGTCTCTGTTTACCTAGCAGTAAATAGGTTCCCGGGTGTGTCCTGTGTCGCATCTTCAGTGTAATATACCATAGTTTGAACTGGGTTTTGAAGTGAGCTGTGGTAGGTAACAGCTCTTAGCCTGTACAAATTAACTATACATAAGAGTGACGCTGGGTGGCGGTGGAATGGCAGACCTCATTTGCATACAGATGGATTTGCTTTCCCATTACTCTTATCCCTCCTACATTCCCCCCCTTCTCCCTCATTTCCCAGTTGGCACGAGGCAGTTGCCTCCCATTTCACGAGGCAGCTGCCCCCCGTATCCCACATGCGAGCTGGATGCTTTCTCTGTTCGATACCCATTGAGAAGAGATGGATGGCAGAGCATCGTAGGGGAGACATTGTGGTGTGTTTCTCACACTGGAGGAATTGTTCCCATGCTGGTGGAATAGTTCTCATGCTGACTGAATAGTTCTCAAGGTGGCTGAATAGTTTCCATGCTGGTGGGATAGTTCCCATGCTGGCTGAATAGTTCCCATGCTGGTGGAATAGTTTCCATGCTGGCTGAATAGTTCCCATGCTGGTGGAATAGTTCCCATGCTGGCTTAGTAGTTCCCACGCTGGCTGAATTGTTCCTATACTGGATGAATAGTTACCATGCTGACTGAATAGTTACCATGCTGACTGAATAGTTCCCATGCTGACTGAATAGTTCCCATGCTGGCTGAATAGTTCCCATGCTGGCTGAATAGTTCCCATGCTGGCTGAATAGTTCCCATGCTGGCTGAATTGTTCCCATGCTGGCTGAATTGTTCCCATGCTGGCTGAATTGTTCCCATGCTGGCAGAATAGTTCTCACATTAGCTAAATAAATTCCAAGACTGGTTTTTAGTTCTGACACTTGTTCGAGCGTCAAAAATTATCATCTTTATCTTGTTATAAATAGCTATTTTTTTATTGACAGAGGACAGTCTAACCTAACTAATCTTTGCTTAACTTCGATTACGTACATCAAAAAATTTGCTGTAAATCTTATGTTAGAAATCCACATTGAATTTCAGAGGATGGGTTGTGGTAGTGGTTGTAGTGGTAATGGTGGTGGCAGTAATGGTGGTAGTAGTGGTGACAGTGTTGACATGGCCACATCCTGGCTTCCTGAGGCTTATAGCCAATGGTGTGAGCATGACCATAATTGTGTTCTCTGTTGTTCGCCACCTAAATTACATTACAGAAGGGCCTAGGTGTTTTTCGCCTGAGTTATATGACATGAAAATTCAGATGTTCATCGCCTGAGCTTACACGTAGGTTTCCTCCATTGTTCCCCGAGCGTCGTTCTTCACCTGCATTACATAACTCAGGTGTTCTTCATATTCCAGGTGATAATTAATATTTGTGATTAAGTCTTTGTAGACGGTGTTCACCTCAGGCTCGACCTAATGAGTGGCATGAGTAGTAGAAACCAGTGGAATATGTAACATTCAGGTCGATCATTGTGTAGCAGATACCAGTGGATGATACAACAGCTGTTCTATAAGCCTATAGGTAAATACAAATAGGAAACACGTCTATCTCGCGCTCAGCAGACGAAGGATCAAACCTCCACCACGTTTTGCGCTGAATCATACCAATTTTCATAGTCGCTGTTGTGTAATAGATACGAAGGGAAGAAAAATACAACCGGTGGAAGACACACCAGTCAGAAGCAACGTCTTGAGTCGAGTTAGTTTATACCGTACGAAGGACTAAGACTAATGATATTCTGTCAGCTTTCTATATAAGTAAGTACTCTTGATTATTTTTGTTCCTTTATTCAGCTGAGTGTCGAAGATGACATCTTCCTGGTTTATGTATTCTCTTAAGAGGCTTGTAGCCTCTTCATTACGGGTGAGGTGTGGTAAACACGCCTTTCATCAACTCGGAAACGCTTTACGGTCGACCTGACGTTCACGTATAAGGGTAACCTCGACCTTATGGAGTGAGTGGATTACTGGTTCCTCGTTGCCACATACTAAGGCTGACCCGACATTCACGTATAACAGTAATCTCGACCTTATGGAGTGAGTAGATTACTGGTGTTGTGGACACACTGAGGGCTTCACAACGTTCAGCTGATCCCTCCTGGCTCACCTACCTCTTCAATGTCATATCAGACTACCTTCCATCACAACCTTCCACTACCATCTTCCATCACAGCCTTCCACTACCATCTTCCATCACAACCTTCCACTACCACCTTTCGTCACAAACTTGCACTACCATCTTCCACTACCACCTTCCACTACCACTTCCACTACATTCTTCCACTATCACCTTCACCTACCACCTTCCACTACCATCTTCCACTACCACTTCCACTACCATCTTCCACTACACCTTCCACTACCACCTTCCTACCATCTTCACTCATCTTCCACTACCACCTTCCACTACCATCTTCCCTATCACCTTCCACTACCACTCCTTCCTCTACCACCTTCCACTACCATCTTCCACTCATCCACCTTCCACTACCATCTTCCACTATCACCTTCCACTACCACCTTCCACACCATCTTCCTACACTTCCACCACCTTCCACTACCATCTTCCACTACCATCTTCCACTACCATCTTCCACTATCACCTTCCACTACCACCTTCCACTACCATCTTCCACTACCATCTTCCACTACCACCTTCCACTACCATCTTCCACTACCACCTTCCACTACCATCCTTCCACTACCACCTTCCACCACCATCTTCCACTACCACCTTCCACTACCACCTTCCACTACCATCTTCCACTATCACCTTCCACTACCACCTTCCACTACCATCTTCCACTACCATCTTCCACTACCACCTTCCACTATCATCTTCTACTATCACCTTCCACTACCACCTTCCACTACCACTTTCCACCACCATCTTCCACTACCATCTTCCACTATAACCTTCCACTACCATCTTCCACTATCACCTTCCACTATCACCTTCTCCTCACACCATCTTGCATACCACTTGACTAAGCCTTACTGCATACCAGATGTGTGATAGGTGGTGCAGGTACTGCCAGAGGTGTGATAGACAGTGAAGGTACTGCTAGAGGTGTGATAGACAGTGAAGGTACTGCTAGAGGTGTGATAGACAGTGAAGGTACTGCTAGAGGTGTGATAGACAGTGAAGGTACTGCTCAGAGGTGTGATAGACAGTGAAGGTACTGCTAGAGGTGTAACAGATGGTGTAAGTACTACCAGAAGTGTGGCAGGTGGTGAAGTACTGCCAGATGCGGATGTAGGGTGCGTAGTGAGGTGGATGTGAGGTGGTGTGAGTGAAGGTGGATGTAGAGTGATGTGGATGGTGGTGTGAGTGTGGAGGTGGTGGAGGTGGGATGTGGTGGTGTGAGGTGGAGTGGTGGGAGGTGGATGTGAGGTGGGTGTGAGGTGGGTGAGGTGGTGGAGGTGGTGTAGGTGGGTGTGAGGTGGGTGTGAGGGGTGGAGGGGGTGAGGTGGATGTGAGGTGGGTGTGAGGTGGGTGTGAGGTGAGTGTGAGTGGGTGAGGTGGGTGTGAGTGGGTGTGAGGTGGGTGTGAGGTGGGTGTGAGGTGGATGTGAGGTGGGTGGAGGTGGATGTGAGGTGGGTGTGAGGTGGTGTGGAGGTGGGTGTGAGGTGGGTGTGAGGTGGGTGTGAGGTTGAGTGTGAGGTGGGTGTGAGGTGGATGTGGAGGTGGATGTGAGGTGGTGTGAGGTGGTGTGAGGTGGAGTGTGAGGGTGTGGTGAGTGTAGGTGGTGTGAGGTGGATGTGAGGTGGGTGTGAGTGGATGTGAGGTGGGTGTGAGGTGATGTGAGGTGGGTGTGAGGTGGTGTGAGGTGAGGTGTGAGGTGGATGTGAGGTGGGTGTGAGGTGGGTGTGAGGTGGTGTGAGGTGGATGTGAGGTGGGTGTGAGGTGGGTGTGAGGTGGATGTGAGGTGGGTGTGAGGTGGATGTGAGGTGGGTGTGAGGTGGATGTGAGGTGGGTGTGAGGTGGATGTGAGGTGGGTGTGAGGTGGGTGTGAGGTGGATGTGAGGTGGGTGCAGGTGGGTGCGAGGTGGGTGTGAGGTGGATGTGAGGTGGGTGGAGGTGGTGGAGGTGGGTGTGAGGTGGATGTGAGGTGGGTGCGAGGTGGGTGCGAGGTGGGTGTGGATGTGAGGTGGGTGTGAGGTGGATGTGAGGTGGGTGTGGGGTGGGTGTGAGGTGGGTGTGAGGTGGGTGTGAGGTGAGTGTGAGGTGGATGTGAGGTGGGTGTGAGGTGGGTGTGAGGTGGATGTGAGGTGGATGTGAGGTGGGTGTGAGGTGGGTGTGAGGTGGGTGTGAGGTGGGTGTGAGGTGAGTGTGAGGTGGGTGTGAGGTGGGTGTGAGGTGGATGTGAGGTGGTGTGAGGTGGGTGTGAGGTGGGTGTGAGGTGGATGTGAGGTGGGTGTGAGGTGGATGTGAGGTGGGCGTGAGATGGGTTTGAATTCTATATAGTGAATGAGAACATGTTCCAAGGGAAAGTGGCCTTTCAGTTTGTACGACACATTCATCAGTAGCCTCTATGACCTCCGTGCAGGTAGGGGACGCTCAAGAAGCCATTCTTAGGAAGCGAGGAAGAGGAGGAGGGAGAGGAGGATCACGAAGGGGGAGGGGGAGGACGTTGAGAGGAGTGCTGTTGGTGTCTAGAGGGAGGGTAGGCATAGAATGTAATGCTAGGTCAATTATCCATATAAATCCTTGTTTTTACTATTTATCCCATAGTTATTATAATTACTATTATTATTATTATTATTATTATTATTATTATTATTATTATTATTATTACTGATTGGGACATACAACGCACTGTGATAACATCCGTGGATCAAACCCGACTGCCTTCCATTTTCCAGGAGTTGTATAATTCCTACAGGCTTAGGGCTTTACCATTACTATAAAATTCTAATATATTTCGGCAGTAAATATCAGTGTGTGTGTGTGTGTGTGTGTGTGTGTGTGTTTGGCAGAAACGTAAACTCTACGGTATCTATCCTCCAGGTTTCACTAATGAAGATACGATTCCATAAAAGTGCGTCAGTATAAGGTAAGTACTGGCCAGTACACGAAGACTGTGTGAAGAACTTAAACTAGCGCTGCTGGAAAGACACAAAATACAAACACTAGGATACCTTATTGGAAGCCTTTACGTCCTTGCACTAAACTAACGTTTCATCTATTTAATTACATAGATGATATGAATTTTCCGATACTTTTTAGAAGTTGTCTCATTTAGGTCAGATTATATACATCTGGAGGTGTATAACCTAGGTTATATATATATATATATATATATATATATATATATATATATATATATATATGTGTGTGTGTGTGTGTGTGTGTGTGTGTGTGTGTGTGTGTGTGTGTGTGTGTGTGTGTGTGTGTGTGTGTGTGTGTGTGTGTGTGTGTGTGTGTGTGTGTGTGCGTGTTCGTTTTCATCCCTAAGTTAGAGTTTAGTGTCTTTAATGTTTGTGCTAAAGAAGATTGTGATCTCTACTTTTTTTTTTTTACTATAATTGAATTTTTTTACTCTAGCAACTGAACCGTGTTGGATAGACCCGAGGTTAGGCTAGGCTAGGTAAGATTTTTGTCACTATTGATGTTATTGCTTTTTTTCAGAGCCACGATGGCTTATGCCTTATTAGCCCGGCTACCAGAAGTCTGGTGTTGGGTTAATGTCTAGATACTGCGCAGAGAAAAGAATACATAGCACGTAGACGGACTCGAATACAGTAGAACCTCTGTATTCGGAATTAATTGGTTCCTGAGAGTGTTCTGAATATTTAATTTCCTGAATATTGGATCATTTTTTTCCATAAGAAATAATGTAAATTGGGTTAATTCGTCCCAGGCTTCGAAAGTTACTCTCCACAAACTATTTTTGTCAGAATACTGGTTAATTAAATAACATGTACAAGCAAGAAATCATACATGAACCCTTCAAGAATTTTAACTCGTTGCCACATTAGCACTTTTTTATTGCGCATTTATGTTCTTAACAGAAAATACGGTAGTATTTCATATTCGTGTTTTGAAATAAGTTCGTTTTTTAGTTCAATGGTGGCTCTTACAGCTTTCCTTTTATTTTTTTCTTCACTATTCTTATTCGGGGACATGATCACTTATTTTCAATAATAAATTAAAAATAACAAAGTTATACAAAAAATAACAATTGAATCACAATAGCTCAAAAAACATGCATCGTTCCGAATATAGTGACTATCGCTACTTTTTTTCCTCGAATTTTTTCCAGATATTACTTTTTACGTATAAAGGTGCCTCCGAATACAGAGGTTCTACTGTATCTAAATCGTAACCAGAGTCGTTAAGAAGGACGGGACTTGTAGCATGTACATTGTAGAATCCCTTTTTGTTGAGCTAAATCCTCGTGACGTATGGTACAGGCAGAGTAAACCTTTGCACAGTAGAGTAAAAAGTGTTCAACTGAATCATCCTGTACAGGACACCAAGGGAAGGTAGACGCACCATGGACACATCAGAGACGATCCCCAGCACGAGCCCAACGACACTAAAGGTCATCATAATCACAAATTAATCCAAGCTGAGTAGACCTGAGAGGTGGCACCGAGTCTGACAGCTGAAGTCGATGACAGGTCCGCCCTATCACTGGAGCCGATTCATTTAAATCCACAATCAGCTTCTGCCTGTTCCACAGACCTGAAGTGCTGCTTGGATTGCTGCTCCTCAAATACTTACCATTTGTGTTTATATATCTGCTAAATATAATACATTTCCTCAGTATGTTGTATATAGGAGTTATATATATATATATATATATAGTTAACAAAAATGGTGAACATGATTCATATTTACCTCATGACTTTTAATTACTGAACACCGAAAGGCTTATATATCTCAATGTATACACTTCGAGAAGCATTTGCCTCAATAAATATGCACCTAAGGATGTACATATATTTATTGAGGGTGTATATACCCAGAAGTGTATATCTCATTTCATACATACCGAGAGGTATACATCTTAGTTTATTTACCCCGAGAGGTACAAATCAGTGTATAATTCGAGAGATCTTGGTGTATTTATACCAAGAGGTGTTCATTTCACAGTGTATTGACACAGGTGAGTGTCTCAGTGTATTTTCTCGGAGAGGTATATATTTAACATATTTGCTACGAGCGTGTATAAATCGAAGTGTTTTTACTCCGAGAGGTGTACTCCGGGAGGTATATATCTATGTATAAACATCAAGAGGAGTAAATATTTCAGTTCATAAACACCGAAAGGTATATAAAAGCTGAAAAGTGTATACTATATCTCAGTGTATAAACACCGAGATATGTATATCTTAAACGTATTTTGATATGAAAGTCGAATCCCTATTTTAACGATTAACTTGTGTTTATGAGTAGGTGAATTGCAGCCTTGCCCGCAGTCGATAGGCTTTAAGCCTATAACATACTAAGCTGCAAGCCCTACACGTGTGACCAGTGTGACATCATAATGCACCTTGGTGTTGACGTCAGTGCGCTGAACGACCTCCATAGAGCAAGTGTGTAGTAGTGGTTTTCTCTCTCCCTTGGCTTGCTGATCAGAGAAAATGGATAGTGAGAGAAAACGGCACAGACTTCAGGTAGAAGAACAGAAGGCACAATACGCAAATAACACGCAGTAGGAGAGAGGACCTCACAAGGACGTTTCGGTCCGACTTGGACCATTCACAGTGCGTCTGCAAATGATCCAAGTCGGACCGAAACATCGTCGGAAGCTCCTACTTCCTATGTGCGGGTTATTTGTGTATTCACCAGGTAGATCTTGCCTTTAAAATGATCACAGAATAAGTAAGTTAATTTAGGCACAGGTACACATAAGCAGGGGCGGATCTACTACTATGAAACTAATGAAGCTCAAGCATCATGGCCCCTTAATCCTGGAGGGGCCCCAGAAGCCACTTTAGTCCACATTGCTTAAAAATTTGTTTTAATGAATGAGAAGGTTTTTTTTAAATAATAATTTTAATAATATAGGTAATTTAATACAAAATAATAGTTAAAATAAAAATTTAGAGGTATCATGCTGGCTAGCCGATGCTAGTTGCCAAGGACCCCATTCCCCCATAACAATTAAAGCTTCTGCCACTGCACGGAAGTGCAATTATTATACATAGTGTAAATTACCTAGGATAGCCCAAAAATGTGAAAGTGACTCATGAGAGAGCTCGCCGAAGTTACTTTTGACATGCAGTCGCGGGTTATCCTAGGTAATTTACACTATGTATGATAATTGTACTTGTGTGTACTTGTGCCTAAATAAACTTACGTATTAACAATACCCTTTTTAATAAATTTTAATTATACTTATTATCTCAGCAGAATAAATCACATCAATGAGGCTTCATAGATGAGAACTACGAAACCATCTTGCTTATGACCGTATTATAAATCTGTCGAGAAAACTAGACTAATAAACTTTTATAAACTTGTGATGTGATTATGTAGTCAGATTTTTGTTACCATATACTTCAAGCATGATTATATATATATATATATATATATATATATATATATATATATATATATATATATATATATATATATATATATATATATATATATATATATGAGAGAGAGAGAGAGAGAGAGAGAGAGAGAGATATTTAGAGGCTGATCTTCCTAGTATAATATCTATGCTTTCAACTGTTTTTAAATCTCAGCCATTTAACTCAGACGTTTAAACCACAATATTTAAACGCTGCCATTTAAATCCATCCTATACATACGATATTTAACCCCGATATGTGTTTTATGGTGTTTGTGGATGCTAGTGTGTTATGTGGTTTGTTAAGTGATTTTACTGTTTTATGTGGTGTTATTGAGTGCAATGTGGTGTTGTCTACCTGGAGAGTGTTCCGGGGGTCAACCCCCTTGCCTCAGTCCTTGACCAGACCTCAGGGTGGATCAGGACCTGATCAACCAGGCTGTTACTGCTGGCCGCACATAGTCCAACGTAACAATCACATTGTCTACATAACTGTCAGACACTGCAACATAACGGTATCTTGGTATAGAGGACATCTTCCACTCTACATCGCGTATCTACTAGTTACAAGTGAGAAGGGTTGCCTTCAACTAGTGAATCCATCCTCAGCTTTCAAGATCATCCACCTCACCTTGTATTTAAGACCCCGTTCTCAGTCTTCAGCTTCATATCGTTCCAGACCATGGAGCTGAAGGCGAAACGTTTCATCAATAAAGATATCCAGCTGTTGCAAATGTGTCTTAATCCTCAACTTAGTCGGTATTTTATACCATTTCCAACGTAAGAATCACATCCTGGCTGATCGGGTACTGCGTTATTGCATGTTAAATGTTGTTATTTTGTGTAATATTGTATTACTGTGTGTTATGTCATGTCACTGTGCTGTAATAAATTTATTTGAATTTTGAAATATTAAATAAGTGTTTATAACGTGGTAAAGCTCTATAAATGTTAATGAATGTTGGTGTTTTGTTAAGGTTTGTCATGATGTCACGGCGTGAGGAGAGAGGAGCGCGGGAAAGATGGCGACGAGGTGGACGTATGTAGCGTTGTGGTCGTATTTTTTTTGGTAATGCTCAGATCGTAAGTTATGTGTAGTGTTTATTTTATGCTCAGGTAGGCCCTAAAAGGTGCCTGGCTCTGTTACTTAAGTGGGGCCTGTGTGAATTTAGGAGAGAACAGGAAAGTAGCGCGTTTAACAGCCTGCTAGGAGACGCTGGCCATGTTGATATTCTTTCGGCCTATTTTGCTGTATGACCTCAGTGGGTTTAGCACTTTTCCTGAATATAACAATAATCGGAATTATTTTAATCATCTATTAAGGATTTACATGCGTAAACTAAGGTTTAGTGTAATGAAGGAGAATATGACTATTGTGTTGTATATACTCTTTGTTATATGCTTTTATTTTCCTAAAGGAGAGTTTTATTTGATTCTGTGAGTCAAACCTGGGTTTATTAATCACGGTATTGACCACCAGTGTGTGAGGGAGTGTGTTCCTAGGATGATTGTATTTAATAATTTTGTAACAAAAGAACCTTAGAAAACTTACCTAACCTTATTATAAGAAGCGCAATTTAATTTAGCTTCATCCAACTAAATATATTTTAGATAAGTTTACAGTAATTTAATAATAAACAAACACAATGAAATATATTTTTTTCGTTAGGTTCAGAATGACTTGCGAAATTATTGCAACACAAATTTTCGCTTGCCTTATTTGGCAAAAGAGCGTTGCTATTCAAGCCAAAATAGCAAGTTTTACCTATTCGGCACGACATATATATGCATGTATATGCGTTTTTACTGATGCCTTACTCCCACACGCCCACAGCATTTTTACTCCTCTCCTCCCACACACAACTTAACAATATAGTCAATATTCTTTTCCGATGAATAATTAAGCCTAATAAGTTGAAAAATGTTCCGAGATAGATATAAAAGCAGAATTGAATTTCAAAGTGTGGTGACAGCTGTCAACTTCATGGGCTCGGAATAGAAAAAGCACTGAATCGTTTGAGCATGAACATATTAATTTCCATTCACCCACAGAGTCATCAGGCATGCCTCATGTAGCTTATTTTCTGTAGGCTTTCTTCATAAATACATGAAATCGAGATCTTGATCAGTGATGATAGTTCATGAAAGCTTCCGAGCTCCGAAGCTGTACTTTACTGTCTTTAGTCATAATGGTTCATGAAAAGCTTCATAGCTCCGATTCTGAACCTCACAAAGTAGTCAGTGGGTCAGGATTGTCGACTGAGCGAGGGGGAGCAGGTTGCGCTATATAAACAAGCAAGGTTATGTACCAGTATTCCACTTACTTATAGAACTAAGTAGTTCGACTGTTGGGTTTAGTCCTGACTCTTTCTCTTCTACTAAAGCTCTTCCTCTCACCGGCTATTCTTCTTCTGTCCCCACTTTCCCCTCGCCCCTAGTGGGTCCTTACCTGAGAGTCTGAACTAACTAACCAGTACTCCGAGATGTGTGTATCCCTGAGCGTATAAACACCACCAGCTGTGTATCTCTCTTTACACTGAGGAGATCACTCCAGTTCTCATTTTAGTGATTAAATTACCCTTGACCGGTGGTGTACAGATAAGATGCAGCCTTTAGGACCCTCTTATAGTAGATAGGCTTTAAACCTAATAAACCAACCAACCAAGTAGATATAATTTAATTCCATAAATATTAATGTATACACATTTGTTATTCGTGTACTTGAGGCATTGCTGATGAGGCAAAAGTGTATTTTGGAAGTGCATTTATGACCAGAATTACTAAACAGTGCTGGTGTGAAATGTTGACATCGAGGTGTTCACTAAAACGTACAAGTGTTTCAAACGTTCATTGTGCTCATAGGTGTTCATACAGCATTGCTGATAACAAAACCATTAACAAAAGTATTGCTAACAAGTGTTACTAAAACAGTGTTGCTGGTAAGTGTTAATGATAAGCGTTGCTAACGTTAGTAACACATTTCGCGTCAGTAAGACTAAGATAGTGTTACTAACGAAATCGTTATTTACAAAAATGTTAGCAATGAAAATGTTGCTAACGAAAATGTTACTTGATCAACACGAGTTTCCTTTGTCATACCCATTTAGGTTAGGTAATGTTGGTGGACCCCAGCACCACCTGAACCCCAGCACCACCCGGACCCCAGCACCACCCGGACCCCAGCACCACCTGAACCCAGCACCACCTGAACCCAGCACCACCCGGACCCCAGCACCACCTGACCCCAGCACCACCCGGACCCCAGCACCACCCGGACCGCAGCACCACCCGGACCCCAGCACCACCCGGACCCCAGCACCACCCGGACCCCAGCACCACCCGGACCCCAGCACCACCAGGACCCCAGTACCATCTGGCTACACATCATCCTAGCATCTACCACCATGAGAAGGTGGGTTTCATTTTAGACAGTTGAAACGTAAATTTTAGTTCCACTGTTCAGTGAGAATTATTTTTATAGCCAAGACGAATAACTTTAATATCCAAATTTAGGTTATATTCTGCGTTAAATATAGTTATAGAGGGTGTGCGCCTGAGCATACCTGGGGATACTTCTTGAATGTGAGAACTGAAAGGGTATACCTGGGATGGTGCAGGTATGGGCTGCATGGTAAATCTGGGAATGGTTGCAGGTGTGGGCTGGAATATACATGGGGATATTACTTCAGTGGCGGGCCGCCCCGGGTGACACCATCAAGGGGTGACACCATAGTGTCTAAAGAAGGTGACACTAATGCACAAAACATTGCTGCACCAACATAAGAGAAAAATCCTTCGTTTCTATATAGCCTCTTATATGATTACAGAGTAAAAATAGGCCTATATAGGGAAAATCATTGATTTTGATGTGATAGATGATTTTGCAGGATTAAAAGCAAGGAAATGTAAGATCAGATTCATTGAGATGTTACCTGTACTCAAGGTCAAATCGGAACTAGTGTTTCTCTGATATTGCAATGTTTTTCTTTATTTTTAATTTTTTTTTTGCATTGTTGAAGACGAATAAATGTAGGATCTGTTGCCTGTACTCAAAGTGGTATTTGAATTTGTTTCCTCAATATTATTGCGATTATATATTTTAACATTAATAAAGTTGAGAAGTATTCTCCTGTTCGGTTTATGGCTCTTAAACGTTCTCATTGCTAAACATTAGTCACTGGTCATGCAATGGTGACGTAACTGGAGTTTACTCCCCCCATTTCCCCGCCCTTGGACTTCATGGGGGTGACACCAACTCTAGCAACACCACTGGGAGACTTCTTGAATGTGAGATCTGGAAGGTTGTCGCTGAAGGGTATACCTGGGGATGGTTGCAGGTGTGGGCTGAATGAGTATACCTGAGGATAGTTGCAGGTGTGTGCTGAATGTTTATACCTGGACATAGTTGCAGTTGTGAGCTGGATGCGTATACCTGGAGCTGAAATTCGTGTAATGTTAAACAAAAGAAGCATAAACCCTTATGGGTAAAACAGCGCGGATAGATTCTTAAATTAATAAACACTGATGTTCACTTTGCAGGTAAGTGAGAGTTGACAGCTCATCGTGGGACAGTTGCTGCACCATCAAAAAGGTAAGTCCATGTTTTACTCTGGTTGTCATTGACCTCGTTTACCAGCATTAGCTTGCAGCGCCTTCACGCATATTTACAAAGAGGAAGAAGAATGTGACAACAATATGCAAGGAAGCTGAGGAGAGGTTTGTACTCAAGGGTAACAGAAATAACGAGAAAGCCAGGATGAGCGCTTGGTTCACCCAAAGGTGTAGAGAGGCCAAAACCAAGTGTGCTAGAGAATGGAAAAAGTATAGAAGGCAAAGGACCCAGGAGAATAAGGAGAGCAATCATAAAGCCAGAAATGAATATGCACAGGTAAGAAGGGAGGCCCAACGACAATACGAAAATGACATAGCAGCAAAAGCCAAATCTGATCCGAAGCTGTTGTACAGCCACATCAGGATGAAAACAACAGCCAAGGACCAGGTAATCAGGCTGAGGAAGGAGGGAGGGGGATGACAAGAAACGACCGCGAAGTATGTGAGGAGCTCAACATAAAATTCAAAGAAATGTTCACAGAGGAGACAGAAGGGACTCGATAAAGATGGAGAGGTGGGGTACACCATCAAGTGTTGGTCACAATACATACAACCGAGGAAGAAGTGAAGAGGCTAAGAGAGCTAGATACCTCAAAGGCGATGGGGCCGGATAACCTCCATGGGTCCTGAGAGAGGAAGTAGAGGTGCTATGTGTACCACTAACAACAATCTTCAACACATCTATCGAAACAGGGCGACTACCTGAGGTATGAAAGACAGTAAATGTAGTGCCAATTTTTAAAAAAAAATACAGACACGAAGCATTAAACTACAGACCAGAGTCATGGAGAAGATTATCAGGAGAAGAGTGGTGGAGCACCTAGAAAGGAATGAACTTAACGACAGCCAGCACGGTTTCAGGGACGGGAAATCCTATGTCACAAACCGAAGTTGATGAGTAGAATTCAGTCGGACGAGGACCAGGCAGAACTACAAAGGATCTGGACAGGCTGCAGGCCTGGTCCAACAACTGGCTCCTGGAGTTCAACCACACCAAGTGCTAAGTCATGAAGATTAGGGAAGGGCAACGAAGACCGAAGACGGAGTACAGTCTAGGGGGGCCAGAGACTACAAACCTCACTCAAGGAAAAGGATCTTGGGGTGAGTATAACACCGGACACATCTCCTGAGGTGCACATCAACCAAATAACTGCTGCAGCATACGAGCGCTAGCAAACCTAAGAACAGCATTCCGACATCTTAATAAAGAATCGTTCAGGACCCTGTACACTGTGTACGTTAGGCCCATATTGGAGTATGCAGCACCAGTTTGGGACCCGCACCTAGCCAAGCACGTAAGGAAACTAGAGAAAGTGCAAAGTTTGCAACAAAACTAGTCCCGGAGCTAAGGGGCATGTCCTACGAGGAGAGGTAAGGAAATCGACCTGACGACACTGGAAGACAGGAGAGATAGGGGGGATATGATAACGATGTATAAAATACTGAGAGGAATCAACAAGGCGGACGAAGACAGGATGTTCCAGAGATGGGACACATCAACAAGGGGTCACAGTTGGAAGTTGAAGACTCGGATGAATCACAGGGATGTTAGGAAGTATTTCTTCAGTCAGAGAGTTGTCAGAAAGTGGAATAGTCTGGGAAGTGATGTACTGGAGGCAGGATCCATACATAGCATTAAGAAGTATGATAAAGCTCATGGAGCAGGAAGAGTGACTTAGTAGTGATCAGTGAAGTGGCTGGGCCAGGAGCTGTGACTCGACCTCTGCAACCACAACTAGGTGAGGTGAGTACATACACACAGAGGCTGGGCCAGGAGCTATGACTCGACCCTTGCAACCAAATTTAAGTGGGTCCTGAGAGAGGGAGCGAGCAGAGGCGCTCTGTGTACCACTAACAACAATCTTCAAATCATCTATCGAAACAGGACGACTACGTGAGGTATGGAAAACATCATATGTAGTCTCGATTTTTAAGAAAGAGACAGACACGCACCACTAAACTACAGACTAGTGTTACTGACATATATAGTATGCAAAGTCATGGAGAAGATTATCAGAAGAATGGTGGAGCACCTAGAAAGGAATGAGTTTATTCTCGACAACCAGCACGGTTTCAGGGAAGGGAAATCCTGTCATAAACCTACTGGAGTTCTATGACAAGGTGACAGCAGTAAGGCAAAGAGAGAAGGGTGGGTAGATTGCGTTTTCTTGGACTGTAAGGAGGCTTTTAACAGTTCCACACAGGAGATTAGTGCAAAATTTGGAGGACCATGGAGGCATAACAGGGAAGGCACTGTAGTGGATCAGAGAATACCTGACAGGAAGGCAACAGCTAGTCATGGTACGCGACGAGGTGTCATTAAGATCAGGGAAGGGCAAAGAGGACCGCAGAGTACACTGTAGGGGCCAAAGATTATAAACCTCGCTCAAGAAAAAGGATTTTGGGGTGAGGATAATACCGAGCACATCTGAGGCGCACATAAACCAAATAACTGCTGCAGCATATGGGCGACTAGCAAACCTAAGAATAGCGTTCCGACACCTCAGTAAGGAATCGTTCAGGACTCTGTACACAGTGTACGTCAGTCCCATAGTGGAGTATGCAGCACCAGTTTGGAACCCACACCTGGTCAAGTACGTCAAAAAATTAAAGAAAGTGCAAAGGTTTGCAACAAGACTAGTCCCGGAGCTATGGGGCATGTCCTACTAGGAGAGGTTAAGGGAAGTCGACCTGACGACCCTGGAGGACAGGAGATAAAGGGGGCAGACATGATGACATAAAATACTGAGAGGAATTGACAAGGTGGACAGACAAGATGTTCCAGAGATGGGATACAGCAGCAAGGGGTCACAACTGAAGTTGAAGTCACATGAATCACAGGGATGTTAGGAAGTATTTCTTCAGTCATAGAGTTGTCAGGAAGTGAAATAGTCTAGAGAGGGATATAGTGGAGGCAGGATCCATACACAGCTTTAAGAAGAGGTATAATAAAGCTCATGAAGCAGGGAGAGAGTGGACCTAGTAGCGACCAATGAAGAGGCGAGGCCACCCCTCATCCCCACACACACACACACACACACACACACACACACACACACACACACACACACAAAATCCCCAACGAAAATAAAGGTCGACCATTGTAGACAAGAACGGAGATAAAAAGGGAAAGGTGAGCAAAGGGCATATAGAAAAGAGGGGGACATGCAGTAAGAGAGAAAGGAGGTAGGGATGGAAGGGGGATAGGACTGAGGAGTGCTAATCGTTCCCACGGTAGAGTAAATATATAATGGACGAAAACAACGTTTAATTTTCCTCTCTAGAAAAGTCTGATGTGATCATAAATCCTGCTGGTATATTCCCCACAGGACGATAATGAGTAATATAAATTCCCAGGAGTTTCAGTTACCTCCACCACTATTTGGAAAATTCTCGCCGGTGCTTGGCCTTTATTTGAGTCTCTGGTGGAGGCGCACACTATGGCGTTTTCTCTTGTATTATTTCCACGTTTTCTGTAAGCATGGCATGTAAATAACCAATAACCACTGTAAATTTCCCAGATACAACAATATCTTGCTTAGTAAACAAATATTATGTATTGTAAACAACCACCAATGGAAATAAGTCATTTTGACTTTTTTTTGAGTTATACCAGGTATTTTACACTAATCACAGAACGGATGGGGCACAAACCCATGGCTAGCGTGTTGTAACACTTATGTTGCTATGTAATATAACAGTAATCATATAAAATTGTGCAGTGTAATAAGCTGACTTGTAGTGTTTGTGACTGACTTCCAGAGTGTGTTAACTCATCATTAAAGGACCCCAATGGAAATAAGTCACACATATGCTGCTATGTATGATAATCTATGTAACTGTATTTGTGTATACCTGAATAAACTTAATTACTTACTTATTATTAAGATGTAGCAAGAGCAGTGTATCAGGGGAAGGTGTAGCAAGAGCAGTGTATCAGGGGAAGGTGTAGCAAGAGCAGTGTATCAGGGGAAGGTGTAGCATGATCAGTGTATCAGGGGAAGGTGTAGCATGATCAGTGTATCAGGGGAAGGTGTAGCAAGAGAAGTGTATCAGGGGAAGGTGTAGCAAGAGCAGTGTATCAGGGGAAGGTGTAGCAAGAGCAGTGTATCAGGGGAAGGTGTAGCAAGAGCAGTGTATCAGGGAAGGTGTAGCAAGAGCAGTGTATCAGGGGAAGGTGTAGCAAGAGCAGTGTATCAGGGGAAGGTGTAGCAAGAGCAGTGTATCAGGGGAAGGTGTAGCATGATCAGTGTATCAGGGGAAGGTGTAGCATGATCAGTGTATCAGGGGAAGGTGTAGCATGATCAGTGTATCAGAGGAAGGTGTAGCATGATCAGTGTATCAGGTGAAGGTGTAGCAAGAGCAGTGTATCAGGGGAAGGTGTAGCAAGAGCAGTGTATCAGGGGAAGGAGTAGCAAGAGCAGTGTATCAGGAGAAGGTGTAGCAAGAGCAGTGTATCAGGGGAAGGTGTAGCAAGAGCAGTGTATCAGGTGAAGGTGTAGCAAGTGCAGTGTATCAGGGGAAGGTGTAGCAAGAGCAGTGTATCAGGGGAAGGTGTAGCAGAACAGTGTATCAGGGGAAGGTGTAACAAGAGCAGTGTATCAGTGGAAGGTGTAAACAAGAGTAGTGAACTGGTGAAGGGTGTACCGAGAGATTGGGAGAAACTTGTTTGGCTTCCAGACCAAATACAAGCATTCTCAAGTATCGATTCCGACCACGTCGAAAGTATTTAATGTTATGTGTATACATGTATGCTTTTATGTAAGTACATGTGTATTTATGATGCGTGTACATGCTCATATGAAGGGCATCTTAGGCTAGTTACTAGCGGTTGTAATGAAGCTTATCACCTGTTAGTGTTTGTTGTGGCGAAGGTTAGTACACGTGTAGGTGGGTGGTGCACATGTAGGTGGGTGGTGCACATGTAGGTGGGTGGTGCACATGTAGGTAGGTGGTACACATGTAGGTGGGTGGTGCTCATGTAGGTGGGTGGTGCACATGTAGGTGGGTGGTGCACATGTAGGTGGGTGGTGCACATGTAGGTGGGTGGTACACGTGTAGGTGGGTGGTACACATGTAGGTGGGTGGTGCACATGTAGGTGGTGGCACATGTAGGTGGGTGGTGCACATGTAGGTGGTGGTACACAGAGTGGTGGGGCTCATGAGGTGGGTGTGCACAGTAGGTGGGGGTGCACATGTAGGGGGTGTGCACATGTAGGGTGGTCACTACAGGGTGGGTGTACACAGAGGTGGGTGGTGCATCATGTAGGTGGGTGGTGACATATAGGTGGGTGTGCACGAGGTGGCAGAGCACTGTAGGTGGGGACACATGGGTGGGCGGACAGTGTAGGTGGGTGGCACAGGTGGTGGGAGCACATGTAGGTGGGGGCATGAGGTGGTTGAGATACGTGTAGGTGGGGAACATGTAGGTGGTGGCACATGAGTGGGTGTGCACATGTAGGTGGGTGGTGCACATGTAGGTGGGTGGGCACGAGGTGATAGGCCATGTAGATGGTGTACACATGTAGGTGGGTGGTCGCAGTAGGTGGGTGATACCAGAGGTGGGTGGCACATGTAGGGAGGGTGGTGCACATGTCAGGGTGAGGTGTGCACATGTAGGTGGGTGGGTGGTGTACATGTGTGTGGGTGGTGCACGTAGGTGGATAGTGCTCATGTAGATGGGTTGTACACATGTAGGTGGGTGGTACACATGTAGGTGGGTGGTACACATATAGTTGGGTGGTGCACATGTAGTTGAGTGGGCGGTGCACATGTGGGTGGGTAGTGCACATGTAAGTGGGTGGGTGGTGTACATGTAGGTGAGTGGGTGGTGCACATGTAAGTGGGTGGGTGGTGCACATGTAAGTGGGTGGGTAGTGCATATGTAAGTGGGTGGGTGGTGCACATGGATTATCGACGCTCATAACTAGGAAGTGTGTTCAGGTTGGTTCTTAAAATAGAAGGCGTTCACACACACACACACACACACAAACAAAGAGCAACAACAACAAACATTGTAATAGACAAACATATCACACAATACGTGTAAACATACAGACGTAAATAATTCAAAGAGTTGTGTAACATATATAAAAGTGGAATCAAAGAGTGTACTCAAAACAGAAGCACTGAATGAAGTTATAAACAGTGTTTTAATGGAAGGTGTCGAGGAGCTCTGAAAGAAAATTAAACCCATATAGAAAGTGAGCCAATGGGAGACTTATCATAGAGACGGACACACTAGATATGAACGTGCAGCTGTAAGGAGGGACCTAAAAGGAACGAATGAAAATAACGACTTTTTGGTCCGACTTGTTAATGGTCCAGGGCGGACCAAAACGTCGTCATAAGTTTCATTCTTCTGTGTGCAGTTTATTTGTGTATTGTTCCAGTCACGGTATTGTGTCTTTTTATTAAGTAATTGAAAAGAAGCAAAGATGTTATTCCTATATGTTGACAGGTAGCGCTGTATGACGGCTGTGGGTTTAGCGCTTAGCTATGATTATATGTTGACAAAAAGAAACACACACAGTGAAGAGGCGGGGTCAGGAGCTATGAATCGACCCCTGCAACCACAATTAGGTGAGTACACAAACACACACACACACACACTAATAATGCCACCAGAAGGCTCCCACAAGGATCAGTACATCCCTCACTAAGATTTTATTTATTGACAACTTGCCAGGAGGAATAAATTACTGTATAAATATATCTGCAGATGAATCACAAATTTAATGCAAAATAAGAATTAGTCATAACCGTAAATCATTACGAGAGGACCAGGTGGAATGATGTGTGTGTGATGGAATGTAATGTTGGCAAGTGTCTCGTAATGTTGGCAAGTGTCTCGTAATGTTGGCAAGTGTCTCGTAATGTTGGCAAGTGTCTCGTAATGTTGGCAAGTGTCTCGTAATGTTGGCAAGTGTCCTAATGTGGCAAGGTCCGAAAGTTGGCAAGGTCTCGTAATGTTGGCAAGTGCCATGTAATGTTGACAAGTGTCTCGTAATGTTGGCAAGTGCCACGTAATGTTGGCAAGTGCCACGTAATGTTGGCAAGTGCCACGTAATGTTGGCAAGTGCCTCGTAATGTTGGCAAGTGCCACGTACAGGAAATGGGAAAGTGTAAAAAGACCAGACGAAGAACGTAGAATTTGTACTATATTACAATATCACTCCTGGAGATTAAGGTCATGTCACAACTTCTTCTCACAAGTCAGAACGTTTAAATTATGCCAATTCCTCAACATATTCTATTTTATTTTGGGTTAGGTAAGATTACATTAGGTTATGAAAGGCTAGATTAGGCTTAGTTAAAGTAAATTAACGTAATCTTACTAATTATATATGGAAGAATGCTTGGCGCAGTGTTCTGACAGTCAACCGCGTGACACACAACGTTCTGCTTTAATCTTTCTTCAAGAGGGTGCCTTTCCAAGGATGAAACCGAATTGATCTTATTCCCCGGGCGTTGCATGATCCCATGGAAATAATAATAATAATAATAATAATAATAATAATAATAATGGGTGCCAGGTGTAAATGATAATGGGAGCCCTTTGATTGAACTTTGTATAGAAAGGGGTTTAGTTATAGGTAATACATATTTTAAGAAAAAGAGGATAAATAAGTATACAAGATATGATGTAGGGCGTAATGACAGTAGTTTGTTGGACTATGTATTGGTAGATAAAAGACTGTTGAGTAGACTTCAGGATGTACATGTTTATAGAGGGGCTACAGATATATCAGATCACTTTTTAGTTATAGCTACAGTGGGAGTAAAAGGTAGATGGGATACAAGGAAAATAGAATCAGTAAGTAAAAGAGAGGTGAAGGTTTATAAACTAAAAGAGGAGGCAGTTAGGGTAAGATATAAACAACTATTGGAGGATAGATGGGCTAGTGAGAGTGTAGGCAATGGGGTCGAAAATGTATGGGGTAGATTTAAAAATGTAGTGTTAGAGTGTTCAGCAGAAGTTTTGGTTACAGGCGAGTGGGTGCGGAGGGAAGAGGAGCGATTGGTGGAATGATGATGTAAAGAGAGTAGTAAGGAGAAAAGTTAGCATATGAGAGGTTTTTACAAAGTAGAAGTGATGCAAGGAGGGAAGACGATATGGAGAGAAAAAGAGAGGTTAAAAGAGTGGTGAAGCAATGTAAAAAGAGAGCAGATGAGAGAGTGGGTGAGATGTTATCAGCAAATTTTGTTGAAAATAAGAAAAAGTTTTGGAATGAGATTAATAAGTTGAGGAAGCCTAGAGAACAAATGGATTTGACAGTTAAAAATAGGAGAGGGGAGTTATTAAATGGAGATTAGAGGTATCGGGAAGATGGAGAGAATATTTTGAGGATTTGTTAAATGTTGATGAAGACAGGAAGCTGTGATTTCGTGTGTAGGGCAAGGAGGAATAACATCTTGTAGGAGTGTGGAAGAGCCAGTTGTGGGTGTAGGGGAAGTTCGTGAGGCAGTGGGTAAAATGAAAGGGGGTAAGGCAGCTGGGATTGATGGGATAAAGATAGAAATGTTAAAAGCAGGTGGGGATATAATTTTGGAGTGGTTGGTGCTATTATTTAATAAATGTATGGAAGAGGGTAAGGCACCTAGGATTGGCAGAGAGCGTGTATTGTTCCTTTGTATAAAGGCAAAGGGGACAAAAGAGAGTGCAAAAATTATAGGGGAATAAGTCTGTTGAGTGTACCTGGTAAAGTGTATGGTAGAGTTATTATTGAAAGAATTAAAAGTAAAACAGAAAGCAGGATAGCAGATGAACAAGGGGGCTTTAGGAAAGGTAGGGGGTGTGTAGACCAAGTGTTTACAGTGAAACATATAGGTGAACAGTATTTGGATAAGGGTAAAGATGTTTTTGTGGCATTTATGGATTTGGAAAAGGCGTATGATAGGGTAGATAGGGGGGCAATGTGGCAGATGTTGCAGGTGTATGGAATAGGAGGAAGGTTACTGAAAGCAGTGAAGAGTTTTATGAGGATAGTGAGGCTCAGGTTAGAGTGTGTAGGAGGGAAGGGACTTTTCACAGTAAAAGTGGGCCTTAGACAAGGATGTGTGATGTCACCGTGGTTGTTCAATATATTTATAGATGGGGTTGTAAGAGAAGTGAATGCGAGGGTCTTGGCAAGAGGTGTTGGGCTAAAAGATAAAGAAGCAAATACAAAGTGGAGTTGTCACAGTTGCTTTTGCTGATGACACTGTGCTTTTGGGAGATTCTGAAGAGAAGCTGCAGAGGTTGGTGGATGAATTTGGTAGGGTGTGTAAAAGAAGAAAATTGAAAGTGAATATAGGAAAGAGTAAGGTGATGAGGATAACAAAAAGAATAGGTGACGAAAGATTGGATATCAGATTGGAGGGAGAGAGTATGGAGGAGGTGAATGTATTCAGATATTTGGGAGTGGACATGTCGGCGGATGGGTCTATGAAGGATGAGGTGAATCATAGAATTGATGAGGGGAAAAGGGTGAGTGGAGCACTTCGGAGTCTGTGGAGACAAAGAACCTTGTCCATGGAAGTAAAAGGGGAATGTATGAGAGTATAGTTATACCAACGCTCTTATATGGGTGTGAAGCATGGGTGATGAATGTTGCAACGAGGAGAAGGCTGGAGGCAGTGGAGATGTCATGTCTGAGGTCAATGTGTGGTGTGAATATAATGCAGAGAATTCGGAGTTTGGAAATTAGGAGGAGGTGCGGGATTACCAAAACGATTGTCCAGAGAGCTGAGGAGGGGTTGTTGAGATGGTTTGGACATGTAGAGAAATGGAACGAGACAGAGTGACTTCGAGAGTGTATAAATCTGTAGTGGAGGGAAGGCGGGTAGGGGTCGGCCTAGGAAAGGTTGGAGGGAGGGGTAAAGGAAGTTTTGTGTGCGAGGGGCTTGGACTTCCAGCAAGCATGTGTGAGCGTATTTGATAGAGTGAATGGAGGCATATGGTTTTTAATACTTGACGTGCTGTTGGAGTGTGAGCAAAGTAACATTTATGAAGGGATTCAGGGAAACCGGCAGGCCGGACTTGAGTTCTGGAGATGGGAAGTACAGTGCTGGCACTCTGAAGGAGGGGTGTTAATGTTGCAGTTTTATAACTGTAGTGTAAAGCAGCCTTCTGGCAAGACAGTGATGGAGTGAATGATGATGAAAGTTTTTCTTTTTCGGGCCACCCTGCCTTGGTGGGAATCGGCCGATGTGTTAATAAAAAAAAAATAAATAATAATAATAATAATAATAATAATAATCTGCTTTAATTTCAACGTCTCTTTTTTCCATCGTCTTAAATTTTAGTAAGAAGCGAACGATCTCATTGGACAGGGGTTCTTAAATTGGGGTGCGCGTAAAGATGTTGACTTTTTCATACATATGGAAGCTGAAGGAAAAAGATTGTCGTCATAAAGATTGGTCAGTTCCATTAGTAGTTTCATATAGGGTTTCTCGCCTCATACATGGTAGCACGAAAGATTGCAACGAAAAAGAAACCACGCACATTTGCTGAAACCATTATTCTTTCCTGTTATACAGAGACAGTGTTTGTTAAACTAGATTCTGAACCCTTATGATTCCTGAGATGGAAGATATCAAGAGCAAGAAAGCATCACCAAGTTCTCAGTTCAGCTCGACGAAGCAGTAGAAGTTCTTGTGCTCACAAGGTATAGCAAAAATGGAGACTTCAAGGAAGAATCCCTGTTATGTCACTTATTTGAGGCTTCGACAGTGGAAGATATTTTCCAAGAAGCCTTCACTTTCTTCGAGGAGGAAGAACTGTCGCGGAAGAATGTGTGTATATACATGACTGATGGTGCACCTCCTATGTTCGTCACTCGTTCAAGATTTACAGGCTAAATGAAAGAGGTGAACCTAAATATAACAAACACTATGATTTATCCAAGACACTGCTATTAAGTCTATTGTTGTAAATAGGCGACTCTCGCCAAGATTTTGTTGCTGAACATGAAATATAGTTGCTTTAATTGACTCTATGACAAAGAGATGGCTAAATTTTTCTTTAGAGATTGCAAGACATAGTCTCAAGTTTGCTACGAAAACCTCTCTGACGAGGACTGGCAGATGAAATTAGAGTACTAAATGTCTGACTTTTCGCCAAAACCCACTGAATATCCCACCACAAGGCCAGTTTACAACGTTGACTGATATCACTGATAAAATAAAGACATGTACCATGAAACTGGAATTGGGGGAACAAAAGGTCAAGACAGAAAAATCACGTGTTTAAAACTTTGGCCACAGCTCTTGATGACGTATAAACTGGCAATACTGACCTCAGTAAGGGTAATCAAAATCATTTGCCTTCGTTTCGAACGAAATATGGTCTAACTTTTCAGGCATGAAAGAGGTAGACGGAAAATTTATGCCAAACTCATTCACTTTGGATGTGCACTCACTCTTTGACAACGTGCAAGAGGAATTTGCAGATTTTGTGAATGACCCGACAGCTCTCCATGCTCATGCAATTCTACCACTGACCAAACGCTGGTCACAGAGGAGACAATCATACATCCAGGTTGCCAATATGACCATAACCAAACTTTCCGCATTTCTCACAAAGTTTGTATGTGGGCATGGATTCTCTGTTTTGATCATAAAGACCACATTTCGTGCTATGCTCTGTATGGTGGATCACCTCAGGGATGCTCTATCAGACAGGCCCAGAACGGAATCCTTGGTTTTGAATAAGCAGGCACTTGCGTCACAGTGAATTCCTCAGGAGCTAAAAAAAAGTGCATGTATTTCATGTCTTGATAAACTATTTTCAGTTTATAAAAATTTATTATCTTTATTAAAAACTGTATATTTTTTTCCTAATATAAAGATGTTAATAACCTTTTCTGTAAGTATCTTTATTATCGTTTTGCATGTGGTTTACATAATTTATGTTTAAACAAAGCTTTGGTTTACAAGTTCATGTTTTCTGTACCTGTACTCTTATACAGCGACGGTATATACTGTGCTTAAAAGTTAGGAATATATTGTTCTCTCTAAGTCTCGAGCTCTGACATTGTTGAAAGTTATTTTTCACATCTAGACAAAGGGGAATGTTGTTGATAATACAGAGCGTCACGGAATATTACGATCCACACAAGTTTAAGAACCACTGTTATTGTTGTGGAATCGCTAACTTATAGGGGGTCAACGAGCGCCTGAGGGAAGGGAAGCAGTCAGAATTGATCTGATGAAAGATGAGAGCCGCTCCAATTCCCGTTCACTGAATAAGTCTTTATTTTTTAAGTTGCAATAGAAAAAATACGATTTTTTTTTTATGAATCAATCTGACATCAGAACTTTCCTTAAACATAAGCGAACAAATTCCTAAAATTGTTTCAAGTACTTATTTATTTTCGAATAGAATATTTCACGAAGCTCTTAATAAATTTTCGATTATTGTTGATCCTAAAACTTGGGGAACGATTAAAATAATTTTGGAGAGAATATATCAAAAACCCAGAGGACAAATTTCGATAGTTTTTTTTCCTTGAATGACCACTCCGTTGACCAGCTGTGGCAATTAGGTATCTTTTCTTATTATCTTTAACATAGTCTCTTTTCTAATTATCTAACAGACTAATATGCTCTTTTCTAGTTATCTAACAGACTAATATACTCTTTTCTAGTTATTTAACAGACTAATATACTATTTTTTAGTTATCTAACAGACTAATATACTATTTTCTAGTTATCTAACAGACTAATATACTCTTTTCTAGTAATCTAACAGACTAATATACTTTTCTAGTTATCTAACAGACTAATATACTCTTTCTAGTTATCTAACAGACTATTATACTTTCTAGTTATCTAACAGAAATAATATACTCTTTTCTAGTTTATCTAACAGACTAATATACTCTTTTCTAGTTATCTAACAGACTAATATACTCTAACAGACTAATATACTCTTTTCTAGTTATCAGACTAATATACTCTTTTCTAGTTATCTAACAGACTAATATACTCTTCTAGTTATCTAACAGACTAATATACTCTTTTCTAGTTATCTAACAGACTAATATATTCTTTTCTAGTTATCTAACAGACTAATATACTCTTTTCTAGTTATCTAACAGACTAATATACTCTTTTCTAGTTATCTAACAGACTAATATACTCTTTTCTAGTTATCTAACAGACTAATATACTCTTTTCTAGTTATCTAACAGACTAATATACTCTTCTAGTTATCTAAAGCAGAAACATTAAATAACGTCTCTTTTTCTAGTTATCTAAAAGGTTAAAATGCGTGTCTTGTTTGAGTTATGTAAGAGAGGAATAACAATAACATCTCTTTTGTAGTTAGTGATTGAGAGACTAAAACAATGAGACATTTGATATTGTTTTGCTACCCGAGCGAGAAGTTGGAATGAGAAAAACAGCGTAAGTCATTCAGTATTTATTGGAGAAAGTAAAACATCTTTTGTTGCCCCATAAACTCTCCCCAACACAGTGAAGGAAGAATCAAGTGAGGGAGAGAAAGGAGGGAGAAAGGATGGTCTTCCCTCACCAAAAGTCAATCCCTTATTAAGCCAATCGCTCTGAAGGAGAATTTGTTAGGACAAAAAACCTGAATTAGAGGTTGCAGTTAAGAGGATCTGGAGGGAATGAAGAGTCAACAAAAGCCTTCTAAAACAATTTACATTATTATTCTCATTGCATTTATGTGAAGGGCTAATATCGTGTTGATTATTCAGTGTAAAGCGTAATGGAGACTTGATCCTCCGTCCCGTAACCACGAGACAAAAACTACTTTCACAGGTTCACAAATCTCAGTGATCGAGTCTCCAATTAATTATAACCTGGAATATTTTTTTTCTATGCCACATTTAGATCTCTGGCATCTATAGTTAGATGTAAGTCTTGTACGAGTTCATAAAGGAAGAAAAATTAATTTTACATCATGCTGGAAATAGTGAATCACTAACATTAAAAAAACAGAACTTGAGATTATACATATCCTCAGTAGGAAATGTGTATGCAAGGCACAACTCTCTAGCACAGTGGTTAAGGAAAGATACAAATCAGTATTGACAGTGGTGGAAGCCAGCCAGGCTCAACACACCGGTGTAAGGAGGTGGATAACAGCACACCATTTAACACTAACTGTTTTACATAATGTATGTGGGCAAAGGTGATGCTGGATCTAGTGCAAATCTTTGTACACAGACACCAAATTTGTGCGTCTAGAGATGGAGTGGCAGCAATCCCGTGATGGTAGCCAGTAGGAGGTGCTTGAGGATCTCGCTTACTGGACCACTCATGTAACAGTTTCTGACTTTCATAACCATCGCTCTCCATCACTGTTATTTACCGCTAATTTTACACGGCCATGTATTTTATCTGCTCTCTTGTATACTAAATAGCACTATTCTTTGCGATGCTTCACTAAATTTCCTTGGAAATTTAGAAAAAGGCACTTGATCATAAATGTTTTCGTTGCTCGCACCAGCGGTCCCAAGAGAGTCAGGTATCGGCAGGAGGCGGCTTTTGCGGGTACTGGGGCTGGTAGTGCGGGTAGCGATCATAAGGTGGTGGGATGTAAGGATACGGATACTGGTAAATGGAAGAGTCGTGCGGGTAGCCGTTGGACCAGGATTGAGAGGGAGCGATGCGGTCACGAGTGACAGGATGCGGGGAAGAGTAAAAGTAAGACACAAGGATGTAGATAACAAGCGTCATCACTACCGCCGTCAGGATGCACACCAGGGAAGGCCAGATCTCTGCCACGTACATAGTCTGCGATCTTCTGCGCTTCCTGCCATCGTCCATCATGTTCAGAGATATCCAGTTGGGTTTCTTTTGCTCTCGTTCAGGTGATATACAGTCTTCGATTTCATCAATGGGTTTGTGACTACGTATCAGAGTCCGACGGTCCCTGTTCGATTCCGTCATGACTGAAGAAATTGAAGGGAGTGGTGATGGACGTGGCGACATTACGGGGACTTCTAAACTAGGAAAATTTGTCACTTCGGCTAGGGATGGCATCGAAAAGGAGCTTTTGGGCGTCTGAATTTTGAAACCACGAGGCATAGTGGAGGAGTCATAGTGGTCGAAACGTGTGCGTGGACGCTGTGGTAGACTTGAGGGTGTTGGTGTTCGAGGTTGAGTCGATAATCGATCTGTTGGTGAATGACTTCTCGAAGATATCGACGGCGTCGCGGAACCCCTACGTTCCTTGGGTACCTCCAGAGTGTTTGTAATGAAAGATCCTCGTCGTGATGATGGGAGATTAGGGCCGGGGGGTCCAGGAGGCCCCGGCGGCCCCTGTGGAACGGGTGGAGTAGGGGGCCCGGAATGTGGCTGGAAGCTATGATATCCGTTAAGTTTACGGTCGTTCACCGTGACACAGACTGGTGGTGGCGCAGGGTAGTCCTTCATAAGCACCACTGGATGAGTCTTGAGCTGCTGCTGCTGCTGCTGTTGCTGTTGCTGCTGCTGCGGGTCCACAATATCTGTTGCCTTTGGTCTGGTACCCGTGCCTCGCGTTCCTCCACTACCCATGTACGAAGTATAATATGAGGCGGAATTCTGGAATGTTATCAGAATAGATGGTCTCGTGTCTGGTGGATCGGGATACTCAGAGTCTGATAGATCTGAAGTCGGGTCTAATGAAGAGTATATATGGGCGAGGGAGTTACGGGGACCTTCCATGTTACCCTCTTCACAGTCTGTATGACAGACACGTCAGCTAGGAGGAGCTTTTCTTCCTGTCTCCTCCATCACCGTTCTCCAATTGCTGGTCATAACTTAATCTCCCTCTCATCATGACACTGCATTCCTTGTTTACCATTACAGTATACTTCACTTAAAGATCACAAAGCATTAAACAAACAGCTTAATAAGTTATTTTGCTCACCATCTTCACAATTTTGCTGCAATAATATATCTGGCAGGCTGAGAGGCGCACTATTACCAGTCAACAGCCTTAGCAACAGTTTGTGGATAAGATCAGGTCAAGATCTTATCCACAGACAGAGAACAGGAAGCGAGCCCACTGAGGCATGATAGAGAATACTCTCGGGTGTATGACTTGTGGACAACTGAGAGCCTGCAAACTCTACTGTGAGTGACGCTGTCACTAACCCTGGTATGAGCAGATCACTTATCCCTTTTGCGGCGGCTTACTGAGTGAGTTTCATGCATGTGCACTGTGTTGTGTGGTAAGTTGGGTACTTTTCCCTCGCTTACACTACACACACAAACACGACGACACATTAGTAATGTGGCAAAGATGAACAGCGTAATGGGAAGATGCCGGCGAGACTAGCAGATACCACAGTGACTACCTCTCACCAGTAAAAGAAATTAGGCAACCACTTAAAGGTAAAGGAATAGCTGTTTATTCAGCGCAGTTGCCTCAGATTCGCTGTCTGCTTTGAGACATAATAACAAGCAGTGAGTGAAAATGACTGACGCAGTGAGCGAATATGAGTGACGTTTTAAGCATCAACACACACCATACAAACACCACACATCACACAACCACACATACACACCATACAAACACCACACATCACACAACCACACATACACCACACAAACACATCACACAACCCCACACACACACCACACAAACACCATACATACACCACACATATATAACACATTCACAAACCACACAAACACCATACATACACCACACATATATAACACATTCACAAACACCATACATGCACCACACATATTTAACACATTCACAAACACCATAGATATATAACACATTCACAAACACCACATACACCACACAATCACTACACATACACCATACAAAGACCACACAAACACCACACGCAAACACGAACACGCGAGTACCACATTACAGAGTTAATAATTTTTATAAAGCCTCTACTACCGTCCGGTCACCGGTAAAACTCAGTAGAGTTAAAAGCTTCAAGTTAATTCTGAATTGTGTGTTTTATAGTGTTTACAGCCAGCTGTGTGGCGTGTGCAGCTGCTGCTGCTGCGTTACTCCTACTATTGTTGTTGTTGCTGCTGCTGCTGCTGTTGCTGCTGCTGCTGCTGTTGCTGCTGCTATTATTGTTGCTGCTGCTGCTACTGTTGCTGCTGCTACTACTACTGTTGCTGCTGCTACTACTACTGTTGCTGCTGCTGCTACTACTGTTGCTGCTGCTACTACTACTGTTGCTGTTGCTACTACTACTGTTGCTGCTGCTGCTACTACTGTTGCTGCTACTACTACTTTTGCAGCTGCTACTGTTGCTGCTATTGTTGCAGCTGCTACTGTTGCTGCTATTATTGCAGCTGCTACTGCTGTTGCTGCTGCATTACTGCTACTACTGTTGCTGTTGCGTTACTGCTACTGCTGTTGATGCCGCATAACTGCTACTGCTGCATTACTGCTAATGCTGTTGCTGCTGCATTACTGCTACTGCTGTTGCTGCTGCATTACTGCTACTGCTGTTGCTGCTGCAATACTGCTACTGTTGTTACTGCTGCAATACTGCTACTGTTAGTGCTGCATTACTGCTACTGCTGTTGCTGCTGCATTACTGCTACTGCTGTTGCTGCTGCAATACTGCTACTGTTGTTACTGCTGCAATACTGCTACTGTTAGTGCTGCATTACTGCTACTGCTGTTAGTGCTGCATTGCTGCTACTGCTGTTGCTGCTGCAATACTGCTACTGCTGTTAGTGCTGCATTACTGCTACTGCTGTTACTGCTGCATTACTGCTACTGCTGCATTACTGCTACTGTTGTTACTGCTGCATTGCTCCTACTGCTGTTACTGCTACAGCTGTTGCTGCTGCATTACTGCTACTGTTGTTACTGCTACAGCTGTTGCTGCTGCATTACTGCTACTGTTGTTACTGCTACAGCTGTTGCTGCATTACTGCTACTGCTGTTGCTGCATTACTGCTACTGCTGTTGCTGCATTACTGCTACTGCTGTTGCTGCATTACTGATACAGCTGTTGCTGCATTGCTGCTACTGTTGTTACTGCTACAGCTGTTGCTACATTACTGATACAGCTGTTGCTGCATTACTGATACTGTTGTTGCTGCATTACAGATACTGTTGTTGCTGCATTACTGATACTGTTGTTGCTGCATTACTGCTACAGCTGTTGCTGCATTACTGCTACAGCTGTTGCTGCATTACTGCTACAGCTGTTGCTGCATTACTGCTACAGCTGTTGCTGCATTACTACTACAGCTGTTGCTGCATTACTGCTACAGCTGTTTCTGCATTACTGATACAGCTGTTGCTGCATTACTGATACAGCTGTTGCTGCATTACTGCTACAGCTGTTGCTGCATTACTGATACAGCTGTTGCTGCATTACTGCTACAGCTGTTGCTGCATTACTGATACAGCTGTTGCTGCATTACTGATACAGCTGTTGCTGCATTACTGATACAGCTGTTGCTGCATTACTGATACAGCTGTTGCTGCATTACTGATACAGCTGTTGCTGCATTACTGATACAGCTGTTGCTGCATTACTGATACAGCTGTTGCTGCATTACTGATACAGCTGTTGCTGCATTACTGATACAGCTGTTGCTGCATTACTGATACAGCTGTTGCTGCATTACTGATACAGCTGTTGCTGCATTACTGATACAGCTGTTGCTGCATTACTGATACAGCTGTTGCTGCATTACTGATACAGCTGTTGCTGCATTACTGATACAGCTGTTGCTGCATTACTGATACAGCTGTTGCTGCATTACTGATACAGCTGTTTCTGCATTACTGATACAGCTGTTGCTGCATTACTGATACAGCTGTTGCTGCATTACTGATACAGCTGTTGCTGCCTTGTGGTAGTTGAGAAGGCTGACGGAAATATATGTAGTTGAATACTTTTATATTATGTTATGTGTAATTTTGTCTTTGTATTGTAATATAATTAATTGTTTAGGATTAAAATAGTCTAATAACTTAGGAAAAATTGTCCTAGTTCTCAGATATTTTAAACTGGGGGACAAAGGGGGATGTGATGTAGTCAGTGTGCTGTGAGGTCTACCTAAGCAGCCACACCTGCCCTTCGTAAATAGCTGTCAGACACGCCTCTCGGATTAAGGCTCAGGTCTTTTGTCTTTTGGACAAGCGTCAGGTTTCGGCGTCAGGTCAAAGCACGTGGTACTCCTCATTGGGGGGATGCTTGGAGGACCATATAAGGCCGAGGAAACAACTAGAGGGAGACATTCAGGCGGAGCTCTGGCCTGTGTGCGGAGCTCTGGGCTGGGGACATTCTGGCGGAGCTCTGGGCTGGGGACATTCTGGCGGAGCTCTGGCCTGTGTGCGGAGCTCTGGGCTGGAGACATTCGGGCAGAGCTCTGGCCTGTGTGCAGAGCTCTGGGAGAGAGCTGCTGTAGAGTCTCTGGAGAAGACTGTTGGAGACACTGGGCAGAGTTCTGTTGGAGCAGGTCTAGGGACCTGTGGCTAGAAGTGTGACTGAGTTCCTGTGGTGAACTGTCCTCTGAACTATATTGTAAGTTATATTATGTTTCGTCAGTTGATTGTATTCCCTGTCTCCCCGCTTATATGTACAATCCCCATTTATCTAAACTCAATAGTGTTCTCCTGTTCCCAAATATATTATTATACAAGGACTTAAATAAACTGTGTTTGAGTGGATTAGTAATATTCAATGTCCCCGTTATATTCTTATTACTCTTTATTCTTAATATATATTTTATTATTTATATTTCAAGTATTGAGAGGGTGAGTAGTGTTAGGTGGTAATGAGAGGTGATGGTGTAGCCGCCAGTGACCTCACATTACCTCCACATTACCTCCGCTCCTGTCAACCTCACCTCCTGCCTACTCACTCCCTCCCTTTACTCCCATATTCCCCGATTATCCCTAAATTCCTTACCCCCCTACATGACAAGCTGTTGCTGCATTGCTGCTACTGTTGTTGCTGCATTGCTGCTACTGTTGTTGCTGCATTGCTGCTACTGTTGTTGCTGCATTGCTGCTACTGTTGTTGCTGCATTGCTGCTACTGTTGTTGCTGCATTGCTGCTACTGTTGTTGCTGCATTGCTGCTACTGTTGTTGCTGCATTGCTGCTACTGTTGTTGCTGCATTGCTGCTACTGTTGTTGCTGCATTGCTGCTACTGTTGTTGCTGCATTGCTGCTACTGTTGTGTGCTGCATTGCTGCTACTGTTGTTGCTGCATTGCTTGCTACTGTTGTTGCTACATTGCTGCTACTGTTGTTGCTGCATTGCTGCTACTGTTGTTGCTACATTGCTGCTACTGTTGTTGCTGCATTGCTGCTACTGTTGTTGCTGCATTGCTGCTACTGTTGCTGCTGCATTGCTGCTACAGTTGTTGCTGCTGCATTGCTGCTACAGTTGTTGCTGCATTGCTGCTACCGTTGTTGCTGCATTGCTGCTACCGCTGTTGCTACATTGCTGCTACTGTTGTTGCTACATTGCTGCTACTGTTGTGCTACATTGCTGCTACTGTTGTTGCTGCATTGCTGCTACTGTTGTTGCTGCATTGCTGCTACTGTTGTTGCTGCATTGCTGCTACTGTTGTTGCTACATTGCTGCTACTGTTGTTGCTGCATTGCTGCTACTGTTGTTGCTACATTGCTGCTACTGTTGTTTCTGCATTGCTGCTACCGTTGTTGCTGCATTGATGCTACCGTTGTTGCTACATTGCTGCTACCGTTATTGCTGCATTGCTGCTACTGTTGTTGCTGCATTGCTGCTACTGTTGTTGCTGCATTGTTGCTACTGTTGTTGCTGCATTGCTGCTACTGTTGTTGCTACATTGCTACTACTGTTGTTGCTACATTGCTGCTACTGTTGTTGCTACATTGCTGCTACT
This sequence comes from Cherax destructor, assembly GCA_009830355.1. Classification (NCBI taxonomy): domain Eukaryota; kingdom Metazoa; phylum Arthropoda; class Malacostraca; order Decapoda; family Parastacidae; genus Cherax; species Cherax destructor. Next base: position 143,169 of record WNWK01000130.1, read on the forward strand.
GTTGTTGCTACATTGCTGCTACTGTTGTTGCTACATTGCTGCTACTGTTGTTGCTACATTGCTGCTACTGTTGTTGCTACATTGCTGCTACTGTTGTTGCTACATTGCTGCTACTGTTGTTGCTACATTGCTGCTACTGTTGTTGCTGCATTACTGCTACTGCTGCCGCTGCATTACTGCTACTGTTGTTGCTGCTGCATTACTGATACTGTTGTTGCTGCTGCATTACTGCTGTTGCTGCTGTATTACTGCTGTTGCTGCTGTATTACTGCTGTTGCTGCTATTACTGCTGTTGCTGTATTACTGCTACTGCTGTTGCTGCTGCATTACTGCTACTGCTGTTGCTGCTGCATTACTGCTACTGCTGTTGCTGCGTTACTGCTGCTTTGTTACTGATGTAATTACTGCTACTTCTGGTTCTGCTCCATTACTGCTACTGCTGCTGTTGCTGAGTTACTGCTGCTGCTGTTGCTGTGTTACTGCTGCTGTTTTACTGTTACTGCTGTTGCGTTGCTGCTACTGCCGTTGGGTTACTTCTATTGTTCCTACTGTTACTGATCCGTTATTGCTACTGTGGTGGTGGTTCTGTGGTAGTGGTGTACTGTGGTGGTGGTTCCGTGGTAGTGGTGTACTGTGGTGGTGGGGGTGGTGGTATTGTGGTGGGGATGGTGGTACTGTGGTGGTGGTTCTGTGGTAGGGATGGTGGTACTGTGGTGGTGGTTCTGTGGTAGTGGTGTACTGTGGTGGTGGTTCTGTGGTAGTGGTGTACTGTGGTGGGTGGGTACTGTGTGTAGTGGTACTGGTGGTAGTGGGTACTGGTGGTAGTGGTACTGTGTGGTGGTGCTGTGGTGGTAGTGTGTACTGTGGTGGTGGGGGTGGTGGTATTGTGGTGGATGGTGTACTGTGGTGGGGGTGGTGGTGGTACTGCGGTGGGGGTGGTGATACTGAGGTGGGGGGTGGTGGTAGTGGTGGGGGTGGTGGTAGTAGTGGTGGTGGTGATGATAATAATGACTGGTAGAAGTAATGTCCACAAGGTGACCCAACTTCGGGGGTCACAGACCCCGCCACCACGGTGAAGTAACCTAGCGTCGGGGAGTCAGACTCAGCCACCAAGATACAGTGAGTGACTAGAGAGCTGTGGTAAACATTGAGAAAGAGTCATGGGAAGGGAAGGTCTTCCTCAGAACCTAGAGACGAGTAGTTAATTAGGACACCAGTTATAATAGGGTTCCTTGCTTGTTACTCACGATCTCCCGCCCTCTAAAATTCCTGATTTGTATTCTAGATACTATCCCACTACTGTGCCACCAGCACACTGCCCAGTAAACCTCTATAATTAATTTCAATAACAGTTTACAGTACCGACATGATGGGAACAAGACACGTGTGCAACTCCTGGGCATCTGTATTTGAAGACGTTCCCCTAACCAGTGGCTTTATCAGTTCAGTGCACATATATGTAATTAGAAATGAAAGACGAATTCAACAACCCACCACTACTATCATCCATCGCCACCACAACAATAACTCACCACAACAACCCACCACCACAGCCTATAACCATAACCCTCCACCACAGTCACAACTACTACAAGAACCCATAACCACAACAAGGCATCACAACCACCCGCCACCACAACCTCACCAACACAACAATAAACAAGCAACCACAACAACCCACCACCACAACAACATACCACCACCACCACAACCACACACACCACAACCCGTGAGAAGCTTTATCAAGAAACATAGCCATAATAAATTCCTAAGCTGCTTTATGCCTTTTCATGCATTTATCGGCTCGTAGCTTCCTCCACCTACCTTCCTTAAAATGGTTTCCATCCTACCATAGTTTAGAGTAACAGGGCTGTTTGAATATTGGTTCAGACTGACATACTGCACACACTGACTACAATCGTGGGACAGAGGCAACTAGGGGTCACCACTGACTACAAGCGTGGGACAGAGGCAACTAGGGGTCACCACTGACTACAAGCGTGGGACAGAGGCAACTAGGGGTCACCACTGACTACAAGCGTGGGACAGAGGCAACTAGGGGTCACCACTGACTACAAGCGTGGGACAGAGGCAACTAGGGGTCACCACTGACTACAAGCGTGGGACAGGCAACTAGGGGTCACCACTGACTATAAGCGTGGGACAGAGACAACTAGGAGTCACCACTGGCGTACGATAATCACCGGAAGCTTACACAAATTAAATGGATTAAAATTGTAATGTAGGCAAATTTCAAGGTAGCCATCAGATATAAGGTTAGAAAATGGCACAAAAGATGTCTATAGCGTACTTTAGGCTACAACTGGAACATGATGCGGTGGTGGTGTGCATTTCCCTGATTAGAAAAAAATAGATAAGACAGAAAGAAATCAAACGACATGATTCAGAATGACTCCCATAGCGAGAAAAAAAAAAGTTTTAAATGAAGATTGAAAACACTAAAAATTCTCTTAATAAGAGAAGCAGGTATATAATATCCACTTAGTGTTTGTACGTGACGACAGCAAAGAGGTGAGCCATACTGGAGATACTGTATTGATTTTGTGGTTACTAGACAGCATGAACGAGGTTACAGCAGGGCAAGTTGCATCACTGCCACACATACATTTTATCTTTCTTTGAAACAGTTATTCTTTCTGCCCGAAGTATTTATCATTATTTTGACTGTGATTGCTGACGAGTACAATTAGAGGTAAAGAACACTTAGAGGTGTGTTAATATTGAAAGACTGTGGGAATAATATACATATGCACAATTAAGATATTGAAGGAGACGTTTTTCCACGCTTTTCACTATTTTAGTTTCTCAATTTTTAAGAACTGAAAGAGTAGTGGCGAAATGTTTCAATAAATGTTTGGATTATGCGTGAGGAATTATACATATACAACACCTGGTGTCTAATTCTTCATCTTGTCGGTATTATATAACATTATTGTAATTATACTGTCGATTAGCATTCTCTAGTGTTAGCCTTCAAGCTGAGTCTTTTGATGAAAGCGAAGGACTTCTTGATACATTTAATTGGAGTTTCCCTCCCCATCCTCGAATCAAACCTGCCAGCTTCAATTTTCAAACCCTTATGGTTTTAGCGCTTCCACACTAATATATTAATAGTAAACTGATTTTGCTTATTCTTCTGAAACCTTAACATTGATGGCTACAATTTTCAAGGAGCTCAAGAGGAGCAGCCACTTCCCAGTGGTGAGTTCTGGGTGTTATGGTTTGTTGATGTAATCAGAGGTGCAAAATAGCTGAGAGCTGCTTTCAGTGTATATATATATCTTGTTTATGTTAGGAGAATATATACGCCACCTGACATCAAAGATCATTGAATCCCATTCCAAAGGAATTGTACTGATCTCTAAGGATTTAGAGATTCCTCATGAATACAATAATAATCAAGCAACTCGCTAAAATTTAAGTGAACTGCTGTTTCTCTCTCATTGAATGCCTTAGGAAGGTTTTCTTTAACTGGTACTGGTATATAATTGTCTGATAAAAGAAGGAACTAATGATAATGTAGTCCGGATCCGGTGATGAATAAATAAAAATAAACACTAAGCACTAATATTGTAGCAACCGGTGCTTGTGTGATTTTCCATCTTGCTTGAGCAAATAAATGTCTTTCCTTTTCCAGCTTGTTGCAGATGAACTCAACACAAAAGGAATGAATGAAAAAATATTTGCAGCATGTACCAGTTAGTGGATCCTCGTCTACATGCAGACTGATATATTTCAGTAGGGCAGTAGAAAACAACATAATGGATGAATATATTGTTTAATAAGCACATTCACTCATCGACTGAATGTGAAAAATGATACTTAAATTTTTATCTTTGTTTTGACGAGTTTTGTTATTTTTTTTTCTTGGTTAAGAACCTGGCATCATAAAAACTGATTATATGCATCCAGGCATTTATAATCTTTTAAATCCTCTAATGTACAGAATTTGTTACAGAAGTTGTGACTTACGATGACTGGTACCAACATGACTTCATTTGACCAGTCATATTTCGCATAGATTTTCTCCATTTGCTCCTTTTTTTCTTCGTATATCACTTTCCCTGCATATCAAGATCATCTCGGTACCTTAAGGCTACTTTTCTTTTCTTTTCGGAAGATTTAATCGATCATCTACTTACGCTCCGTGAGGTAGGAAAAAACACACACTGTGAGGTCGTAAGTAGATACGAGAAGATATAAATATCTTAGCAGCGTCGGTAGGAAGAGCAAGATGACCCGATTACAAACTAAGTGAAACAAGAATATATACTAGGAAGTTTTTTCTTGCCGAATAGTGTGGTCGAATACTGGAATGACATCCAGAAGACAGCTCAGTCATACACCGCGAGTGATAATCGTATAAGAAGAAAGCACAATCATACATCACAAGTGATAAATAATCACATAAAGACAATCCAATCATACCCGAGTGATAATCGTATAGAAGATAGCCCAATCATACACCACGAGTGATCATATGAAATTTCCTGGCCATTCTCGGCCACCTCGTTGCCAAAGTATTGACTGCTTTTATATGTTGAACTTCTTATTTGTGGATAAAATATAGTTTTGTTAGCTTATGTAACCTAACATAACCTAGCCTAGCCAAATCAAACCTAACATAACCAAGGGTAACCAAGCTGAAAATAAAGAAAATAGTATTTGCAAGTTCCTAGAGCATTGAGAATCTGACGTTGGGAACCTCGTGAAGGAAATTTATATAATAAAAGGAGAGTAAGTTGCAGAAGGAATTGTTAAGTGATGCATGCAGCCACAGGACAATGATGACAGCTGCTGAATGAATGATGGTGAATGTGTTTCCTTGGTTATTCTACCTCGGTAGGAGACGTCCAGTATGTTGAAAAAGAAATCCAAGGTTAAGCCAGCGTAATGTGCTACATAGGGGATGCCCATAACACCTGTGTGCCCTCATAACTATTGTAAAAAAAAGTTTGTAAAACCCTTTCTTAATTGGTGTAAAAGAAACTTATCACTTCTTCATACTCTAGAGTCTAGAGGCAAAAGCTAAAACGGAACAGTGGGTGAAAATTTAATTCGGGAGAGGGAGGGGGTTACTTATATCCACGACTGAATATCACTGACTCACCTGCATACACGACTGGATGAACTCATCCATAGTGACAACACTAACTCACCTGCATACACGACTGGATGAACCATCATACAACATAACCACCGCATACGACTGGATGACTCATCCGTGTGACAACACTATCACCTGCATACACGACTGGATGAACTCATCCGTAGTGACAACACTGACTCACCTGCATACACGACTGGATGAACTCATCCGTAGTGACAACACTGACTCACCTGCATACACGACTGGATGAACTCATCCGTAGTGACAACACTGACTCACCTGCATACACGACTGGATGAACTCATCCATAGTAACTACACCATCACCGTTCAAGTCCAGTTTCTTGAACAGTCGCTCTACATGTTCTCGCGTCTGCTTGTCTTCCACCTGCAGGGAACACAAAAGAACTGGGTGAGGGGGAGACGATAGAACAGCAAGTTCCACAGGAACAAGCACAGGCACTGGTGGAGGCTCGATCCTCCGCCTACTAAACCCGTAGTGATGCTGACAGCGGCCTGGTGATATTTCGATTTGATGAGAAAGGAAGAAGAGAATAGGGGAAGTATTAGTCGCTTCTGTCGCTGCAGTACTTCCGTAAGGAAGGAGAGGCTCAGGAAAGTGTTACAGACGGTGTGAAGAGGACGAGGAAAGTGTCAGTGGCTACTGTCGCTGGAGTACTGCCTAAGGGAGGAGACAAACTTTTATCTTCAGGGAAAATGTTTAGGTGATTTTTGGCTAGGCTAGGATAAGTGAGCTTAGGCAAGGTTAGGTTATAATATGATAGGGTAACATAGGTTAGGGTAGGCTAGGTTATTTTTGGTTGGGTTAGATTAAAATTGATTGGTTAGGCAAGGTTAGAAAAGGTTAGGCTAGATTAAACCGCTTTAAATGAGGTTTGGATAGGCTAGGTTAGATTAGGTTCATTTAATCTAGGCTAGGTTAGATTAGGTTCACTTAGGCTAGGTTAGATAAGGTTCACTGAAGCTAGGCTAGATTAGGTTCTCAGGCTAGGCTAGGTTCGATTAGGTTCACCTAGGCTAAACTAGGTTAGATTAGGTTCACCTAGGCTAGGTTAGATTAGGTTCACCTAGGCTAGGTTAGATTAGGTTCACCTAGGCTAGGCTAGGTTAGATTAGGTTCACCTAGGCTAGGCTAGGTTAGATTAGGTTCACCTAGGCTAGGCTAGGTTAGATTAGGTTCACCTAGGCTAGGCTAGGTTAGATTAGGTTCACCTAGGCTAGGCTGTAATGGTTCACTAGGCTAGGCTAGGTTAGATTAGGTTCACCTAGGCTAGGCTAATTAGGTTTATAGGAGTTGTAGGTTCACCTAGCTAGGCTATGTTAGTCAGTAGTATTAGATAGGGTCACCTAGCTAGCTAGGTTGAGGTTACCAGTACTGTTTGCACTAGCTGGTTAGTTTGCTGGTCAGTGCACCTTATTTTGAAATACGAAGATTAATTTTTAGGTTTAAAGCCTATTAACCATGCGATCGTTATTAAGGCTGCAGTTCGTCTGTACATTGCTGTTAACATTATCTTCACCCTTATTGTAATTAAGAAATAAAGGAGGAAATTGCCGACAAATGGTAAAGGACACTATTGTACAGCGTTTATTGGTATAACGTTTGTGCAACATTTCACCCATTGTTTTTTTTATCAGGTACTTAATAAGAATCCCCGTATGCAAAATGACGTACTGATGAAGGATTCTCTGCATTTAGTTCCTTCTTACCGGGACTTAATGCAAACTCTGCGTATATGACTCGAGCGAGGAATCTATATCTCTCGAGGTATATACACCGATAATTATAGAGTGAGGTGAAAGTGTTGAATGATGATGAAAGTATTTTCTTTTTGGGGATTTTCTTTCTTTTTGGGTCACCCTGCCTCGGTGGGAGACGGCCGACTTGTTGAAAAAAAAATATATATGCAATAATCTCGAATGAGCGATAAAAGATGCAAAATAACCAAGGGGAAGTACGTACACACACACACACACACACACTGCGGGGCCAGGAGCTATGACTCGACCCCTGCAACCACAACTAGGTGAGTACACACACACACGGATGCAATCTTTCCACCCGGACATCAAATCCTCAGGAAAGATAGAGGGAGCAGAGGGGAAGGAGGAGTTGCACTGTTCATTAAGAACAGGTGGGGATTTGAGGAAGTGGAAGGAATGGATGGAATGGGCGAAAGGGACTACATAGTAGGAACAATTCAGTCTGAGGGCCATAAGGTGGTAATTGCTGTAATGTACAACCCGCCACAGAACTGCAGGAGGCCAAGAGAAGAATACGACGAGAGCAACAGAGCAATGGTAGACACACTAGCCGAGGTAGCCAGAAGAGCCCACATGGGGAGAGCAAAGTTACTAGTTATGGGTGATTTCAATCACAAGGAGATTGATTGGGAAAACCTGGAGCCCCACGGGGGTCCTGAATCATGGAGAGCCAAGATGATGGATGTGGTACTGGAAAACCTCATGCATCAACATGTTAGAGACACTACCAGAGAGACCTAGTATTCACCTTGAGTAGTTCGGACATCGAGGATATCACGTATGAGAGGCCCCTTGGAGCTAGTGATCATTTGGTTCTGTGTTTTGATTATATAGTTGAGCTACAAGTGGAGAGAGGAGCAGGAATAGGAAGGGAGAAACGAAACTACAAAAGGGGGGACTACACAGGCATGAGGAACTTCCTACAAGACGTTCAGTGGGAGAGAGAATTGGCAGGAAAACCAGTAAAAGAAATGATGGAATATGTGACAACCAAATGCAAAGAGGCAGAGGAGAGGTTTGTCCCCAAGGGAAACAGAAGTAATGGGAAGACCAGAACGAGTCCTTGGTTCACCCAGAGGTGTAGGGAGGCGAAAACTAAGTGTAATAGAGAATGGAAAAAGTACAGAAGACAAAGGACCCAGAAAAATAAAGAGATTAGCTGAAGAGCCAGAAACGAATATGCACAGGTAAGAAGGGAGGCTCAGCGACAATATGAAAAAGATATAGCATCAAAAGTCAAGTCTGACCCGAAGCTGTTGTATAGCCACATCAGGAGGAAAACAACAGTCAAGGACCAGGTAATCAGGCTGAGGAAGGAAGGTGGGGAGTTCACAAGAAACGACCAAGAGGTATGTGAGGAGCTCAACATGAGATTTAAAGAAGTATTTACAGAGGAGACAGGAAGGACTCCAGGAATTCAGAATATGGAGGTATACCAACATGTGCTGGATGAAATACACACAACCGAGGAGGAGGTGAAGAAGCTGCTATGTGAACTCGATACCTCAAAAGCGGGGGGACCGGACAACATTTCTCCGTGGGTCCTTAGAGAGGGAGCAGAGATGTTGTGTGTGCCACTAACACAAATCTTCAACACATCCATTGAAACTGGGCAACTACCGGAGGCGTGGAAGATGGCAAATGTAGTCCCAATTTTTAAGAAAGGAGACAGACACGAGGCATTAAACTACAGATCTGTGTCACTGACGTGTATAGTATGCAAAGTCATGGAGAAGATCATCAGGAGGAGAGTGGTGGAGCACCTAGAAAGACACAAGCTTATAAACGACAACCAGCACGGTTTCAGGAAAGGAAAATCCTGTGTCACAAACCTACTGGAGTTTTATGACAAGGTAACAGAAGTAAGACACGAGAGAGAGGGGTGGATAGACTGCATTTTCTTGGACTGCAAGAAGGCGTTCGACACAGTTCCTCACAAGAAGTTAATGCAAAAGCTAGAGGATCAGGCACACGTAACAGGAAAGGCACTGCAATGGATCAGAGAATATCTGACAGGGAGGCAACAACGAGTCATGGTACGTGACGAGGTGTCAGAGTGGGCACCTGTGGCGAGTGGGGTTCCACAAGGGTCAGTTCTAGGACCTGTACTGTTTTTGGTATATGTGAATAATATAACGGAAGGGATAGACTCAGAAGTGTCCCTGTTTGCAGATGATGTGAAGTTAATGAGAAGAATTAAATCAGTTGAGGATCAGGTAGGACTACAAAGAGACCTGGACAGGCTACAAGCCTGGTCCAGTAACTGGCTCCTTGAATTTAACCCTGCCAAATGTAAAGTCATGAGGATCGGGGAAGGGCAAAGAAGACCGCAGACAGAGTATAGTCTAGGTGGCCAAAGACTGCAAACCTCACTCAAGGAAAAAGATCTTGGGGTGAGTATAATACCGAGCACATCTCCTGAGGCACACATCAATCAGATAACTGCTGCAGCATACGGGCGGCTGGCAAACCTAAGAATAGCGTTCCAATACCTAACTAAGGAATCATTCAAGACTCTGTACACCATATACGTCAGGCCCATACTGGAGTATGCAGCACCAGTTTGGAACCCACACCTGGTCAAGCACGTCAAGAAATTAGAGAAAGTGCAAAGGTTTGCAACAAGACTAGTCCCAGAGCTAAGGGGATTGTCCTACGAAGAAAGGTTAAGGGAAATCAGCCTGACGACACTAGAGGACAGGAGGGTTAGGGGAGACATGATAACGACATATAAAATACTGCGAGGAATAGATAAGGTGGACAGAGACAAGATGTTCCAGAGAGGGGACACAGAAACAAGGGGTCACAATTGGAAGTTGAAGACTCCTATGAGTCAAAGGGATGTTAGGAAGTATTTCTTCAGTCATATAGTTGTCAGGAAGTGGAATAGCCTAGAAAGCGACGTAGTGGAGGCAGGAACCATACACAGTTTTAAGACGAGGTTTGATTAAGCTCATGGAGCAGGGAGAGAGAGGACCTAGTAGCAATCAGTGAAGAGGCGGGGCCAGGAGCTATGAATCGACCCTGCCCACCACAAATAGGTGAGTACAAATAGGTGAGCGCACACACACACATATACTCCTTTGCTTGGCTTTCTCCTTACCTCCGTCACTCTCAAGACTTCACTGAAGCCTGCACGGCCACATCTCACCTGTAACATGCTAAGTGTTAACGTTGAGTCTCTTTACTAATGTTCCTCTTGATCACAGTTTTCTCAAAATGAAGGTCAATAAAGGGCTTCTTCGTCTCCTATACTCACTGATGGCTTTCTTGGTCTTATTTGCCTTTTTGAGGACTTTTTTCTTCCGGTGTATCCTTTAAACCTTCCCTATTGCTAAGGACTCTCTCTATCCCCTGTTATTGATAACTTTTATATGAAGTATTTTGAGATGAGTTCTCTCTGGCTTCGCTATATTGATGATGTCTTCGCTTTCTGGCCACATGACTGTAGTCTCTTCCAATCTTTTATTGATGCTATACCAGTCTTGCTCCTTATAATAGTTCAAAGCTGAATAGCATCAACCTCATTGCTTCCTTTCCTTGATGTTCATGGCCACCGTTCTGTGAAAGGCTTTTTTTTTCTTCCGTCTACCGTAAGCTTATGCACAGTGGCATGTACATTCACTACTTTTTTTTTTATCATGCTCCTTCTTGTAAAAAAATGTTCTCTCTCTCTCTCTCACACACACAATCCCCACATCTATGATTCTCAGTATCTCGTTTCTTAAATATTCACTCTTCACAGCTCATTCTCTTGCCTTAGTTATCCTCGCAATTTCATAAACTCTGCCATCTCTCATGCTAAACGAATTTTTTGTCCCTAACCCACTTCTACCACAAAAACTGTTCGTTACCTTTCCTGTATTAGCAGTTTACAAAATATTAACAATATCCTCCGTCCATTAAATATCAATCCTGCATTTCGCCAACCTAATGCACTTCACAGTAATCTAGTTTATTATTTTGTCACTGATGCTTCTTGTGTCTACTCCGTTTTCTGGTCGCTCTCTTCTGACAGAAGTAAAGAACGCCTAAGTATTCACCTTGCTGGCACTAACAACTCTTTTCTGTCATGCTAGAGATCACATACATCCTATAAACTGGTCCTATGGTGAAGCTATCCATTTTCTAGTCTTCACAGACGCGTCCTGTTAAATTGGTGGTTATTAAACACAACTTTCCGAATGTAAATCTCAGTCCTTGTTTTGTTTCTGTAGATGCCTGCTTCTTTCAATACACTGTTAAATGCTCTAATCTTCAACACGTTTATAACTTGACCTGACCTTCGTCTTCTCACCTTTTCTTTTAACCTGTTTTCTGTATTTCCTTCACATTTACTGTCTTCTGTATTTCCTTCACGTTTACTGTCTTCTGACTTTCTCCATTCTTGCTTCTTAGCTTGTGTGGACCAGTAGGTGTACTGCCGTACTACTTCTTTATTCTTTTGTGAGATTCTTGAGGACGTGTGTCGGAGGGTGGGGTCTCCTGTTGTTGCTATTATATTAGTCAGAAACACTGTCCTGGCACAGGTCTTAATTACATGACGACCCATCACTGGCTCCCGAAGGAGGATCGGTCTTGTACCACTGTGGTGAGTACCGTCAACAGCCCCGGTGATTCTATCTCTGGCGTGGGATGGATGATTGCAGTCCTGAAATCTAATGACAGCCGACTTATGTTGTTGACGCGGCAGGTCCTCCGCTCAGTGGTGTAACAGCTACAGTCAGTATTGCGTCGCCGCTGTTCTCAATGGAGCTGGTCATGTCCAACTCAGCTAACTCGTCCATTCTGAGGGCCAACCCCAACTTTTGGCCGAAGCCCAAGCGCCGGAGTGGCTGCAGGTCTCGCCACCACCTCTGGTCTGTGTGCTGCTGGAGTCACCTGTTTCTCTACCGCCGTGACATGTAATAAACTATTTCTACTACTACGACCCTTACTACTAATTCTATTGCTATTACTACAACCCTTGTTACTACTACTACAACCCTTCGTACTACACTATAATCCTTGTTACTACTACTATAATCCTTGTTACTACTATAATCCTTGTTACTACTACTATAATCCTTGTTACTACTATAATCCTTGTTACTACTACTATAATCCTTGTTACTACTACTATAATCCTTGTTACTACTACTACTACAACCCTTCTTACTACACTATAATCCTTGTTACTGCTGCTATAATCCTTGTTTTACTACTACTACTACTACTAACATCCTGTGGTTTAGCGCTTCTATTTGCTTATAATAATACTACTACTACAACCCTTGTTACTATACTATAGTCCTTGTTACTACTACTACTATAACCCTTGTTTCTGCTACTACTACTACTACCACCACTTTTACAAATATATTATTACTTTACTGGTACAGCTACAACCACTACTTCTGCTGCTAATAATACCACAGTTACCGTATTTTCCGGCACATAAGGCGCATTTTCCCCCCCACCAAAAAAAAGTGTCTTGGAAAATCAGCCTGTCTTTACACTAAGGCAAAATGCGGTAGCTTAGCATTCTTACTAACTTTACGTTCCAGCTGCGTGTGCGCCTTATATACTGGAAAATACGGTACTTCCATCTTCTCCCTCTTCCGAACTGTCGTATGGTCTTCTCGCACTGCTGCGACTTGACAGTGGTCCAGGGAACAGAAGCGTCGTAATGTTTCCTCTCCTAAGTGCGGGTTACTTGTCAATTGTTCCACCACGGTAATGTGACTCTTCGTTTTTTTTTGTCTTCTACTGAGGCGACTTTCATACTCTGGTATTGTCTGCAAAGATTGTACGATGCTAAGGATTACGATTTAACTATGCTGTGAGGATGAAAAGCAATGAAAGTGCTAGGAAAGTGCGTTGAACTGGACTTTTATTTTTTACTACTTATTGTGTTCGCTTTGCTAAAAATGTAAATATTCATTTCCGTATTTATTTCCCTATTATAATTATTAACTTCATTTTATAGACTATCACTCCATGGTTATATTCGTCAAATGCTTTTGCAAAATCCCTGTAGATCACGACTTCATTTTGGTTTTCTACTAAAGCCTCGGTGATTTTGTCATAATGTTCTGATATTTGTGAAAAGCATGATCTTCCTGCTCTATATCCATGTTGACTTGGGTTGTGTGCGTGATTCTTTTCCACGAAAAATGTAAATCGGTGTCTCAGCACTATTTCAAAGACTTTCATGTGTGATTTAGTGCTTCTGGTCTAAGTTTTTTGATATAGCTCTGCTGCCTCCTTTGTGAAGAGAGGCTACGTCTGCAGTTTTTATGGCCTTTGGAATTTTTCCTGAGTTTAAGTAGGCTCCAAAGTGCATGAGTTCTCATTCTAATGGTATGCTCATATCTTTACGAATACTGAATCCCAGGAATCAGGTTCGGGTGCTGCCTGCGTGGGCATGTCAGTTTCTTTTTCGATATCTGAAGGATTTATGCAAATGTGGTTTATTTAATTTGTAGGTTAGACAGTTAGTGAAAAAAATGCTTTAAGTGTTCGATTACCATAGTATCTATTGCGTTGCTGATTTACATTTTATTAACGAAATTTTGCTAATTATTCGTCTTGGACTTATGAGCCGCCTTTGAATAGAGGGGCAATATGGAAGAATTTTTTATTTAGGTTATGCAAGTCAAAAAAAAAGTAGTTGGCATTTTTAACTTCCTTTTGTCTGGTATGTTTGTTTATTCTCATTATCAATGTATATTTTCTTTAAGTAGTGCAGAAACCCCCGTTTTTCCCCCTAAAGTCTTTTACGTTGTCTCTCTATGGTTGATCTTCCTTTAGACTTTCTCGTTGGTTCATATTTAAACCGACCTTCTACGCTTTTGCATTCAGCTTTTCCATACATTTTTTGGGGCTAAGTGTTCATGTTGGTTTCCAAGCAATGTTTGATAGTTCATTGTTGATTTCCTCCCAGTCATTTCTTGAATTTGTTGAAATTAATTGACCTAATCCTCCTTCTGCTGGCTATCTCTTAGGTTATCCACAAATAAATTTGTTTAATGTTTCAATGAGTTTATCATCAGTTTATTGTATTTAAGATTGTTATGCATCTTATCAGCTCCTTGTATTGTTTGTGATCAACTGTTGTGTACTTTCATTTGTAGTTAGTTCCGTTATCTGTTGTTTCAGTGCAAACTTTCCGCAGACTTATGAGGGTGTTGGGCTAGAGCACTTCCCAGTACTATTTCTGGTACGATACTCTTGTCTACCATCTTCCATTTGGGAGGTTGAAATCTCCTCGGAGGATAATATTTGGTACAGGATTTTAAAGATTTTCAATAGCTGTTTGCCTTCAGTTATTCAGTGAATTCCTCTGTCGTTGCTGATTATAAGAACAAATGATTGAATCTTTCACATAGAGGTATAATCTCTTTAAATCGATTCATACTCATGGTGTTATATTCCTTAGCCTTTGACAATTCAGAGACTTAGAACCAAATCTGACGTTAGTCATAGCAAACGTCTCTCTCAGTATAGTGTTTTTCTTGAAGTGAATGTCATGATGTAGACAGCAACAAAGAAAAGACACTGCAGAACAATCTTTTATTGGGTGAATGTATAGGTGTGTGTTGATGTTTATCAAGTTATACAGAAGATACGAGATGCAAGATGCTATGGCTCTTTAAGTCTGGAGCCATAGAATCATTGGATAGTGTCGGTGTTGTCATTCCGTCAGCGATGGTACAGGTTGTTGGTGATAACCTGCTTCTCACATTCACTTTCCGATCATTCCCCAGACAGTAGTTTGTCTACGAGAGTAATGTGTTTATGTCGTGACAGCCAGACGTATGATCCAGCCTCTATCAACTTATTGCACTGAATAACCCTCACACTAATGAGATAATTTAATTTATCAGACGGTTTAATAATGAATATTCACAATCTACAGTAAACAGAAGAATGGACGGGGAGTCGAACTGTTTATTCGTCGACAGTCGTTCACTACGACTCGAGTTTACAGTCTGGAATGTTATGGGGCTTTATTTTCACCTTCCCTTATTTTCCTTACAAACAACTTATAAAGAAAAATAAGGCACAATACTGTGGCTGGAACAACACAACATGCACCGTCCAAGTCGACTCGAAACATCGTCACAAGTTTCAGTCTCCCGGGCTGTATAACCCCTGTGGTTTAGCGCTTCTTTTGATTATAATAATAATACTCAGTCTCCCGTGTTTTATCAATTGATCTAAATCTTCTTTGAGGTCATTGAAATAATTTTGATTTTGTACATTTCATTTTTTTCTACGAACATATTCATTTCCCACGTGATTTATGACCCAATAAATAAAATAATAATAATAATAATAATAATAATAATAAAAGAATTAGCGCTTTCTGTCATTATAATACTAATAACTATTTATTATTATTATTATTATTATTACCTATTGATTTCTTTTATCTGCTTTTCTGCAATTTTTTTCCCAACCTTAATAAGAAGGTGGGGAGAGGAACCCAAAGCGGAACCCCTCCTCCAGCACTCTCCCCCTCCCCCTCCCCGACATACACTAGGTAATGTAACCAGATTATAGCAAGCAGGAGCGAGGTTTCTCAAGAGGTTAGCCACTTTCATTCGCTGCCCTCCCCTCCCCTTCCCTCCACTTTCCTTCCTTTCCACTTCCCTCCGATGACCTTCCCTGCCCTCCAGTGCTCCTCCCTTTCCTCCAATGCCCAACCCTCATGTTTGTGAATGTGTTTCGCAGCTGTTTTACGAATTATTGTAGTGTGTGTGTGTGGGGGGGGGGGGCAACCATTGCCCAGTGTACAGACAATTCCTGTTTTTGAACAGACTTCTCTGGTCGTTTATTACACAAACACGTGGGAAAAATAAATTAACACAGTAGCTAATTTAAAATTTAAAATCATCTTAAACGTTCTCCTTTACATAGTAATATTACCATAAATATTCAAATTACACCATATTATTACCCTGAATATTCATCACTTTTTAAGCTCCCGTTTAGTCCATGAAATTATCTCTGATAAGGTTCATTTTGCTGGTGTAAAGTGCATGTCTCTGAGCTTTATGCTAGGAGGCTGTGAAGGCGAAAGAGGTATAAAGCGCTTTACGATGTCATGTCTTTCCATAAAAGATCATAGATTTTGCTCCGTAAACAGTGTTGAAGGAGTTATGAACCCTTAACTCTGCCTCTGTGGAGAGGGACACTCTTCCCAGCGCTAAGGAGCGCTCGGAAGAATGCCTCTATTACCTAGTAGACAGCAAGTGTCGTGGCTGCAACAATTCACTAATAACCCGAACCTATGTGAGGGGTCTTAGGATGACGTTTCGCTCCGTCCTTGACAACGGTCCAGGAGGACCGAAGGTATTAGTGAAACACCGCAAGTTCTACTTGGTGGGCGGGGCGAGGAAGTCCTCTGATGTTGTCATTTGACCGAGTTGACGGAGCAGGAAAATATTAAGAAAAATATAATAGCGATTTCGTATTGTCATTATTCACTTTTTGAAGTATTTGCTAAGTAATGCTCAGTGGCGAAATATGGAAATAACTGAAATTCTTTAAAAAATATGATTTTTTTTACATGGATTCACGGCTTTGTCACACTCAATAATAATTACGTATTTTAACACACACCATCATACACGCAATGCTTATGTTTCGCAATCAGTTATGTTTCGCAGCAGACGAAGGCATGCCTCCGTCTGCTGCGCGTCCTTCACCTGATGCCGGTATATAAGCGCCAAGCTCATGACTGTACTTCAGTTCCTTCGAGACTACGGTGCTTTTAAACCAACTCCAAGACTGAGGGACTGATTACCTCATCTTTTGTATATGATTCTTCACAATATGTCAGTGTTGATAAAGCCACTGGTTGGCGAAACGTCTACAAGTATACCCAGATGTTGCACATGTCTAATTCTTCATCATGCTGATGCATGGTGAAGCAAGATATTAAAGAATATGATCAAGTCATCATTATAGTGAGAATCATCCGACGCCACAGAGAGCAGACACAAAATGCATCTAATATATATTTTAATGCAGTTTTGTCGCCTCTCAGCTCACTTAACACATGATTTACCTGTTCATGTTTTGTACAGCACGTAAATACTACTAAGTGAATGGTAGTCAGGATTATATAATTTGATTTACATATATGGATAACTGTTCCACTAGTGTTCGTAGAATTGTATAATATATATTTGAATCTTAGGATGAATTCATTGATTGAAACTTTGCTTCCCTTTCCCTCCACCCCTAAGAGTTTATCACATTTCGAGGATCATCTGATAATTACCTGTAGGAGATTTATGGGAGGATTCCTCCCCCCCCCCACTCTACGCGGTCTCAAGTTTCAGAAGTTACGGTTATCTGATATGAGTGTGATATGGAAGCTTGTAAAACGTTTTGCACTCTGGCGGGACCGCCGTCCTTGACCTTGTCTCATGAACTCGTCAGATAGCAGGTCAATCTCGCAACTCTCTTCTCGTGTCACTTACAAAATGGTGCTTGCCTCTAAAACTTAGCAATTCATATTCCTGTAATTCCTTTCCATTTCAGAGGTCTGGTCAAGGACCGGGAAGCCGGGGTATTGATCCCCTCAACCATTAACACAAAACATGTTTTCCTCGTGTTGTTTTTATGATCAAATTAAGCGTTAAACCGTAGGGGTTTAACGCTTAATGCCTTGACCTAACATTAAGAGTGCAAGTGACGGTGGTGGCACCTGCTTAATAACTATGTTCTGCTTTGAAGGTAGCTGGCGAGATGCAGTCCAGCTTGCCTGTGTTTCAGTACCTGCTCGTCTTTGGTGATGTCACCGGTAAACCTTGATGATAGTACTGCAAGTTGTCGACTGAGGCATGGGGTAGTAGTGACACTGTAACGCCTCTTGTAACGCCTTAACGCCCCCCCTTAATACTATAACACCTACCTCTAACACTGTAACACTAACACTTCTCCCTCATTCCCTAGTATGACGCACGCCACAGTCACACGTCTCTGCATTAATCAAACCACAGATACTCGGGTAACATCACAAAATCACTCAAGACGTTACCATGAGAACTGTCACTCCCTCAAGCAATCCTTGCTTCACGCCCTGCTGTGCTGCACTTTGCTCATTCCCTCTTAACACTATGTGTTATAACATCATTCCCTTACCTCATTCAAAATAATAAAGGAATTTCTCTCTCTTTCTCCCTATGTTGCTAGTAAGTAGATACAAGACACACACACACGACATACACACGACACACACACACGACATACACGACACACACACGACACACACACACGACACACACACACGACACACACACACGACACACACACGACACACACACACGACACACACACGACACACACACACGACACACACACACGACACACACACACGACACACACACACACGACACACACACATGACACACACACATGACACACACACACGACACACACACACGACACACACACACGACACACACACACGACACACACGACACACACACACACACACGACACACACATGACACACACACATGACACACACACACGAGACACACACACGACACACACACGACACACACACGACACACACACGACACACACACGACACACACACACGACACACACATGACACACACACACGACACACACACACGACACACACACACGACACACACACAAACGACACACACACAAACGACACACACACACGACATACACACACACGACACACACACGACACACACACAAACGACACACACACACGACACACACACGACACACACACAACACACACACATCACACACACATCACACACGACGCACACACGATGTGGAATACCCTAGAAAGTGACGTATTGAAGGCAGGAACCAAACACACAGTTTTAAGAGGAAGTTTGATAAAGCTCATGGAGCAGAGAGAGAGAGAGAGAGACATAGTAGCGATCAGTGAAGAGGCGGGGCAGGAACTATGACTCGACCTCTGCAACCACAAATAGGTGAATACACACACACACACGTAGTCCCCATTTTTAAAAAAGGAGACAGAAAAGAGGCACTAAACTATAGACCGGTGTCACTTACATGTATAGTGTGCAAAGTCCTGGAGAAAATCATCAGGAAAAGAATGGTGGAACACCTTGAGCGGAACAGGATAATAAACACCAGACAGCACGGATTCCGGGAAGGCAAATCCTGTGTAACAAACCTCCTAGAGTTCTATGATAAAGTAACAGAGGTAAGGCAGGAGAGAGAAGGGTGGGTTGATTGCATTTTCCTGGACTGCAGGAAGGCCTTCGACACAGTTCCTCACATGAGATTAGTAAAGAAGCTGGAAGAACAAGCAGGTATAACAGGAAGGGCACTGGAATGGATCAGGGAATACCTCAAAGGGAGGCAACAACGGGTCATGGTGCGTGGTGAGGTATCACAGTGGGCGCCTGTGACGAGCGGTGTACCGCAGGGGTCAGTCCTAGGACCAGTGTTATTCCTGGTATATGTAAATGACATGACGGACGGGGTAGACTCAGAAGTGTCTCTATTAGCGGATGATGTGAAAATAATGAGGAGAATCACATCGGAAGAGGACCAGGCAGGGCTGCAAACAGACCTGGACAAGCTCGACATCTGGTCTAGCAGATGGCTTCTCGAATTCAATCCCTCCAAATGCAAAGTCATGAGGATCGGAGAAGGGCAAAGAAGACCGCTGACAGAGTACAAGCTGGGCGGACAAAGGCTACAAACCTCGGCAAAGGAGAAAGACCTTGGAGTGAGTATAACGCCAAGCACGTCTCCGGAGGCACACATCAACCAGATAACTGCGGCAGCATATGGGCGTCTGGCAAACCTTAGATTAGCGTTCCGTTACCTTAACAAGGAATCGTTCAAGACACTGTATACCGTGTACGTCAGGCCCATACTAGAATATGCAGCACCAGTCTGGAACCCACACCTGGTCAAGCACGTAAGGAAACTGGAGAAAGTGCAAAGGTTTGCGACAAGGTTAGTTCCACAACTCAGGGGTCTGTCTTATGAAGAAAGATTGAGGGAAATAGGACTAACAACACTGGAGGAAAGAAGGGTCAGAGGAGACATGATAACGACATACAAAATACTGCGGGGAATTGACAAGGTAGATAGTGACAGGTTGTTTCAGAGAGGGAACACAGAAACAAGGGGACACAACTGGAAGCTGAAGACTCAGATGAGTCAAAGGGATGTCAGGAAACATTTCTTCAGCCACAGAGTAGTCAGGAAGTGGAATGGACTAGAGAAAGATATAGTGGAGGCAGGAACCATACATAGTTTTAAGACAAGGTATGATAAAGCTCATGGAGCAGGGAGAGCAGAGACCCAGTAGCTGACAGCGAAGAGGCGGGGCCAGGAGCAGAGTCTCGACCCCTGCAACCACAATTAGGTGAGTACACACACACACACACACACACATGAAGAGCCTCAGCAGCTTCATAAGGAGAGTCAGCATCACTAGAAGCGTCAGCATCTTCATAAGGAGAGTCAGCATCACGAGAAGCGTCAGCATCTTCATAAGGAGAGTCAGCATCATCAACAGCCTCAGGATCTCTCTCATCTAGAGTGATTGTTGTTGGCACTACAGATCACAATGAGGGAAGGAAGAAGGAATGTAGGTAGGAAGGAGGGAGGGTGAAGAGGATGAGGAAGGGCGGGAGGGATGGAGAGAGTGACGGTAGAAGGAGA
The DNA here is from genome assembly GCA_009830355.1 of Cherax destructor. Taxonomy (NCBI): domain Eukaryota; kingdom Metazoa; phylum Arthropoda; class Malacostraca; order Decapoda; family Parastacidae; genus Cherax; species Cherax destructor. The sequence goes on from WNWK01000130.1 coordinate 163,782, forward strand.
GGAGAGATGGAATGTTGGAGAGAGACAGGGACATGTTTGTCCATGTTTACATCAGCGTTCACAAAATTCCCTAGTGTACGTTTGGGGTCTCAAAACATTTGCTCAGCTTTACAGCCATGTGTCAAAACGTGTTCTCCGGTTTACATCGAGATTCCAAAACATTTACTCGAGTTTATTTCGGGTTTACAAAATGTTTGCCTAGTTTTACGTCGGGTTCTCAAAACGTTTACCCAAGTTTATGTTCCGGAAATTATCGTGGATTTCACAACAAAAGATCAAGTTTGACTAACGTGCTCGATTTTTTTATTTAAACGAAAACTGTGAAGGAAAGTCCCAATAGATGTAGCATATTTAGATTTACAAGAGGCATTCGATCGGTTACTTCATCAAAGATTGCTGGCTAGGATAAAGGCACATGACATAAGAGATAAACGTCATGCCTGGAATAATGTCTACTCACCAATAGGAAACAGCGAGTAGTTCTGAACTGTGAGGTGTCTGAGTGGCTAGACGTAAAAAGCAGAGCTCCTCAGGGATCAGTTGTTGGTCTGATCATTTTTCACAATGTACATGAATGATCTCGAGACAATACTGACATCTAAAGCAACAAAATTTCCGGAAGACACGAAATTTTAGGTAAAATGCAGCACCCAAAACAGATTGTTTGAATGTTCATAGTGATCTGGGTAGGCTGGCGTTGTGGTCGGAGAAGTGGAAGATTAGTTTCATTGTTGACATGTGCAAATAATGCATTTTTGGATTTAAGCTCAGAGACGAGTACAAAATGTTTGACAAATTAACCGAAACAAGATAAAAAAAAGACCTTATAGTAGTCCTAGGCAACCACATCAAAAATAACAGTGTCTAGGTTCGAGCAGCAAGGCTATCAGGATGCTAAGTTTCATAGCTAGAAATGTCGATTACAAAAGACCAGAGACAAAATTGACTGTCTACAATGCATTTGTTAAACCGCATCTTGATTATGGTGTCCAGTTTTAGTTTTCAAATTACATTAAAGATGAAGATAGACTAGAGAGGGTACAAGGGCAACTAAGCTCATACCATCACTATGAAACAAACCGTATGAAGACTTATAGTCTCCGTTTCACAGGAAACTGAGACTATAAGATCTCATTTCAACCTTTGAAATATTAAAGTGTTTCTTACACTCCAGCATGATGTGCCATTTGAATTACAAAGCAAAATCTGCAACATGAACGTGTGTAAAGTTTTTTTTTGAAAACAGAATTGTAGCAGAATGAAACAAACTACTTGCTGAAGATGTAAGTACGAAGCCAATGAACCAGCTGGACAAGCACTTTGCAAACACAAGATTCAACTAGATACTGTGTAGGGGCCAACTGTCGTTAGCAGATGTTTGATGTTCAGCAACTACATCAGGAACAATTGATAACTAGACATCCAGGGTATAATAACAATGGTAAAAGTAGCAGTTGTGGTTGTGGTAGTGACAGCAGTGGCTACCAGTATCCTGGTGTCTGCTCCTCAGCTGCTCATGATATCCAGTTCACGTCCAACTGCACACAGTATCTAAAAGCAGAACTAACTGTAACTCAAAGTAGAACCACTGGTATACACATCTTTTGGGTGGCAGTGGAGTAGAGTGAGTGTTTGCTTTGTGAATAGTATTAAAAAAAAAAGAACAATAGGTGTACCATGAACACAGCAAGAAGTGGGATGACGCCAGACTGGTCTTTAAGGAGAATGATTTGCAAAAAAGGTGATAATATTGGCGTGAACGTTGATTCCCACCTCTACTTCAATCGTCCAGAACACTGGTAGTTATAACTTGTCTGGAATCTTGGCTAAATTAATATCCCCATCAAAACACGGCTTTCAGGTGACCTTAGTTCCCGATTTCTCTCTCCAGGCTGTGGTCACCCACGTGTGCTACACCACACGTGTCCCGCCTATGCATACTCTTTTTTTTTCAGTCTCTGTATTGAAGTAAGATCCTCGAGAATGAAATACTTCCACAATAAATGTCCTAGTGCTGTACTTGTATCTAATTTACATATTTGATGGTATTTGATACCATTTATGATCAAGCACAGGTATTTTGTAACTTAGACTTTCATAACACTTCTATCTCCTATAAATTCCATTCCATTTTTTAAAATGGTTTGGAATGTTTTTCCTCTTGCTGAGAAGGATGAGGAGAGAACCTTCTGCTTTACTATCCTTACCTGGAGAGGGTTTGGGGGTCAACGACCCCGCGGCTCGGCCTGAGACCAGGCTTCATGGTGGATCATGGTCTGATCAACCAGGCTGTTACTGTTGGCCGCACGCAAACTGAAGTTCGAACCACAGCCCGACTAGTCAGGTACTGACTTTAGGTGCCTGTCCAGTGCTGGGAGGCAGTTGAACAGTCTCGGGCCCCGGACACTTATTGTGTTGTCTCTGTGTACTCATGGCGTCCCTGATTTTTATTGGGGGATTGTTACATCTCCTGCCAAGTCTTTTGCTTTCATAGGGAGTGATTTTCGTGTGCAAGTTTGGTACTAATCCCTCTAGGATTTTCCAAGTGTATATTATCATGTATCTCTCTCGCCTGCGTTCCAGGGTATACAAATCAAGGGCCTTCAACCGTTCCCTGTAATTTAGGTGCCTTATTGTACTTATGTGTGACGTGAAATTCCTTGTACACACTCCAGGTCAGCAATTTCGCCTTCCTTGAAGGGGGCAGTTAGTGTACAGCAGTATACCAGCCCAGAGAGAACAAGCGATTTGAAGAGAATCATGGCCTTGAAGTCCCTAGTTTTGAAGGTTCTCATTATCCATCCTATCATTTTCCTACCAGATGCTGTAGATACATTGTTGTGATCTTTGAAGGCGAGATCCTCTGACATTATCATTCCCAGGTCCTTTACATTACTTTTTCGCTCTATTGTATGGTTAGAATTTGTCGTATACCCTGATACAGTTTTAATTTCCTCAAGTTTTCCATATCTGAGTAGTTGAAATTTCTCTTCATTGAACTTCATATTGTTCTGAGTGGCCCATTCGAAGATTTGGTTGATGTCCGCTTGGAGTCTTGCGGTGTCTTCGATGGAGGTCACTGCCATGGCAATCCAGGTGTCATCCGCAAAGGACGACACAGAGCTATGGCTTACATCTCAGATATGAGGATGAGGAATAGAATGGGAGCGAGTACTGTGCCTTGCCTCAGACATCTAAATAATAGATGAGAGTCCTTACTCTAGATAGCAGTAGACAGTTCTTCTCAGAAGATAGCCTCATTGTGGACTTTAAAGTCCTCTAATATCTAGTTTTTCCCAAATAATAACTACCTCTCTTCTAGCTTTCACAGACGTCTTGTTGAATTGATCCATATATACAAAATTCTAGTCACTTTTTTTTCCCTTGTAAAATGCTCGAATCTTCAGAACATTCGTACCTTGACCTGGTCTTTGACTTACCTTTTTTTCTTGACCTGTCTTCAGTATTTTCTTCTTTCCTGTCACTTGACATTTTTACCTCTTACGTAGCATGGGCCAGTAGGCTTATTACCTTGGTCTTCTTTGCTTTTTCTGGCTTAGTTGTGACTTGATGGCCCAAAACGGTCCGAAACGTCGCCTAAAGTTTCCCTTCTGTGTGGGTTATCTGTGAATTTCTCCAACCACGGTATTTCAACTTGTGACTTTTCGAAACGTTTCGCACATTCTGGTCATAATTTTATTTTACTCTTGAATCAAAGGAATTCTCAATCTTTTTTTTACGCTTTCTAAATGCCTATAAGAGTATATAAATAGGCAAGTGCGTGTGCCTCGCCTTTACCGTACAGAGGACGGAGCCTTCACTACTCCATGCTCTGATTGAAACACGGGTTTAGCGTTTCACGCAAATTTATAAAATTGATCAAAATGCTAATCGAAATTTGCATTTGAAATTCTCGTAAAAATAATCAGATTATCTTAATTATCTTGATTATCAGGTAATCGAATTTACATCTGAATATCACCCGCCAAATGTTGATTTTTAATGTTTAATGTGATTATCACATAATATGTTTAATGTTAAACGCGATTATCACAAATGTTAAACGTGATTATCACAAATGTTAAACGTGATTATTACGTGTTAATGTTATTTTTAATGTTTAACGCGATTATCCATAATCACGTTTAACGTTAAAAATATCACAAATGTTGACATTTTTCACGTTTAACGTGATTATCACTAATGTAACCATCACGTTAAATACCAACGAATGTATTTTAGGAAACTATTTTGGCCCTGTCGCTGGAAGGGCTCTTGATCCTCCGGATCAAACCTGACTTTCCCTCAGCCTCAATGGTCAATGAAGCTGTAGGATCATTACGGGTTTAGCGCCTCACCATGAATGTGTGGATAATTCAGATTGTCGTTTGTGTATGTGTTGTTTATTCTAGTGAGTCATCAGACGAACTTTATAAGATATTATTTTTGACGATTATATAATAATAATAATAATAATAATAATAATAATAATAATAATAATAATAATAATTAATAATTAAATAATAATTTTAAATTTTTACAAAATTCGCTATAATTAGAAACAATGTGTAGCCATATATGAGATGTGTGTGTATATTTATATCCATGCATAAATGTCTTTCTAAGCATGAATGTATCAGAAATGATCTTATTTCTTCGTACTTGTCTTTAGCATCAGATGTGATGTTATACCCACTAGATGTGTATGTCTCAGTGGATATTCACTAAGTCTACTTCATTCCCTATTTTAGGGATTAAAGCAGTCATGGCTGGTGGTGTACAGTTTACATGCAGCCTTAATAACCCTCGTGTGTAGTCGAGAGGCTTTAAATCCAGTTAACCAATTAACTAGTTAACCAGTTAATTACCCAATTAATCATCTCATAAGATTAAAGCTTTCTAAACCCTCACTTGTAGATAATTACATTACAAACCAACAGTAGCGCTGTATGACACTGATCACCGTGACCACAGTACCTACAGTGACCACAGTGTCTACGGTGACCAGTGTCTACAGTGACCACAGTGTCTACGGTGACCACAGTGTCTACGGTGACCTCAGTGTCTACGGTGACCACAGTGTCTACGGTGACCTCAGTGTCTACGGTAACCACAGTGTCTACGATGACCACAGTGTCTACGGTGACCACAGTGTCTACGGTGACTACAGTGTCTACGGTGACTACAGTGTCTACGGTGACTACAGTGTCTACGGTGACCACAGTGTCTACGGTGACCACAGTGTCTACGGTGACCACAGTGTCTACGGTGACCACAGTGTCTGCGGTGACCTCAGTGTCTACGGTAACCACAGTGTCTACGATGACCACAGTGTCTACGGTGACCACAGTGTCTACGGTGACCACAGTGTCTACGGTGACCACAGTGTCTACGGTGACCACAGTGTCTACGGTGACCACAGTGTCTACGGTGACCACAGTGTCTACGGTGACTACAGTGTCTACGGTGACCACAGTGTCTACGATGACAGTGTCTACGGTGACCACTTTGTCTACGGTGACCACTTTGCGGTGACCACAGTGTCTAAGGTGACCACAGTGTCTACATCGACTACAGTGCGAAACTTTGTCTTGAAGTTTCCTTCAGACGTGGTGATTGTCTCTAATTGAGATAAATTAAGTGAGAGAGAGGGAGAGGGGGGGGAGAGTGAGTGAGTGAGTAGAGTCTAAGAGAATGAATGATAGAAGGGGGACTTTGAAGTCCAGAAGTGAAGTCCAGAACTAGACTGTCTGCTAAGGTGAAAGTCCAGAACTGGACTGTCTGCTAAGGTGAAGTCCAGAACTGGACTGTCTGCTAAGGTGAAGTCCAGAACTAGACTGTCTGCTAAGGAGAACTATTTTAACCTATACTAGATCGAGGACTATCGTAACGGCTTGAAAAAGCTCCTGGAGAGCGAAACGTTGCCACAATAAAATGTCACATTAGTTGCATTTGTGTCCTTTTACTTAACATATTGTCGGTAATTCACCAATATTATTAAGTCCAATATAGTCAGCAGAACGAAAATCAGGAACTTTTACCGTATTATCCCTATTCTCGTACTCCCAGGTAATATTAAAAGTAATGGATCTGTGATCACTTGCGCCAATCTCTTCAGTGATCTCCAGATTATTTACAAGGTTTCTTTATTTGACAGGACTAGGTCGAGCAAATTATTACCTCTGGTAGGCTCCGTCACACACTGCTTCAGAAAACAGTCCTGAACTAAAAAAATATGTTCTTATGTTAGTGGGATGGAATGTGAAGGACTTGCCTAGTATGGGCCAACAGGCCTGCTGCAGTGTTCCTCCTTTCTTATGTTCTTATGTATTATCTGGGTGTATGAATCAAGGATAGACAAGCAGAAGGCTCTCACCTCCATCCTCCACTCTTTTTGGCCACTGCCGGCATGATACGGGGGAAAAATACATCACACTATTAGGGAAAACAAACTTGGAATTTACAAAAGAGATGAAACTGGGTGGAAGACGTGGGCTACAATTTTTACTACTAAATTAGTACGGTTTCTGTCTTAAACTTCTCGCATTACTCAGCTGCCACTCAGAACTGTTCTTACCGGTGGTGTACTAGTGGTTCTTATTACACCATCTCTGCTATGACTGTTATAGTCCTCTACTTTTACCACTACTGCTGTTACTGACTGGGGTGCCTCGCTGTCAACTGATCGTCCTGGTACAGAACAAACATCAGGGATCTGATCACTTCACATGACCCCATCTATTAAATGCGTGGGTTTAGTGATTGAGGTAGCTAGTATACTAGGCAAAATCTCACTCCTCTCTTCCCTTACCATACTCTATACCTTGCTGCTCACTGTAAATTACCATCACATTTTCTAACATAAGCAAATTGGGCTTACTCTTCTAACATGATGGATAGATTTACACTGAGCAAATAGGTCCAGAAGGCTCTGACAACCTCTCCTACTAGGGCACGATGTATCCTAATTGATTCCTATACTTGTTAAGCGCTTGTCCACCTCTTTCTTGAATGACTGTATTGTCTTCGCACTTACAACATTAACGGATAATTTATTCCATTCTGATATAATTATAATTACTGAAAAAACTTTTGCATACGTTATTGTTGCGTCTTTTGCCTCGTAATTTCATTCCAATATTTCGAGTTACGGATTCATTCTGCACTTCAAATAGCTCGTGTTTAAGTGTGCCAAAGCCATTCAGTATCTTTTGAATGAGAGAGAGTGAGAGACTGAGCGAGAGTGGAACGAGTTCCCTAACTTGTGAAGGAGACCAGACATGTGGTGCCACCTCCATCGTTTACTCGCTGACGGAAGTTCTTATCGTAGCAATCATCGTGGGTGCTGTGTTGTGTTGTAATGGCAGTACGGCGGTGTTTGGCTGGTCTCCACTGGACTGAAGTTCGTATCCCGGATGATGTGTGAGCTCCTCTAAGCATATACACGCATACACACACACACACACACACACAATATATATATATATATATATATATATATATATATATATATATATATATATATATATATATATATATATATATATATATATATAAAAATATTATTTTATATATAAGTGCCGAATAGGTAAAACGCGATTTTGGCTTAAATAGCAACGCTCTTCTTGCCATATAAGACAAGCGAAAATTTGTCTATGCAATAATTTCTCAAAAATCATTCTGAACCTAACGAAAAAATATATTTCATTGTGTTTGTTTATTGTTAAATTATTTAAAATATATTTAGTTGGGTTAGGCTAAATTAAATTGGCTTGTTATAATAAGGTTAGGTAAGTTTTCAAAGTTTCTCTTGTTACAAAATTATAAATTTTTACATTAACATAAATGAAAAAATATAACTTTAAACGTATAAGAGAATTTTTATAGAAAGCACTTAATTTTAAATGAGTTCTTGCTAATTGACCAGTTTTACCTAATCGGCACGACATATATATATAAACACACACACACGCACACACGCGAATAATGTGTAGGCAGTGGCCATCGGGCTACGAAAGCATCAACCTTTGGTTTACCCGCAGTTATAACATCTAGCTTTCCCGCAATAATAACTTCTGGCTTACCTGCAGTAATACCCTCTGGCTTACCCGCAGTAATACCCTCTGGCTTACCCGCAGTAATACCCTCTGGCTTACCCACAGTAATACCCTCTGGCTTACCCGCAGTAATACCCTCTGGCTTACCCGCAGTAATACCTCTGGCTTACCCGAGTAATACCCTCTGGCTTACCCGCAGTAATACCCTCTGGCTTACCCGCAGTAATACCCTCTGGCTTACCCGCAGTAATACCCTCTGGCTTACCCGCAGTAATACCCTCTGGCTTACCCGCAGTAATACCCTCTGGCTTACCCACAGTAATACCCTCTGGCTTACCCGCAGTAATACCCTCTGGCTTACCCGCAGTAATACCCTCTGGCTTACCCGCAGTAATACCCTCTGGCTTACCCGCAGTAATACCCTCTGGCTTACCGCAGTAATACCCTCTGGCTTACCCGCAGTAATACCCTCTGGCTTACCCGCAGTAATACCTCTGGCTTACCGCAGTAATAACCTCTGGCTTACCCGCAGTAATAACCTCTGGCTTACCCGCAGTAATAACCTCTGGCTTACCGCAGTAATAACCTCTGGCTTACCCGCAGTAATAACCTCTGGCTTACCCGCAGTAATAACCTCTGGCTTACCCGCAGTAATAACCTCTGGCTTACCCGCAGTAATAACCTCTGGCTTACCCGCAGTAATAACCTCTGGCTTACCCGCAGTAATAACTCTGGCTTACCCGCAGTAATAACTCTGGCTTACCCGCAGTAATAACCTCTGGCTTACCCGCAGTAATAACCTCTGGCTTACCCGCAGTAATAACCTCTGGCTTACCCGCAGTAATAACCTCTGGCTTACCCGCAGTAATAACCTCTGGCTTACCCGTGCCCATGAAAGTTCTGGAAGCACTTCACACACAACTTATAAATTTGAGATCACTATTTTTTTGCCGACATTTCACACCGTCTTGGACCATTAACAAAAAACCCAGAGAGAGAGAGAGAGAGAGAGAGAGAGAGAGAGAGAGAGAGAGAGAGAGAGAGAGAGAAAGTCAGGTCAAGTCACGAGTGTTCTGAAGAGCAGAAAATTTGCCAATGTGCTGGGAGAGTCAGGCATTAACATTGCCAAAAACGGGAAAGGTTCTCTCTCTGACCCGTATCAGCAAGACGGCATCTGTGAAAGTAAGATGGGGCTCCCCTAGCAACACTAACCCTCTTCTAGCCTTCACTGATGCCGTCTGTGTGCGGTCTCAGTGACCAGGTCTGGTGTGATCTTAGTGACCAGGTCTGGTGTGGTTTTCGTGACCAGGTCTGGTGTAATCTTTCACCACTCCTCCAGCAATCAAAATTTACTTAATAGTTTTATAGATTTAGACCTGAAATTTATCATCTCTTCTTCTTCTTCTTCTTCTTCTTCTTCTTTTCTTCTTCTTCTTCTTCTTCTTCTTCTTCTTCTTTCTTTTCTTCTTCTTCTTCTTCTTCTTCTTCTTCTCATTCATTCTTCTTCTTCTTCTTCTTCTTCTTCTTCTTCTTCTTCTTCTTCTTCTTCTTCTTCTTCTTCTTCTACTACTTCTACTACTACTACTACTACTACTACTACTACTACTACTACTACTACTACTATACTACTACTACTACTACTACTACTACTACTACTACTACTACTACTACTACTACTAAGGGACATGAAGGAAATTATAAAAATTAATAAAGCTGAAGTCACTTTACAAATAAAGCAGGGTTACCCAGAGGAGGAGACGCATTTACCATCGCTCATTCTCCAGCTGTGTTTCTATAAGTTCATGGACTCACAGTTCGAATGACCCACCAAACTGCAGCAACCCCACTCATCCTTCAGCGTGCAGGCATTACATTGCCCACCTCCAGAACTCAAGCCTGGCTAACCAGTTCCCCTGAATCTTCGTAGATGTTACAGTACCTTCTCCACATAACACATCAAATAGGCTCCAATAAAAACTTTTGCACACCTTCCCTTCAACTCTTGGGACGTCCACTACACCGCCTTGCATCAGTTGTGGATATAAACAGCCTCTTCTTCAATCTACCTTGTTGTAGCCTTTCTAAATGACCAAATCTTCTAAAGAAACTCTAATTTCGGCCTCTCACTGAAGCCCTATTAAAGAAACTAAAAAATTACATACCTCCATGAGAACATTCTCACGTAGTTTACTGAAGAATTCCTTAGTGTGAAGCAGAAATATACAGTACTTCTGTGTTTTACGGTCTCCTTGTGGGTTCGTCTGTGCCACTGACCGCTCTATATTACCCTTTTTCTTTGACATTTTAACATGTCTAGTTGAGAACTTCTCACAGCTGACCCAAACATTGGCGTAGTACTGCCATGTTAAAATAACCAATCTTAGAACAAGTAGTTAGCTAAGTAGGCAGATAGATAAATTAGCAAACAGGTGATTAAGAGTTAATGAACATGCCAAACGGGAGACGGATGGAACCCCAGAGCAGCCATGTTGAGAGGTGCCATCACCAGTGTTTCAAATTAATTTAGCTTTTTGAGGAGAATATAAGACATAAGTGTGTGTGTTATCCAGCTCATCCGGTGGATGAGCTGGATAGTAATCCAAGGTTGCGCCGGGGCCTCCGTCGTGTCCACAACAGACAAGATAAGACAATAAGAGGTGAGAAACTTGAGACCGGATAGAAAACTTGGCCCAGGCAAATAGTGAAGGTAAGACATCTTGGATAGCAGAGGCTGCTGGCAGCTTCTGCTCCAGACGTCATTGATAAAGAGAGGTAAGTGCAGTTGCTAATCTAAGTTATATCATTCATTGGATAAGAAATTTTATTTTAGAAAGAATTTTCCAAAAGAGTTAGACGTTATAAAAAAAATAATGGAGTTTATATTTCCCAGTAAATAAATTATCATGAGACTGAGAGGTAAGGCCGTGCAGATTATATAAGCCAGGGGAATTTTTTATGTATCCAGCAACTTAATTTTCTGATATAATACTCAAAAACAAACTTTGTGTGTGTGTGAGAGAGAGAGAGAGTTGGATAACTGTAATATCTAATAACTACGAAGCCACGGAAGATTATATCAAGATTACTATACATACAGAGCTCAAATATATTCGTGTTGACGTTTTTTTTCCTCTTCATTTACCAGTTACATTTCTATCGCTTTTAATTGGCTGGCTTTTTAATTTCAGCAGGTATTGTTCAGATTATATTTTTCTGCTGTTCATCTCATCTTGTAGTTCTTGGTGTTCCTCCTCGGTTCTGAGTTACATTAGTTTCCTGTTACATGCAAACATTGATGTTAGTGATTGTAGACCTTCAGGATTTCTTCTACACACTTTAGGAACAACGTGGATCCAGCACTGATCCCTGAGTGACGCTGCTGATTATACTGTTATGTGGTCCACTTAGATACTTCCTTTCTTCCCGAGAAAGTTTTTTTATCATTTAGGTAATATTTCATTCAGTCTTTTTCACCGTCTCATTTTGGCTTGTCTGTCAAGCTGTTTGCTTTGTCAAAGTCTTTCTTCTTAATAAAGAATTTGAAGTTCAGTTATCTCTGTTTAATAACCGAGTCTGTTATACGTTTATATTAGCTTTCTGTGACACCAAGCTAATATCTTAAGTTATACTTTTGTTCTAACATCAGTCCTGTTTTCTTCAGGTGTTAAATTAATCTCTGTCTTAGGATTGTCTCCACTTTGCATAGAATACTAATTAAGAATATCGTCTGAAGAGTTAGACACGTGCAATATCTGGGCATCTTTGTTTGTAGACGTTTCGCTAACCAATGTCTTTATCAGTACAATACACGGACATGTGAAGAATGTTGAAGTATATACAAAAGATGAGGTAGTCGGTTTCTCATCCTTGTAGTTCGTGAAGAGCACCGTAGTCTTGAAGAATCTGAAGCACAGGCTGTTGTTGTATGTTCGCCGGTACATCCGGCCCGGGTCTTCTCCAAATGGTGACCCGGCAGAAGCACAGGCATGAAGCTTGGCGCTTATATACCGGCGTCAGGTGAGGGACCCGCAGCAGACGAAGGCATTGTCACTGGTAGGTGGGATTCCCCAGTGGAAGTAGGTCATACCCAAGGGATGGGCCAGGAGTAAGCAAGAAGGTTGCAGAGATGTCCTCTGTACCAATATTCCATGATGTTGCAGTGTCTGACACTGCAACATCATGGAATCTTGGTACAGAGGACATCTCCACAACCTTATTCCTTCAGATTCTTTACGGTGCTCTTCACCAGCTCCAAGGCTGAGGGACTGATTACCTCATCTTTTGTATATCCACATTCTTCACAGTATGTCCTTGAATTGTATTGATAAAGCCGCTGGTTGGCGAAACGTTCAGAAATAAAGATATCCAGATGTTGCATATGTGTCTAATTCATCTTGTCGGTACTATATACCATTCATGTACAACAATATCGTCTGTAATTTAGTGTTGTCTGGCTGTCTCCTTTCTAAAAATTTGAATAACATTAGGTATTTTCGAGGCGTTTGCTAAGTTTCCTGTTATCGATTTTCTGGCAATTTTATCAAGTTGTTGAGCACCCTTGCAACTTCCCTCAGTATTCTGTATACTGGTTTCTTGAGCTCAGTACACTTAACAATGGACTGTATTTTTATTTGTGTGATGTAACTGCAAGCCAGTATGCAATAGTCACTCTTCTACAGGTGTCTGTATGCTATTTTTTACATATATTTCACTTAGGGGAATATAAGGTGCAATCTCGTTGGTATGCCACCAGATCTCATCCTCACTGGTTCTTTTACACGTTGCAGTCATGAATTTGGCTCACCGTGTGTGGACCTCCCGCTCCTGTCATTATTTTGCAAGCCTATTTGCTCATAGTTTACATCACCTGCGGTCAGCAGTTTAGATCGTCACGTTGTCTACTCGCACTGCCCTGTCTACCGTGTCTATCACTGCAATGGTTTTTGTGTCGTATTCTTGTCTGGGGTTGTCTACCTTGTTCGCGCGATCCGTTGTTTTGCGTTGGTTGTATTGCCTCTTTGCAATGTGTGTGTGTGTGTGTGTGTACTTAATTTTTACTCAGCTGTTTGAAGCAGTAAGAGTTGAGTCTCGGCTACCAGCCTCCGCCTCTCGAACTGTCACAATTGGTGCCATTCCATTCTTGGAGCCTGTCATACCACCTATTGAAGCTATGTATGGACTCCGATTCCACCACATCCTCATCAAGATTGTTCCTCTTCCTAAGAACCTTCAGACTGAACAAGTACTTTCTGCTATTACTGTGATTAATCTGAGTCTTTAACATTAGTCTGTATCCCTTGTCTCCGTTTCCCTGCTTTCAAGCAGTCACTGCCGCATCGAGTTCTCTTAAGTATCTCGTACGTTGGAATTATGTTTCCCTTGGTTATCCTCTTTTACTGTCTTGTAAAGTTTAGTTCCGTTAGTCTTTCCAAGTAGGTTATCTTGGGAACTAGTTTCGTAGCGAATATCGTAACATTCTCTAGTTTTGCGACATATTTTCATAGGAGCAACAAAGCTGGCAATACAACTATACGATGGGTCGATTATAAGTCATATGTAGGATCCTGAAGGACTCTGTTGAAGTACCTGAATACTGTTAAGTTTCTACTGCGCACAACAGCACATACGCTGTCGAGGTTAATTGACCGAGGTGCACTTCAAGTGATGTACTTGGTGTTAAGTTTACTCATAGGTCCATTTCCTTCTCTGAATGTTTGTAGATTCCTTCCCCGATTTTCAGAAACTTTCCACTTTCTGGGGTCACACTCTAATAACCATCTGTCTAACACTTCAGTAGTCTGTCCAGGTCCTTTTGTAACCTTCCCCTCTTTTCCTTCAGTCTCCTCGTTATCTTCACATCGTCCGCAAGCAGGAATACGCAGGAAATGTCACCAGGACAGTAGTTAACGTACATACCGAACAGTGCTGATGCCATTACTGAACCTTGTGGGACGCCACTCGTGGAACTGTTTGTGGCATATTGATACTACTACAGTAGGTGTGTTTGTGTAGTGGATTATAAAATATATAAGGCGGACAGTAGTATAAAATACAAATGAATAATAATATAAACGACAAAATTAATAACTAAAGGAAAAAAAAGAATTACAATAACTGAAGGTAAGTAAACAGGAACACTAACAGTATAACCACAGTAATTACAAGAAAATACAACAAGCACAGGAGATAAACTGAGGGAGTGAGTGAACTAATGTGATGTTCCTAAGTAGAAAACTACTACCATTACTATCACATCTCCCAATACAGCCACTATTACTACTATTATTACTTTACCACTCTTACAACTATTTCTATAACTATCACTACAAACACTATTAATGCTACAACGAATATCGTTACTGCAAAATCTATCGCTACCTCAACTACCCTTATTGTAACTTTTATTACTATTACTACCACAACTATAGCAATTTAAACTACTGTAATTACAACTGCTTTAAAGTCTGCAAGGACTGCCATTACTATCCTTGCCATTACTTGTACTGTTACTATTACATTTATTACTAAAACCGCTGCCATTATAACTATTGGACTATTAAAACTATCACTACGGTTTGTTATCACTATTGTAACCATTATTACTGATACTGATGCTATTTCTACTACTGTTACTACTATCACCACTACTGTTACTATCATCACTACTGTTACTATCATCACTCCTGTTACTACTGCTATCACCACTACTGTTACTATAATCACTATTGTTACTACTGCTATCACCACTACTGTTACTACTGCTATCACCACTATTGTTACTATCACCACTATGATCACTGTACTCTTATCACCACTACAACTATCAACAGTACTGATAATACCTCAGTCACTACTCCCACGACAACTATCGCCTGTACTGATAATACCTCAGTCACTACTACTACTGCTGCTGCTACTATCACCACTACTTCTTCTATCTCCATTACTGCTATCAACACTACTGCTACTGCTACTATCACCACTATCAGTCACTCATTACTAGTACGGCACCCAAAATTTTAACTATTGGTGTTAAAAATAATTTTTGGAAAGTTTCAAACCCACCACTCCGCATTGTCAACAATGCTCAAATTTACGTCCAAAAATCTCAAAATATTATAGAACTAAGCTACTCTACAAAAATACGGTTAGTTAAAAAATTAAGTTATTGAAAATATAAGATATTTGTGAATATAAAAAACTACTCGTATGCAGATAAAGGCGAAAGATGGTTACAAAAATTGATGGAAAGAAATCTACACACATGCATACAAGCCAAAAATAGGTTTAAAAAATCTGAAAAGCGTGGCTTAAAAGGGATTATGTTTTTTTTTTTAAGGGAAATATAAACTAATTAATAATGTGAGAGGTTATTGAGATAAATGAGGCAGATGGGCGCTGGGAGGGAGTGAGGGAGACCTACCCCTGCGCGAGACACCTCTTCTATCCCGTCGTCAGCCTCCTGAAACGACCAGAACATCTCAACATCTCCCGAGAAGGAGTAAACATCCTCAGGGTAACATCTCAGCAACTAAGAAAGTGGCTAGTTGAACACTTCGTGTTGCCAAGGTGTCCAAAACAAAAGACAAAAAATATATATATACTTTATAAATCAGGTCGGCCAGCAAGATAAAACTAATGCAAAACTATTTCAATTCATATTTACAAGAAATGCACTATTTTTGCCTGAAGTTTCTAACTTTATAATGACACTTTGCAATATTGACCATCTTAACTAATATCTTCCCAAGCTAGGCGTGCTGGGTTGAGATATGTATATACAACATAAACAGTAAGCACACGGCAAATGCAGCTACTTGAATATACTGGGATACAGGTGAACATAAACATATGGACAGTCAAGGGGTCCCAAAACCAGTTCACATCTTGTAGCATGCACACATGATGCAGGTGAATCATACGTCTGGTAGGTGTATCATTCGTCTGGCAGACGAATCGCATTTGAATCGTACGCCTGTATGGGCAATCATTTGCCTAACAGATGAATCATGTTTAGCAGGTGAATTTTACGTTTGGAAGGTGAAACGTAGGTGTGGCATGTCAGTCATACGTATGGCAGAGCAATCATACTTTCAACAGGCGAATCATTCATCTGGGAGAGCAATAATAACTGTCAGATGAATCATGTGCTTGAGAGGCGAATCATACGTCTGACATATGAATCATTCATCTGGCAGATAAATCATACATTTGCTAGACGTATTACAAGCCTAGCAAGCAAATTAAGTATCCGACAGGTGAATCATAAATCTGGCAGGAGACATAAATCTGGCAGACAATAAGTCTGACACAAATTATATATCAGTCTGGTAAATCAAGTCCGTAAAGCCATTCATGCTTCCGAAAGATTAATCTCATACATCGTACAACTGGCAAGTTAATCACACACCTAGCATATAAACAATTCATATGCACATGTATACATTACCGGCAGGTGTATAATACTTTTGGTAAATAACTTATGCATACATAATACGGTAAATTATACAACTGACGTATAAAACGTACAACTGACATATAAAGCATACAACTGACATATAAAGCATACAACTGACATATAAAGCATACAACTGACATATAAAGCATACAAATGACAGACCATATTGTGATTATATATATATATATATATATATATATATATATATATATATATATATATATATATATATATATATATCGTGCAGAATAGGTAAAACTTATCAATTAGCAAGAACTCATTTAAAAAATTAAGTCCTTTCTAAAATTCTCTCTTATATGTTTAAAGATATATATTTTTTTCATTTATGTTAATGTAAAAACTAATAATTTTGAACCAAAAGAACTTTAGAAAACTTACTTATTATAACAAGCCTAATCCTACTAAATATATTTTAGATAAGTCTATAATAATTTAATAATAAACAAACACAATGAAATATATTTTTTTTCGTTAGGTTCAGAATGATTTTTGCGAAATTATTGCATACACAAATTTTCGTTTGCCTTATTCGGCAAGAAAAGCTTTGATATTTAGGCCAAGTTTTACCTATTCGGCACGACATATATATATATTTATTCAAGTCTCCTGTTTGGCATTATTATGTTTATAAGGGAGCGCACCAACCCGAAGGGATCATGCAACATTTGGGTAAAGGGAGGCAGTCAAGTTCGATTATAGGAAGGTGAGGGGCAACTCAATTCCTTGGATCGGGAGTCCTTCGCCGACAGACTCAATACCTGCAACCCGAAATTATTCAAAATGCTTCTCTCTCTCATCTACCCCTCGCATGTATTCACAGCTATACTCTATACACAGACATACACATACACAAATATACCTCCATATATATACATCCCCCCACATGAACATACACACCCATATATAAACAAATATGATGTAAATTGTCAAGAAAACCGACAAGTTAAATAATAAGACACTTGTGCAACATTTGGGAATCTTTATTGTGGCAATGTTTCTCTCTCCAGGAGCTTTATCAAGCCGTGTTGATAAAGCTCCTGGAGAGCGAAACGTTGCCACAATAAAATGTCACATTAGTTGCATTTGTGTCCTTTTACTTAACACAAAGAATGGTGGAAGAGGAGTTTGAAGTAATCAGTTCTTCAACCTGGAGTTAATGTGTTCAGTCCATTAAGTTTGATGGATTGAATACATGGACTCCTGGTTGAGGGACTGATTACCTCAAACTTCTCTTCTTCCACTGTTATTCTTTGTATTGGACTGAAGAAGCCACTGGCTGCCGAAACGTTTCCTCAATAAAGATTCCCAAATGTTGCAAAAGTGTCTCATAATTCATAAAGAGATTTATTTTATTATTAACACATCGGCCGTTTCCCACCAAGGCCGGGTGACTCGATAAAGAAGAAACACTTTTATCATTCACTCCATCACTGTCTTGCCAGAGGCGCGCCTAAACTACAGTTAAAAACTGCAACATCAATACCCCTCCTTTAGAGCGTAGGCACTGTACTTCCCACCTCCAGGATTCAAGTCCGGCTTGCTGGTTTCCCTGAATTCCTTCATGTTACTTTGCTCACACTCCAACGCACTTGAAGTCATAAAAAAATATTTGTCTCTACTCGTTCCTATCTAACTCTCACGCATGCCTGCTTGAAGTCAAACCATTCGCACAAAACCTTTACCGCCTCCCTCCAACCTTTCCTGGGCCGACCCCTACCCCGCCTTCCTTCCACTACAGTCATCCTATTTCGTTCCATTCTCTCTAAATGACCAAACCACTTCAACAGCCCCTCCTCAGCCCTCTGGATAATACTTTTAGTAACCCCGCACCTCCTAAATTTCCACCGCACATTGCCCTCACACACATCACTGCCTCCAGCCTTCTCCTTGTTGCAATATTCACCACCCAAGCTTCACACCCATATAAAAGCGTTGATGTAACTATACTCTCATACATTCTCCTCTTTGCTGCCATGGATAACGTTCTGTGTCTCCACAGACTCCTCAGTGCACCACTCATCTTTTTCCCCTCATCAATTCTATGATTCACCTCGTCTTTAATAGATCCATCTGCTGACAAGTCCGCTCCCAAATCTCTGAATACATTCACTTCCTCCATACTCTCTCCTTCCAATCTGATATCCAATCTTTCATTACCTAAATTTCTTATCCTCATAACCTTATTCTTTCCTATGTTCACTTTTAATTTTGTTCTTTTACATACCCTACCAAACTCGTCCATCAAACTGCAACTTCTCTCAGAATCTCCCAAAAGCAGTGTCATCAGCAAAAACTATCTGTGACAACTCCCACTTTGTGTTAGATTCTTTGTTTTAATCCCACACCTCTTTGCCAACACCCGAGCATTCATTTCTCCTACAACCTCATCTATAAATATATTGAACATCCATGGTGACATCACACATCCCTGTCTAAGGCCTACTTTTACTGGGAAATAATCTCGCTTTCTCCTACATTCTCTAACCTGAGCCTCACTATCCTGGTAAAAACTCTTCACTGCTTTCAGTAACCTACCTTCTATTCTATATATTTGCAACATCTGCCACATTGCTTCCCTATAAACCCTGTCATACGCCTGTTCCAAATCCATAAATGCAACAAAAACCTCTTTACCCTTGTCTAAATATTGTTCACTTACATGTTTCACTGTAAACACTTCTTCTACACACCCCCTACTCTTCCTAAATCCTCCTTGTTCATCTGCGATCCTGCTCTCTATTTTGATTTAATTATTTTAATAACTCTACATACACTTTACCAGGTTTACTCAACAGGCTTATTCCCCTATAATTTTTACTCTTTTGTTCCCTTTGCCTTTATACAAAGGAACTATGCATGATGTGTATGTAACATATATGTTACATTATATTTGGCGTAGGTCACACTCCCATATAGGCTACCTCCCGACCAGCAAACCAGGTGCAAAGGATTTAACGATCAATAGGGTACCCGTCGTCAGTACCTTGGTTCATTGACCAATCACAGACAAGCCCGCCAAAGCTGAAGTAACGTGCTTCACTTGTACCAAGTGAATTGACAGACTTGTCTGGGCTGCTGGTCGAGCACGGTGCATTCTCTGGCTTTTACTTCTGCCATCTTGTTTCATTATGTTGTACACTTACTATTCCACTACTGCACATATTGTAAATAGTGTACATACTTGTAAATACAATCTTGTTAATAGTTGGTGAAGGAAAATACAAGTCATATACTATTGTTGAGTTTTGTTTGTTCCATACTAAACTTGTGTTCGTAATACGTGCTCTCTGCCAATCCTTAGGTACCTTACCCTCTTCCATATATTTATTAAATAAAAGCACCAACCACTCCAAAACTATATCATAAACAGATATACCCACATATACAGACACCTACACCTACAGAGATAGTCTGGTATACAGACAGGGGCAACTCCATTCTTTGTGATGGATTATGACAGGGAAACATTAATAGCTTAAATTCCCCACTATGTAACTATCATTTAGCAGCACGTTGCTTAGCTATCAGATTTTGTAAAAAAAAAACAAATTCCCTCTTAAGGTTGACCTCCACCGCCTCCGGAAGGTTGAGTATATGACCATCCTCCCCACCATCTTCGGAAGGTTGAGTACACAATCATCCCCCCTCCCCCTTCCCCACAAGGTCAACCTCCACCATCTCTGGAATGTTCAGTAAACGACCATCCTCCCCACAAGGTCGACCTTCCCCATCTCGTGTTTAGGAATGTCAGCCTTGGAGTCACGCCCCGTGCCTGGGTCATACCTCCAGCACAGATGCTCCCAGTTTACAAGATATATACTCCCATGGAACGTATCGGAAATCTCTGAGTGTGCGGCACAGCCTGTGTTATGCGTCGGGAAGGTCCGAGTGTACCTCACTCGGACCTCTTCATCGGGAATCTGTCAGCATACAGCAGTGAATCTACTGACAGATACGATTCGTGTATTTTGATCCTGTTCATCTTCTCCCTTAACCCAAGGTTATAAGAGTTTAATGCTGTTTACGGCTGAGTCAGGTGTTTCGGTCACTTATAATGAATCTTTGAATGTACTTAGGTGGCGAAAAGACGAAGTCTGCGATAAAAGAAAGCATTTTATCGGGTCACTCCTGCGCTCTGTGTAGTTTTCATCAAGTCTTGGTTTGACGAAGCTCTAAACAGAGACCTTGTCCCAAGAAAAGCTTGTTATAAAACCAGTGTCTTTTATTAACGAAAGGAAAAGGTGACTATTTTCTTGTTCATATTGTTGTGAATCACTGAAAAAAATATCAAAGTAATGACAAGAAAATAACCATGAAAAGTAATGACAGAAAATAACCATGAAAAGTAATGACAAGAAAATAACCATGAAAAGTAATGACAGGAAAATAACCATGAAAAGTAATGACAGGAAAATATAGACTATAGACTATGAAAAGTAATAGGAAAATCACTATGAAAAATAAATGAAAGGACAATTACAATGAAAAATAGATAATAAAATCTCGATTGAAAAATAGATAGGAAAATCTCTATGAAAAAATATGATAGGAAAATCCCTGTGAAGGAAGACCTGGAGCTAGTATCGTCATGCCACGTCACGAGGAATGATTTCAGCCATCACTACGAGGATGCCCCTTGAAAGGGGAATGTCACCTTGATGCTGGAGGTTTCTTGATCCTAGGAACTGGAGACGCATTGCCCTTCCTTGGATCATATCTCATTTCCCCAGGAGTTGTACGACTCTTGAGGGTTTTGCGCTTAATGAGTATACTAATAATAATACCCTTAAACCATCCCTTCCCTCATACCACCCCTTCAACTTCTCATACCACCCATGAAACTCCTCATACCACTCCTTCAACCCCACCTGGTACTAGCTGCAGTATGCAGGCTGTGTGTAATTACTAATTTCAAATGTGTGCTTCTGTAATCTGCTACCACCCACAGCATGGGTGGTGTGTGACTACCACCCACAGCATGGGCGCTGTGTGACTACCACCCACAGCATGGGCGCTGTGTGACTACCACCCACAGCATGGGTGCTGTGACTACCACTCACAGCATGGGTGCTGTGTGACTACCACCCACAGAATGGGTATTGGGTTACTGCCACCCACAGGATGGGTATTGGGTTACTGCCACCCACAAGATGGGTATGGGGTTACTGCCACCCACAGGATGGGTATGGGGTTACTGCCACCCACAGGATGGGTATGGGGTTACTGCCACCCACAGGATGGGTATGGGGTTACTGCAACCCACAGGATGGGTATGGGGTTACTGTGTCACACTCCCATATAGGCTGCCTCCCAACCAGCGAACCGGGTGCTAAGGGTTTAACGACCAATAAGGTACCCGTCGTTAAATCAGTACCTTGGTTCATTGACAAATCACAGGCAAGCCCGCCAAAGCTGAAACAACGTGGTTCACTTGCGGTAAGCATTGGCAGACTTGCCTACCTGCTGGTTGAGTACGGTGCACTCTGGCTTCTGCTTTGCCATCTGTCACCGTGGTGTACACTTATTATTCTCTCTGTACATATTGTACATAGTGTACATATCTGTATATAGTGGGTGAAGGCAAAATATACATTATAGTCTACTGCGGAGTTTTGTTTGCTTCAATTCCCATTACGACCAGGTCTCACCGGCCATTCTTTACCTGTGTTCGTAATAGGTGACTACCACCCACAGGATGGGGATGGGGTGGCTACCACCTACAGGATGGGTATGGGGTAGCTACCACCCAGAGGATGGGTGTGGGGGGTGTCTACCACCCACAGAATGGATATAAGGTGACTACCAAAACTAGGATGGGTAAAAATAAGGGGTAAATGTTGAATTGTTGAACTCTATCTCATGATCCCAGAACTAAACTTTAGACCGACTAGTGTGAAATTACCTTGTCATACCGGTTTCTGAAGCTCTGTGTGAAGTCTGCTGCCAGTGTGACTTTGTTCAGGCTATTCAACTTCTTTATGACCCTCAATTTAATTTTTTTCTGATTTTCATGTGGCTCATTTGCGTGTTTAAATTCCAACCATGCACACATGTTCTCGCTTTATCTTTGGAAACACACACACACATACACAATAAGTGGAACAAATTGCAGAGTAATAAAGTTGAGGCAGGATCCACGCATAGCTTTAAGAAGAGTTACGACAAAGCTCTTAGAACAGGGAGAGAGCGGACCTAGTAGCGACCAGCGAAGAGGCTGGGCCAGGAGCTGTGCCTCGCCTCCTGCAACCACAAATAGGTGAGTACATACATACATTGGAAAGTTAGCTAACACAACCAACGTAAAACTACTGATTGTCGTACACTAACCACAAGAAAATAGACTTGAAGAGAGAGAGAGAGAGAAGAGAGAGAGGGAGAGAAGGAAGGGATGATTTAGCAAGACTTGGTTTTCGGAACCGAGGCATTAAATACAGGAGATACAATGTGAGTGATCACTGGGAGGCAGCGATCAGACACTCCTCTGTTTTAACTACCTGGCGAAATTGAATCTGATAAAGATAACTTAGAGGAAAGAGAAATAAAACAGCTTAGAAAATAGGTGAGCTAGTGCAGATGGGAGATAAGTAACAGAAGAGTGGGAAACTATTATTCGAGGGTGATAAGAGATGTAGAGCGACATTACGTGAACAATAGTGACAAAAATAGTGTTAAGACCAAGCCATCTGTACAGCCACACAAAATAAAAGCTTCTATGAAGTATTTGAGACTTGATAACATTCATATCACAGAGATGAAGTAAACAAGATGGTGAGTGAGTCTGATATGTGAAAAACTGTTTTTATCCTTGTATTGATAACGCCACTGGTTGGCGAAACGCCCATAAAATAAAGATACTCTGATGTTGCACATGTGTTTTAATTCTTCAATGTGTCAAAGACAGTGAAACAAAACGAAATATCTACTCAACTCCAAAGAGGAAGAAAAGACACAGTGAATCGCTCTTGCAAATTTGCCTGAAGCAAGTGGAAACTGAGCACTTATAATAACACTAGAAATAAGCAAACATCTTTCCAAAATGTAAACAATGAAATAGCACTGAGCTACAGACTGGTATCTCTGACATGGATTCTATTTTAGGTGATGTAAACCTTGGTAATTGACACCAATAAAGTGGTTTAAAAAAAAGACACGTGAACAAACAGTAGGACATACTTAGAAACGTTTCCGAATAAGTATGTCCTAGTGTTAGCGTGTCTTTTTAAATCACTATTTTAGGTACTATGTGCAACATTGCTGAGCCTCATGGCAAGAAATGTCTTGATCGGTATCCCACATAGCAACAGGTCTTAGTGTTGAGGAACACTGCAACGTGCTAGTATGGAGGATCACTGGTCCATGCTAGGCACGTTCTTCTGAAATCCAACACTTCTCATCCATGTACTTGTCCTACCTGTTTTTGAAGCTATCCAAGTTAATAACTTCAACACACCTCATTCGACACTTCACCTAACTATGCTTCCTGCATATGGGCTCATCCTCTCTCAGGCAAATTGGCTTGTTACTGGATAAGGCCCACTATGTGGGCGAAACGTTGTTAATAAAGGATCGCATTGTACTGCATTTGTATCTCTTCCAGTGTAATACAAATAATCAAGAGGAGCGTGGTGGTACACCATAAGTTTGTTTGACAGCCATCATGGGTTTAGAGAAAATGAATCGTCTCACAAACTGAAGATTTATGATGAGTAATAGAGATAAAACAGGTAAGAAAAGAATGGGTGGGCTGTGCATTTCCAGATTTGAAAGAGCACTTCACTCTTCTCCACAGGAGATTGTTCCTAAAATTGGAAGAGAAGGCAGGGATAAAATTAGATGGGCTTCACTGTATCAAAGAATATCTTGGAAACGAGACAGTGATAATAAAAAAACTGATGACAGAGAATCATAATAGAAAGTGTGTGATAATCCAAGAAATGTCAGGAAGACGTTAGATATATATGTACGTTAAATACATGACAGATGAAGAAGAAACTAGCGTAAGATGCTTGCGAACGATAGAAAATAATGAGGCAAATGTATGTCAGAGAAGACAGGAAAGACCTGGACACACTGAAACAAGTGTCACACAAGTTGCTATTGGACTTACAACATAGCAGGTGAATGCTCATGTGAATCGAGGAAGTAGAGAGAATTATTATTATTCGTATGGAAGCGATAAAACCGCAAGGGTTAATGGAAATTTGGGAAAGAGAGGTAACAAGAATTAATCCAAAGAAAGGGAAGGTAATTTCAGTTGGTAGTGTCAGGAAGCCATCAGCTGCGTGTAGGCAGCTTGTATGGCTGCAGGTCTCCATCTCTCCGCCCGCTGCTGACTACTGACACAAGCAGTACACACAAATATATAAGAGAAACACGTGGTCAGAGGACACAGTGTTAGTCTTGCTAGTCTCCCTGTCTTCATGATCCACGAAGGAAAAATGTTCTGGATGCCAACTATTCGACACAAACAAATCTCAGCCTTACTTCCACTTTTCCGTAGAGGCATTATTGCAGTGCTGCTCTTGCTTACCCTTTCCAGAGACTTTCCACCTTACCACCACCTCTCCACAAAGACGTTATTTCCATGCTTCTGATCTGATAGTCTCTCCACGATACCCACAACTCTCGACCCTAAAACCCTCCTTTCTCTGAGGTTTTATTTCGATGCTGCTGGCCTGGCCTCGTACCACCCATGTGCTGCCTGGACGAGTGTGCTTAATGGGAGGGAAGTGGACTCAAAGAACGCATTTTTGAGTCAGGCTTCAGTAACACATTGTCTTGATTTATGGTAAGTGTAGGCACCTAGTGAATTGATATATTACAATAGGTCCATAATATGAGAGTAATAAATTACATTATCATTATTATGATTATTATCAGCATCACTTTGTGAGACTAAATCCACGTGGGTCGTTCATTGTTAAGAGTGGTGGAGATTTAATCTTCCGTATTAAGAGGTGTGTGTGTGTATATATATATATATATATATATATATATATATATATATATATATATATATATAATATATAAACACTGATCTCTGCCGACGGAGACTCGAGCCTACGAACCTCATGACAAGGTACGCAGTGCTTTACCGACCGTACCACACTGGTCAATACCTTGGCATCCAGCTTTCGCAGACGTTATTCCAAGGCAAGCTTTCAGGCAGGAAGGCTTACAGCTTTCATCTCATCCTCATGCATCGACACAACTAGAGATTTTTACAATGCTAGAATTCGCAAGAGCAGGCGAAATATTCACAAACACTGAATGCCAAGGTATTGGACCAGTGTGGTACGGTCGGTAAAGCACTGCGTACCTTGTCATGAGGTTCGTAGGTTCGAGTCTCCGTCGGCCAGAGATCAGTGTTTGTGAATATTTCGCCTGCTCTTGCGAATTCCTAGCATTAAAATCTCTAGTTGTGTCGATGCATGCAGGGATGAATGAAGCGTAAGCCTTCCTGCCTGAAGCTGGCTGCCTTGGAATACGTCTAGCAAAGCTGGATGCCAAGGTATTGGACCAGTGTGTACGTCGGTCACTGCGTACCTTGTCATGAGGTTCGAGGTTCGAGTCTCCGTCGGCCAGAGATCAGTGTTTGTGAATATTTCGCCTGCTCTTGCGAATTCCTAGCATATATATATATATATATATATATATATATATATATATATATATATATATATATATATATATATATTATTGGAAGCAGATTTCTAGTCAAAGTTATGAGTCTTGGGATGCTGGAAAATTGCTGAGGTTTCTTGAGCATGTCTAACAGACTTATTGTAATCAGTTACTTCAGCGATTAAATTTCTACCCATGTTTCTTATGTATGAGCTGCAGTCTTTACAAAAAAAAATATTTTCACAAATCAAGTGTCGTCAGAGGTCGTGTAGAGGATCCAATAGGAAAAGTCGGAACCCCAACAATCATGGAAGTAAAGGCTAAGAGGGAAAACAAGATGAGAAAGGTGGAAACATCGTTTATAATAGAAGAAAATGGACCAGATATCCATCACCCGCTTCCAAGAACCATGCCCTATTATACCCTCCTTTTTCCTACCCTACCCTTCTCTACTCACTCCTACCCTAGAAAAATTAAACACAAATACAGTATAATGCGATCTTTTATTGACTACGTTTCGCCCACACAGTGGGTGAAACGTCAATAAAGGATCGCATTATACTGCATTTGTGTTTATTTTTCCATCGTGTCGGTATTTTATACCATTTATCTCCAGTCCTTCCTTACCCGATCCTACTTTACCCTGCTCTCTTCTATCCTTACCTTACCCTATCTTGCCCTACCCAGCTCTACCCTACTGGTAACACAACCATTGGGAGATCACTAGCAGATTGAACGGAGTAAGAAAATAACTGTTTTAAAGAAAAATCGCCAATGGTGGTAGTATGTTTTTGTCCCAGGATGCGACCCACACCAGTCGACTAACACCCAGGTACCCATTTTACTGATGGGTGAACATGGACAACCGGTGTAAGGAAACACGCCCAATGTTTCTACCCTCGCCAGGAATCGAACCCGGACACCTCACCGTGTGGAGCGAGAGCTTTTGCCAACAGGCCACGGGCCACCGTGGCTTATGTGTGTCAGCGTCCCGGAAAGATGGCCTCTGCTGGTTCCTCAGTGACTTCCTCTACGACTTCTCGTCAGATATTCTATCACATAGACGAAGAAGAAAACTCACCAATTAGGCCAAGGAACAAGGAAAGGGCACTTCAGTGCTTCTCAAATTTCAACAGTACAGGTGACCCAGAGTAAGAGGGCGGTGTAATAACATGACCACTAGTGACTCAGCTCCTCTTCTTTGGATTAAACCCTGGTTACCTCCCAGTTCCCAAGTTGTGTGTGGCCTTTATGGGTTTAACGCTTTCCCTTGGAGATAATACAGTTGCTTACTAAAGCCTACCATCTGAGGTACAGGCGCGTGCTCGCGCGCGAGCACTAATCTCAGGTGCAGTCTGAACAGTGGCGGACCTACATTTTTAGAGCCCTGAAGCTTGAACTGTGAAGAATTTAATGCACAAATAACCAGCACATAGGAGATAGAAGCCTATGACGACGTTTGGGTCCGACTTGGAGCACTGACAAGTCACACTGGCACACGAAGTAGAGGAAGCCAGTATATATAGGAGAGGGGGACAGGGACGGGACAAAGAAAAGAAGTAGTGGTAGAACACCTTGAGGGGGATCATTTTAAAGAATCTCACAATACATTTGATTTATAGATATGTGGACGATATCTTGGTCATTGCTACCAGGCGTTTCAGCCTAACTCATTTCAGAGACTCAACTTGGTTGAGTAATCCATACGTTTTACACCAGAAGAAAGACTCCTTGGCCTTTATACATGTCCTACTCATTAAGGATGAAGATTCTCTTAAACGCATTTGTGAGGCTATATTAATGGAGTCAGAGCAAAATACCTCACTTCCTTCCCCATCTGTAACAAATCGCCAATTGCTGACCTCTGGAGCCAGCGTGGGAGAGAAGGTTAGAGTAGAATGCTGCATCTGGGCCCCACACACTGTCCGTGGTTGGATCCCCGGCAAGGGTGAAACATTAAGCGTGTTTCCTTACACCTACTGTCCCCGTTCACATAGGAAGTAGGTACCTAGGTGTTAGTCGACTGGTGTGGGTCACATCCTGGGGGACAAGAGTGAAGGACCCCAGTGGAAAGAAGACAGACGAACTGCCTTTCTTGAGTTATCATGGGTGGCTAACCCTCCGGGGTTAAAAAGCCGAACAAAATCTTATCTGACAGTTTATAAAGTTGTAGCCACGCCCACTGCAAGTTTTTCATGCAAGGTAGTGCCAAGCACTCCACCAGGCTCATCCAGTATACAAATAATACACTTATCAGAACTCTCAGGCAATATTAATTAAACAATTTGATTATTACAACAAGAGAACCTGAACATTATCTTATTTACCAACAATGAAAGTTATCTTTTGTGATAATGAAGCAACACACTTAACGTATGATACACAGAATAATCTTATGACGTTAAATTATTAAACACTAAACAGACAACAGATGATGCACAGGTGTATGTTATAGTATATTGTGATCATGTTTTATATAATTATTCAGTGATGTGAGGGGCCAGCCCAGCCTATCTTGGATTCAAATGGCATACTGCCGACGAACTGAAGGAAGGAGACATGTTTCAGAAACGATGTCCCAATGAAAGTTTGATGTGCAACATGTTTCAATGTATTTTCATGTATCAGCACATACATTTCTAATCACAAAAACATTAACAAGCACGAAAAAACAGGTCCTCATACACAATCACTCCTCCTGCTGGGTAAAACACTCCTCCTGCTGGGTAAAACACTCCTCCTGCTGGGTAAAACACACCTCAGCACAGGCTTAACCTATGCTACACAGAATCATCTTAGGGCACTAATAGAGATCCGGTTTATTAAATGGGATGTAAAGCCAAGCTGCAGCAAAGCAGCGGATGCTTCAGCGATTAAGAGTCATCGTCTGAGACTCGTGTCAGGAAACAGTCTAGACTTCTGTCTGACGAAGAAAACCACTACTTGTCATAGGGCGTGCAAATCTGTGATACTGATGTCTTGTATATTACCACCGATTATGCTCAAAATATTGACACTGCTCATTAAAGGTCAACGCATGCGACGTTAAAATTACAATAATGAAATTCTACATAAAAAACGGGAAGCAGGAGCAAGAAAATGGGGGGTGGGGTGACACTGAGGAAGGCACGCATGTATACATACATACATACATATGTGTATATGCAAGTGCAAAGACAATAGGTCGTGTTCATGCATATAAAAAAAAGTGTAATGTATGCGGAAGAGTGAAGATGTTCGCCAGAGTTTTCATAAGAGTTAAGAGAACGATATACAAGTTTGTGTTGCTTGTGTAAGGAGAAGCAACGTGGGTAGAGTGCATACTATATAGTATGTAAGAGATGATGAACCAGAGTGAAACAGGCGGAGATAAGAGCTGAACCTGAGTCATAAGATAAGTCAGACTAATAAGAACCAAGGAAAAGTTGACACAGCCGTTTGGTGTGTGTGATATGTCTGTGTTTGTGTGTGTGTGATATGTCTGTTTATGTGTGTGTGATATGTCTGTGTTTGTGTGTGTGTGATATGTCTGTGTTTGTGTGATATGTCTGTGTTTGTGTGTGTTATGTGTGTATGTGAGCACACACATTATGTTTGTGTGCGCGCATGTATGTGAACTCATCCATTTTTACTCGCTAAAATACGTAAATTATCACACTTTTAATCGAAACTGCTGCTACAATTGCATTTTATGGGAAAAATTAAGCCAAATCATATCATTTTATTTCAAGTAGTAAGCATTAACACTTTTCACAATGATTTAAATACATATTGTAGCTAAAAATTAAGTCTCGGCTCCTGGTCCTGCCTCTTAACTTTCCACCTGTTGGGTTTACTTACTCTTACTGTCGTGAACCCTGTCATACCTGTTCATAAAATTATGTATGAAACTTACCTCTACTACTTTTTCTTCCAGGTCATTCTACTTCCTGACCACCCTCTGGCTAAAGAAATCATTCCTGACATCCTTGTGACGCATCTGTGTCTTCAGCTTCCACATGTACCTGTGTTCCATGTCTCGAAGAGTCTATCCCTGTCCACTTTATCAAGTTCTCAGTGTTTTGTATGTCAGTATCATGTCTTGCATAGTACAGGTTCAGTTTCTTTATCCTATTCTCCCTTACCCCTCGAGAGACTACTGGAGGTATTGTGTTCAATACTCTTCCCCCCACTCCCGTCTGCTTCTCCTTCTGTCACGATCCTGGTGTACATTTCGATATCTGGTACTCTTCAAGAATGCTTTTTGTCTTCAGATCATGTTTCGAGCTATATGTGACCAGAAGGTTGGTTTGATGGGCCGTGTTTACCATGGGAGTGCTTCCCGACCCTCTTCTAATTCCTCATGTCCTATAGACTCAGTGAGCGATACAATCTCGCGCGTGTGTGTGTGTTATGACTTCCCTGTGCTTGTGATTACTTGTCAATACATCAAAGCAAGACGAAACACGACAGCAGTAGATGTAACTATGACCGAGAACTGAGATTGTGTGTGTGTGTGTGTGTGTTATATATATATATATATATATATATATATATATATATATATATATATATATATGCAGAACAAGTCACATGGAGATGGAAATCTTTAGCTCAAGATCTTTCGCACTCTGTGCATCGTCAGGAGCTATGAAGTGTTGCAAGGCTAGCAACAGATAAGAAAATTTTTGAGGCAAAGGAGAAGCGTAAAGCGTCAGACTTTAAGCATCATGCTTAACGCTTATGCCTTGCCTCAGAGAGATTTTTTCCTCCTATTACCTGTTGCTAGCTTTGCAACGTTGCATAGCTCCTGACGACGCACAGAGTGCGAAAAATCATGAGTTAAAGATTTCGATCCTCATATGACTTGTTCTTCATATATATAATGTATAGAAAGAGAAAGAGAGAGACAGACAGAGACAGACAGAGGGAGGGAGGGAGGGGTTTAATGGGTTTACAGAGCATTATTCATATGAACAGTAACTATGTTGTAGTGAAACACCAAAATTATATACAAAAACATTCAGCAATGAAATTAGCCAGAAAAAAAAGAACTAAGTAGAAAGAGGATTTTAGAAGTAAAAGGAAAAATAGTAGAAAACGAAAATAAATGAGAGAAGGAAAAATAGAAAAGTAATTATAGAAAAGTAATTATAATATAAAAGCAAAACAAAGAAGGAACATGATAAGAAGACGAAACAAGAAGAAAGAGGTAGAAACAAGAGGAAAGAAGTAGAAAGAAGAGAAGAAAAATAAGGAAGCACAAAGACGAAGTGGATGTGGATGGACATAAACCGCTGGAACGAGTTGATGTTACGGAACAGGCGAGGCAGGAGGAGGAGGAGCAGGGTACTGAGGGATGGAGTGAGGAAGGGCCGGGGTACGTACCGAGGACTGGGCAGCCGTGTGATCTGTAAGTGACGAGGGGCTGAGTGACACCGTCACCAGGGAGGACACGTCCCGCTCCACGCGCTGCAAGTAACCCAACATCAACACCTCTGTCTGTCTCCACACCATAGCGGAGGAGACACACCACGAAAAGTGGAAACGAAGAGGAAGTCAAGGAGGAGAGGAAGTGTCACGACATCAAGAGGAGCACACAAAGGAGAAACAGAGCCAAAAGACTAGGAAGAGTAAAATCCAAAGAGGATAAGTGAAAACACTGAGACAGGAGTGCTGGGAGAAATTAGCAAGAGAATGCGAGGAGTCTTGAACAGAAGCAGGAATTAAACGAAGGGAACCAGTAACAAGAGAGTTGGGTTGTGTTGCTACCTGTTATCAACAACACAAACAAAACCATGTGAGAGCAGAGATTGAGAGGAGGCAGCAGTGATAAGTGAAACTGGAAGGCAGCGCTGCAAGAGGCGTGAAGACCAACAACAGAAAAAAAAGTACAATTGCAGGTTTGTGAAAGATCACTAGCAGCAGTAGCAATAATAGTCGCAGTAACAAGTGACGCAGGAGACAAGACACGATAAGACTTGAGTAGGAAGGAGAGACCCGCCTTAAGGAATTGACTGGAGTACGGAGTCGAAGTCTGAAGACTGTAGCCGAAGTAGTGAAAGAAGAGTGTGTTGACATGAGTGTTACTCCAAATATAACACTTCTCATATTTTCAAGGTATAGAAGTAGAGGCAATGTAAACATAATAAAAATTATATACAAATGAAAAACTTCAGACTACATAATAGAATTAAAAAAATATTATATATTTACGTGCAAAGAAACTGCAAAATCTAATAAAAAATTTACGAGCTTATAGCAATAAAAGATAAAAATTTAGTTGACTCAAATTTTTGTAAATATCTACAAAATTTTATATTATAAAAATAGGAGACATACAGTATTTAAAAAAAAGTGGTGTTCTAGTATGAAGGTTAGGATAAATTTGAAACTAAACATGAATTTGTGAGCTAAGAGGCTAGGGAAGTATTTGAAAAGGCTCCCTCCGGTGCGGTCGTTGACCTGGTTTGCACTAATGGACTTGCATATATCATACGGTCACCACAGCGGCTGTCTTAATTAAGCCTCAGGTTTGACACCACTAGACAACAACAGTAATTAACGTAAGCTGTGACAACACACACAAGTAAGCCGTGATGGACCTCTAGCCGGTTTTGAAGGTCCTTCAACCCTCGCAACCCTGTCTGAGGACAGACATCCTTGACTTCCGGGTTAACCAGGTTGTTGCTGTTAGCGGTTATCTGGCAAAAATGACCATCGCAGTCTGGCTGATCTGACACTTGCTGGAGGCACTAGGTCGGTTCCTCCTACATAACTTTTACGTTTGCTCCTGTAATATTTGTGATGTTAGTAAGGTAGAGAGTCTCAGACCAGGGATGTGTACATTCACAGTGTTTTCTAATTATTCATATGCGACCAATGCTTTTTACTGGGTTTATTTTATACTTCACCCACCCCATCCCAGAGCTCCAGTAAGTTATGGTAGTGTATGGCTTTGGGACCAGACCCTCACGTATCCTCCATGCATATATTATCAGGTATTTCTCTTTTATGTGTTTGTGGTGGCAGGTGCAGGTGACCTGGCACACCAGTGGTGATACACGTGCAGGTGACCTGGCACACCAGTGGTGATACACGTGCAGGTGACCTGGCACACCAGTGGTGATATACGTGCAGGTGACCTGGCACACCAGTGGTGATACACGTGCAAGTGACCTGGCACACCAGTGGTGATACACGTGCAGGTGACCTGGCACACCAGTGGTGATACACGTACAGGTGACCTGGCACACCACTGGTGATACACGTGCAGGTGACCTGATACACCAGTGGTGATACACGTGCAGGTGACCTGGCACACCACTGGTGATACACGTACAGGTGACCTGGCACACCACTGGTGATACACGTGCAGGTGACCTGGCACACCACTGGTGATACACGTGCAGGTGACCTGGCACACCACTGGTGATACACGTACAGGTGACCTGGCACACCAGTGGTGATACACGTGCAGGTGACCTGGCACACCACTGGTGATACACGTACAGGTGACCTGCCACACCAGTGGTGATACACGTACAGGTGACCTGGCACAGCAGTGGTGATACACGTGCAGGTGACCTGGCACACCAGTGGTGATACACGTGCAGGTGACCTGGCACACCAGTGGTGATACACGTGCAGGTGACCTGGCACACCAGTGGTGATGCACGTGCAGGTGACCTGGCACACCAGTGGTGATACACGTGCAGGTGACCTGGCACACCAGTGGTGATACACGTGCAGGTGACCTGGCACACCAGTGGTGATACACGTGCAGGTGATCTGGCACACCAGTGGTGATACACGTACAGGTGACCTGGCACACCAGTGGTGATACGTGCAGGTGACCTGCCACATCAGTGGTGATACACGTACAGGTGACCTGGCACACCACTGGTGATACACGTACAGGTGACCTGCCACACCACTGGTGATACACGTACAGGTGACCTGTCACACCACTGGTGATACACGTACAGGTGACCTGCCACACCACTGGTGATACACGTACAGGTGACCTGCCACACCACTGGTGATACACGTGCAGGTGACCTGCCACACCACTGGTGATACACGTACAGGTGACCTGGCACACCACTGGTGATACACGTACAGGTGACCTGCCACACCACTGGTGATATACGTACAGGTGACCTGCCACACCAGTGGTGATATACGTACAGGTGACCTGCCACACCACTGGTGATACACGTACAGGTGACCTGGCACACCACTGGTGATACACGTACAGGTGACCTGCCACACCACTTGTGATATACGTACAGGTGACCTGCCACACCAGTGGTGATATACGTACAGGTGACCTGCCACACCACTGGTGATACACGTACAGGTGACCTGGCACACCACTGGTGATACACGTACAGGTGACCTGCCACACCACTGGTGATATACGTACAGGTGACCTGCCACACCAGTGGTGATATACGTACAGGTGACCTGCCACACCACTGGTGATACACGTACAGGTGACCTGGCACACCAGTGGTGATACACGTACAGGTGACCTGGCACACCAGTGGTGATACACGTACAGGTGACCTGGCACACCAGTGGTGATACACGTACAGGTGACCTGGCACACCAGTGGTGACAGTCACGGAATATCTCTGCTCTTTTTTTTTTGTATCTGCTGGTGGTAGATGTGTGTGTGTGTGTGTGTGTGTGTGTGTGTGTGTGTGTGTGTGTGTGTGTGCGTGTGAACGTAGCTACAGGGAACAGCAAGCTTCCACACACAAGACTCGGAAACTCCCTCTGACTTAAGAGTTCCATATTTTCCATATTTTTTGGGTTAGCGACAGTGCCTTGAGGTTATCGCCCTTACCGGCAGGTGGTATAAGGTTGATAATGATAATCTTCTTACCGGGGAGTTGTGAGAGCGAACCAGATGTTCAACAACTGTGGTTAGGGCTTATCGCCTCTACTGCTACTAATATTTAAGGGCTAAAACTGGCGACGTAATTGCTTCTCTCTCGTGTGTGCCAGACGCAGGATAATTACCTCCGGCTCAGGTCGTCGTTTATTAATAAAGATTCCGGGAATTTGTATAGTTATAATTGTATAAATAATGTATGTATGCATAATGTATTTTGTTTTCGCAGGAGGAGATACTCGAGAGGGGAGAGGGCCGATTAGGAGAAAAAGAAGAGATAATTGTGGATGAGAGCGAATAGAGGTACAGAAGGAAAAGGAAGAGAGCTCTTCCTTAGGGTCCGACGTGCTACTGCTTCGACCACGATCTTTCTCTGGCGTGTAGCAGCTGGAGGTGACGTCACAGGTGGGCGAGGCCATAAGAGGCAGCAATATGTAAGCCTCTGGCCTCATGCCTGTGCTGTCGGCTTAGAGACTGACCACTTTCTGTCGAGACTGAAGGACTGAAAGCCTTATTTTCTCTCTAGTGTTATAATAGTTTTTTTTTTATTATATTGAAGAAACCTCGTGCACAAGTAAAACGTTTCGAGAAAGATACCTAAGTGTTGCACATGTCTTGCTCATCAGCTTGTCGGTATTGTATACTAGTTATAATATATAGCTCAGATATATATATATATATATATATATATATATATATATATATATATATTGGTCCACCTCTGGTGTCAATTGTGGCCCATTGCCGAAAGTGGATAAAGACTCAAGGAAGAATATTTAGATTTCTTAAGCATATATATATATATATATATATATATATATATATATATATATATATATATATATATATAAAGAGGTTTGGTAATATGTAATATATATTTTAAGAAAAATAGGATAAATTAGTATACAAGATATGATATAGAACGTAATGAAAGTAGTGTGTTGGATTATGTATTGGTGGATAAAAGGTTGATGGGTAGACTTCAGGATGTGCATGCTTAAAGAGGGGTAACAGATATATCAGATCATTATTTAGTTGGAGCTACAGTTAGAGTAAGAGGTAGATGGGGCAAAAGAAAAATGGCAACAGTAAGTAAGAGAGGTGAAAGTTTATAAACTAAGGGAAGAGGAAGTTAGGGTGAGATATAAGCAACTATTAGGAGAAAGGTGGGCTAGTGAGAGTATAGGTAGTATGGGGGTTGAAGAGGGGTGGAATAGTTTTAATAATGTAGTGTAGAATGCGGGCAGAAGTTTGTGGATATAGGAGGAAAGAGAGTGATTAGTTGAATAATGAGATAAAATGTGTGATAGGGAGGAAAAATTCGCTTATGAGAGATTTTTACAAAGCAGAAGTGATATAGAAGTTTGAAGTATATAGTTAAAAAGAGGTGAAGAGAGTGGTGAGGGAGTGCAAAAGGAGAGCAAATGACAGAGTAGGTGAGGTGCTGTCAGCAGATTTTGCTGAGAATAAGAAAAAGTTTTCCAGTGAGATAAATAGGTTAAAAAAGCCTAGAGAACAAATGGTTTTATCAATTAAAAATAAAATAGGGGTTAGTTGATGGGGAGTTGGAAGTATTGGGAAGATGGCAGGAATATTTTGAGAAACTGTTAAATGTTGATGAAGAGAGGGAGGCAGTGATTTCATGCGTTGAGAGTGTGGGGGAGGTGAGGGAGGCAGTGGGTAGAAAGAAAGGGGGTAAAGCAGCTGGAACTGACGGGATCATAACAGAAATGGTAAAAGCAGATGGGGATATAGTGTTGGAGTGGTTGGTATTTTTGTTTAATACATGTATGAAAGAGGGTAAGGTACCTAGGGATTGGCAGACAGCGTGTATAGTTCCTTTATATAAAGGGAAGGGGGGCAAAAGAGAGGTGTAAAAATTATAGGGGAATAAGCCTACTGAGTATACCAGGTAAAGTGTATGGTAGAGTTATTATTGAAAGAATTAGAGGTAAGACAGAGAGCAGGATCGCAGATGAATAAGGAGGCTTTAGAATGGGTAGAGGATGTGTAGACCAAGTGTTTACATTGAAACATATATGTGAACAAAAAATTTAGATATAATATAGAATTTTCATTGTTTATTATGATTATAATAAAGGCCTTACCAAGGGTAGTGATCAAAGAGCAATGTGGCATCATCTTTTCAAGTGTATACAGTTAGATTATTTAAAGCATGTTCTAGGAATGACATTCTTTTAAACTTTATAGCCCAAATCATGCTCCACCTTTTCAAATATTTTTACATGATATGTTAATGATTTGGTTAAATCCTACCCATTCTAAAGCTCTTATTCTTGATCTGATCACCACTACACAACACATAATATATATATATATATATATATATATATATATATATATATATATATATATATTATATATATATATATATATATATATATATATATGTGTGTGTGTGTGTGTGTGAATGTCGATTTTGGCTTAAATAGCAACACTCTTCTTGCCGTATAACGCAAGCGAAAATTTGTGTATGCAATAATTTCGCAAAATCATTCTGAGCCTAACGAAAAGAAATATTTCAGTGTGTTTGTTTATTATTAAATTATTGCAAACTTATCTAAAATATATTTAGTTGGATTAGACTAAATTAAAATTGCGCTTGTTATAAAAAGGTTAGGTAAGTTTTCTAAAGTTCTTTTGGTATAAAATTATTAATTTTTATATTAACATAAATGAAAAAAAATA
The DNA here is from genome assembly GCA_009830355.1 of Cherax destructor. Classification (NCBI taxonomy): domain Eukaryota; kingdom Metazoa; phylum Arthropoda; class Malacostraca; order Decapoda; family Parastacidae; genus Cherax; species Cherax destructor. Next base: position 201,532 of record WNWK01000130.1, read on the forward strand.
TATCTTTAAACGTATAAGAGAAAATTTTAGATGAGTCCTTACTAATTGTCCAATTTTACCTATTCGGCACGACATATGTATATCCTGTCTGTGGTTGCTGGGCTCATAGATGAAGTATGCTGGTATTAGTGGTTTAAGTCTGCCTTAAGCTTGAGGTTTAATGTTTATTAATTTTGAATAATACGAGGCTCGTACAGCATGTGTGTCTGTGTCCTGGGCCTGCTGACTTGAGCTATAGAGAATACAACAATACCATGATCGGAACAACACAGACACACCTCCCGCACACAGTAGAAAGAAACCCACGACGACGTTTCGGTCCGAATTGAACCATTAACTAATCACATACTAGCACACCTTCGTGTGTTATTGTGGCTGGTTGATGGTCCACGTAGGACCGAAACGTTGTGGTGGGTTTCTTTCTCCTGTGTGCGGGTTGTTTTTGTGATGACCTACAGAGTTACCCGCTCATCAACAGTACGTTTAAGTGTATAAGATAAGGGTTGAATATCTGCAGTCTGCACTGCTGACACCTTGGTCTGCTATCTCATGACGCCCACCTCATGCAAGGTAGAATGAAATAAATTAATTATAGGTAATACGTTGCAGAACTATACATAAAATCTTGTTTGTGTTCTGATAAGATATATAATGCAAAGTATTAAATCTCTATAAATTAAGAAGTTGAATATATATATATAATGTTCAATATATATATATATATATTATATATATATATATATATATATATATATTATATATATATATATATATATATATATATGTTTGTATGTCGTGCCATATTTGTAAAACTTGCGATTTTGGCTTAAATAGCAACGCTCTTCTTGCCGTATAAGGCAAGCGAAAATTTGTGTATGCAATAATTTCGCAAAAATCATTCAAAACCTAAGGAAAAAATATAGTATTTCCTTGTTTTTGTTTATTATTAAATTATTGTAAACTTATCTAAAATATATTATAGTTGGATTAAGCTAAATTAAATTGAGCTTATTATAATAAGGTTAGGTAAGTTTCTAAGATTCTTTTGGTTAAAATTTTAAATTTTTATATTAACATAAATGAAAAAAAAAGTATCTTTAAACGTATAAGAGAAAATTTTAGAATGGACTTAATTTTAAATGAGTTCTTGCTAATTGACCAGTTTTACCTATTGGGTACGGCATATATATATATATATATATATATATATATATATATATATATATATATATAATAACATCATTCATTTATCCGTAATCAATAAAATCAGTAAGAATCGATAGACACTCGCAAGGTGTGCTTCTCTGCGAATTCTGGAACCCATTCAAGATAAACATTAACAACAACTAAATACAACCTGGTAAGTTCAGAATTCGTAAAACGAGATCATACTTTAAATGTGAAAAAATACCGCAGCACTTTCATGTGTTTACACACATCTTCAGTGGAATGTGTGTGAGCATATAAAATCGCTCAGGTTTTATTTCCTATTTTCACTGATATTTTTTTCATATTGCAATCACGCGTCTTATTGTGGTTTCTTGCATACTTTAAATATGAAACATATAACACATGTGTAGTACGTAGAACACAATAACGAACCTCGGTTACTTGGAATTAAAATATCGTTAGGCATAACTTTGACATACAAAATTAATTGAAACATTTGTTGAAAAACACAAAATAAAAAATACTCATAAAAAATTGGATTTATAAACATGAATTATGATAAATTATTTTTTTACAGGTCATATTACACATATTAACTGACGCATTAAATTCGTTAACTAATGGAAGAGAAATATTTTCTTCGGTGCTAACACTGACCCACTGACACCTTCCACTCTGACTGGTTATTGTTAATGCAAAAGATCAGTTAGTGTGATCTTAGTGAATGATAATTTTCACTTACATCCATTGAAAAGTTGGTTCAACAAACACGCTATTGATGTTGCACGGGTTACTATCAGCAGTCACATCGTCACTGTCTGGTACGTGAATAAGACCCAGGTGCAACAAATAGGCATCTTTGATACCACAGGTGTTGTGCACGTGTATTATTCATCAACTTGTTGGTATTGTACAGCATTAATGTAAAGATACGCCATCAGGTACGTTAGCACAACCACTGAAGTCAAAGTTAAGGCATTTTCTCCCTTATAAACATCGGGCGTACGAGCAGGAGGTTTGTAAGGAACCATCATGAGATTGCATTAATTTTTGCAAGGAACGAGACGTCACCTGTTGAACAACCATTTCTCAAGTAAACTACACGCACAGAATAAGTTCTGGAACTCAAGTGTTTCTGAGCGTGGTTCTCCTGATGTCTGCTGGTGCTCTCCTCTGCTGGACAAGCTGCAGTTAAAGTCATGCCGTGGCAGTGTGCCATCACTACCCGACCGCTCGGAAACGCTAAGATCGAGTGTATCAAGATGGTACAGTGAGATTATTAAATCTTGGTAGGCCAATTATGTGGCTCTGTTACAACTTCACAATTAACCATGGATGCAAAACACAAAAGGAAGTCATCAAGAAATTTGATACTATCAACAACCATTAACTGGCAAGTGAAGTTTGTACTAGAGCAGCTTGATTATTGCAAGGTACGCCACTAAATACACTTATCCTGGACACTTCAACTAACACGACTTTCGAATGTCCTTTTCTTGGAAAAGACTTAAGTCAGTGATATTTACATGGATACCAATATCAAGACAAACACCAACATGTTTTCGCAAAAATGTGCCAGAGTAAGTAGACGTATAGTTGTCCTACGATGAACGTCATACGTAACTAGTTACGTCACTAGAATTTACTCTAACGTTATCGCTGAAATTTAGTTCTTAAACACGTGTATCTACTTCATCTCCTAAGCATTCAGCATCATAAATGCTGAAAGCACTGAAGGAATTACTCAGATGGATATCGTATTGAGATATTTGAAAGAGGCTCTGGTGCTCCTCCGATACCGTGTTATACTAGTGTTGTTGCAGTGTTGTTGCAGTGTCTGCTAAAGAAACGTGTATTCCAATTCTGCAGTGCTGTGATAAGAGCACCACAAATTGTTACTCTGTAAATTATTGCGGTTATTCCTATTACTTCAATGTTGGGTTATGTTGGTCAGCTTTTGGTCATCTGACAGAGGCTTTTAGCTGGCTTACCGGTCCACCCCTTTAAAAATTAAGATGATTCTAATACTATTATGAATGATATGACCATTATTCCCACACTTGTACAACTTTCTCCTTGAGTGGTTACTTAATATTATGGGAAAATAAGAAGACTTTTTGATATTTTCTATAGCGACATTTCTTTGACTGAAAACATTAACATTATAGAAAAACTAACTGCTAACTTTACTGGCAACATCTATGGTTACCATATCCGAAGTTAAACTTATGGTGTTCAATGTGGCCTAAGCATAATTGGGCAAAATCTGGTAAACTGCATCAAAAAATATCAGTTTATCCATATCGCCTGAATGAAACTTTTAAATCTTAAGATCACAATTTCTGACTAAAACAAAAGCATCCAAAAGTTTCGTCTATACAAGATGTCAAATCCTCTGTCCTTTCATTGACTACTTTGCCAGAACTGCTTTACACACTAACCAATAAGAATATTTTTTCAACACTGAGATAATAGTCACAAAAAGATGCTTAGCTGTGAGATTCAGCAACGCTATCTTCATTTAATCTTGTAAGATGTGCACTAATGGCCTGAACTTAAGGTTGGTTATTGCTCATAGTTTTTTTGTTAATAAATATCACAACTGAGGTTTATCTGGCTCACCAGTAAATATTGGAAGTGAAGTCATGTTTGTCATCATTCTCCTAAGAATTACTTGCACCAGAGAGGATATTCCTCCTCATTTATTAGGTTAGGTTAGGTAAGGTTCGTCAGGAAACAGGACAAGTATCAAATTGAGAAATGTTTGAAAAGAAAGCAGAAACAGGGTCAAAAACTGCTGCATCTTTAGAAAATGTATTAGTCTCGCCTGGTCACAGACCTGGCCGCGGGGGCGTTGACCCCCGAAACCCTCTCCAGGTATACTCCAGGTATACGTCTGGTCATGGTGTAAATTTTAAGCATTACTCTAGACCTGAATACATGGCACACAGCCAAGATTAATACTTTTATAACAAAGTTGTAATATGGCAGTAAGTTTAGGGTAAAAAACAGTGCCTAATAAACAAATTCTGAAAATATAACTCTGCACTTAGTTTTTTTTTACATAACTTGCAAGAACAATAAACTTGATACTACGCTGACATAATGTTAACTAACCTATTAAGTAACACAAGTAACACATTACTATTCAAAAGCCGGAAGAAAACAATATATGCATATTTTTTTTTACTTTAAATGTCCCATAAACAATAAAACTTTATACTCTGAAAATTTTAATTAAACTTACTGGGAATGAAAAGAATGTCATACTGATAATTCACCAAAATTAATGAACTATTAAAATCATTTGTTTGCTCAACACTACATATGCTGGAAAAATAATTTGACAAAAGTATTTCAAATAAATCCGAGTTTGTAACTGAAAGATAACTCTTAGTTGACATTACACTGCAAAACTAAATTATTCTTTCATAAACACTGTGTAAATAATAATTGCTCAACAAAACACTATATGAGTACAACGATGAGAGTGAAAATTTATTAGGGAAAACTGACACTCTTTTAGGAAAGTGTGAATGTTGAGTCTTCAAATCATGGTTTTCCTGGGTAAATCGTAAGTAACATCTCACATCAGGGAACTCTTAGAAGATGTCAAGATAATACGTAGTACATGATGACTGCTTTCAAGAAGAACATCATAGGGCAGAAGATATGACTGTGTTTTGAGGACACCCACAATTCTCCGTCTTGTTTCTTGATGGTGGTTGAACACTCAGTGACACTGCTGTAGTCCTATTAACACACTGCTATGTTGAACACCATGAGTTGGCTGGTTACATGGGAGACACGGTATGCTACGGAATTCAAAGTCTCCTTCACGTTTTCACAAAATCTTTCTGCAGACGCTTTACAAGCGTCCTTGACAACAGTTGACGATGACAGCAGATTACTGTGCAAACATATTATCACTTACATGTCATGGCATCACTTGCAGTTGCTGGTCCCATATAGAATATCGCACTACTGTGTTGCAACGACCACCGGTTCTACCACTTGTGCTGCAGCGACCACTGCTACCACCACTTGTCTCATTGCAATGACCACTGCTACCACCACTTGTCTCATTGCAATGACCACTGCTACCACCACTTGTCTCGTTGCAATAACCGCTGCTGCTACCATTTCTTTCATTGCAGCGACTACTGATGCCACCATCTGCCTCGTTGCAACTTCTTGTCCATGGCAGTTTGGCTCATAGATATGTCAGAACTAGTAGTGAAAGTCTGGTTGAAGCTTAATGTTTATTGCTTGAGAATAATACGAGTCTCCAGCAGTTACTATGTCCTGAGAGAGTTCTAACTTCTTCCTGGGGAGGAGTGGCGCAGGCGCTCTACCATTACCGCATACTACTGATACATTTTAATGTCTATAACGGTTGAAAGACTGTATTGCTTGCATGCCTATAAGCAAGTGAAAGTGCTCAGGTATTTCTGTTATCTTATCATTCTCTGTGATAATTTTTCATATTTGCAGTCTCATCCATTTTATTTTGATTATTATATATATATATATATATATATATATATATATATATATATATATATATATATATATATATATATATATATATATATATATATATATATATATATATATTGTTGCATCTTTTGACTAAGTTTGTGCTTTTTATTTGAGAAACGTTCAAAAGTGTTCACTTAATATTATATCGCTAAAATGGACAAAGTCTGCTATATAATATTATGTAACGCTACAAGTACCATCTTATACGATGTATGATGTTCAACACCACTATAAATACTGTATTATATTCTGTATTTTGTTAGGCGTTCATAATATTAAGTATGTGATTTTCATGTAGTGGAGACCACTAGAACCTACCTTCCGCTAAGTCGAGATCCACCGACGTCAGATCCTACCTCCTTAGCACTGGCGGTAGGTTCACCCACTCACTCCCGAGTAGTACTCTGCCTTGTACTCTCATGTTTAGTCTGATCTCTGTTTTCTAGAGTTCTCTATTCATATTCCGATCCCTTGCATGGGAATATCGATGAAACTTCCTGTATGGATTATTTGAATTTAATGTTTCTGTGAAGACATTGATATGAGTTGTGTTAGCAACGTATCAGTTATTTCATGTCTTATATTGATTGCCTAACTCTACTAACAATAAGGCAAGCGAAAATTTGTGTATGCAATAATTTCGCAAATCATTCTGAACCTAACGAAAAAATATATTTCATTGTGTCTGTTTATTATTAAATTATTGTAAACTTATCTAAAATATATTTAGTTAGATTAGGATAAATTAAATTGCGCTTGTTATAATAAGGTTAGGTTTGTTTTCTAAGGTTCTTTTCGTACAATATTATTATTTTTTACATTAACATGAATGAATGAAAAAAAATAAATCTTTAAACGTATATGAGAAAATTTTAGAACTTAATTTTAAATAAGTTCTTGCTAATTGGCCTGATCACGTAATTTAAATAATCTCTCTCGAAGCACTCTCTTTAGGAGGCTATACATTGACCCCAGTGCCTCTGCCACTTCTCGAAACATTAATGGAACTCTTCTTCCTTAAGAGCGTCTAGCGCGGCCTGCGATTCTGCTTGAATCTCCTCCATGTCGTAAAAACCCCGTACCTTTCGTGCGATTTAATTTTGGGAGAGAAAAGTCACAGGAGACTAGATCTGGGAAGTAGGGAGGGTAGGGGACGACCGCCATGTTATTTTTGGTCAGAGAATGAGGATCTTTCTGGTGTTGAGTCAAAAAGTGGAGCACAAATTTCACAGCCACTCGTCTCAAATATCAGTTAGAATGCTTTGACACAACCCGTAAGAAATTCCCACAACACTTGAAATGTCCTTTATACTCTGACGACGATCTTCGTGAATATCCTTCCTCACTTTTGTAATGATGGCTTCTGTTTTTGACGTTAATAGACGACCAGAGCGTCATCATCTTCAACTGACGCTCGTCCGGCTCTGAATCAAGAAAACTATTCAAAACACTGTCGGACCCATTGCTTCGTCGCCAGATGCTTGCTGAAGCATTTTGTGAATTCCATTAGCAGTTTTATCCAGCTTGAAACAACTTCACACACAAGCTGCTCATTCTTTTAAAGATTCCATTCTTTTATCCAGAAAACCGCACTAACATATTAACACAAAAAATGCCCGTTTGACCTCGACGGAATGAGAGAGCGCACTCAAACTTGCCATTCTACTCAACAAAGGAGTCTACTGTGGTTTACACTGCCCTGCCGATTAAGCCGAAGTGGCGAGTTTGGCCTATTAGGCAAGGGTGTTCTCTGCCGGATTAGCAGAATGAAAACTTATTTTTGCTATAAATCATCGGAGATCTATCCATCTATCCTTATTCCTACACTTACACTTGCCAGATGTGTACTGTGCGTATGTGTGTGTGTGTGTGTGTGAGAGAGAGAGAGAGAGAGAGAGAGAGAGAGAGCGTGCCCGTGAACAAAATCAACTGGTGATCAGTAAAAGATTGTTTAAACAAAAGTTAACATGAGTCAGGTTTGTCATCAAGGCAAGACCTTAACTGTGTCAAACACGTTTCATCTGTCTAGTGCTGAGAGAACTGTACGTGAGTAGCACTGTGTACACTTACACGTGGGTAGCACTCTGTGTACACTTACACGTGGGTAGCACTCTGTGTACACTTACACGTGGGTAGCACTGTGTGTACACTTACACGTGGGTAGCACTCTGTGTACACCTACACGTGGGTAGCACTGTGTGTACACTTACACGTGAGTAGCACTGTGTGTACACTTACACGTGGGTAACACTGTGTGTACACTTACACGTGGGTAACACTGTGTGTACACTTACACGTGGGTAGCACTGTGTGTACACTTACACGTGGGTAGCACTGTGTGTACACTTACACGTGGGTAACACTGTGTGTACACTTACACGTGGGTAACACTGTGTGTACACTTACACGTGGGTAGCACTGTGTGTACACTTACACGTGGGTAACACTGTGTGTACACTTACACGAGAGTAGCACTGTGTGTACACTTACACGTGGGTAGCGCTGTTTGTACACTTACACGTGGGTAGCACTGTTTGTACACTTACACGTGGGTAACACTGTGTGTACACTTACACGAGAGTAGCACTGTGTGTACTTACACGTGGATAACACTGTGTGTACACTTACACGTGGATAACACTGTGTGTACACTTACACGTGGATAACACTGTGTACACTTACACGTGGATAACACTGTGTGTACACTTACACGTGGATAGCACTGTGTGTACACTTACACGTGGATAGCACTGTGTGTACACTTACACGTGGATAGCACTGTGTGTACACTTACACGTGGATAGCACTGTGTGTACACTTACACGTGGGTAGCACTGTGTGTACACTTACACGTGGATAACACTGTGTACACTTACACGTGGTAACACTGTGTACACTTACACGTGGATAACACTGTGTGTACACTTACACGTGGATAACACTGTGTACACTTACACGTGGATAACACTGTGTGTACACTTACACGTGGGTAGCACTGTGTGTACACTTACACGTGGATAACACTGTGTACACTTACACGTGGATAACACTGTGTACACTTACACGTGGATAACACTGTGTGTACACTTACACGTGGATAACACTGTGTACACTTACACGTGGATAACACTGTGTGTACACTTACACGTGGATAACACTGTGTACACTTACACGTGGATAACACTGTGTGTACACTTACACGTGGATAGCACTGTGTGTACACTTACACGTGGATACACTTTTTTAGGCCATCTTCACCCTGCAAGGTATTTCGATCCTCGGATCAAACTTAACTTCCATTACTCAGCTCTGTATGACCCATACGGGTTTAGCACTTCCCCATTAATGTAATAAATTAAAGTTTAACCCCTCCGTGAGGCCTCCAACCCCCCACCCTCTCTCACCACACCCTCATCACCACACCCTCATCACCCACCCTCATCACAACACCCCTCTCCTACACCTCCTCATCACCACACCCCCTCATAACCACACCCCCTCATCACCACACCCCCTCATCACCACCACCCTAAACAACTCCCACTCTCCCTTCATCACTGCCTTCCATCACCACCCTACATTACCACCACCACATCCACAACTTTCCATCACCACCACATCCATCACCACCACCCTCCATCACAACCACACCACCCTCCATCACCACCACTACCACTGCCACCCTCCATCACCACCACTACCACTGCCACCCTCCATCACCACCACTACCACTGCCACCCTCCATCACCACAACCACCACCACCATCACTTTTCATCACCACCACAGCCACCACCACCCTCCATCACCACCACAGCCACCAACACCCTCCATCGCCACCACAGCCACCAACACCCTCCATCACCATCACCACCACAACCACCATCACTCTCCATCACCACCACAACCACCATCACTCTCCATCACCAACACAACCACCATCACTCTCCATCACCACCACAACCACCATCACTCTCCATCACCACCACAACCACCAACACCATCCTCCATCACTACCACAACCACCCTCCACGTGGTGCTGCCTCATCTTATTCTCTTAAACAGTTGGAATTCCCAATATCATAAATTTCCAGAGTTACGAATTTTTATAGTAAGAATTACGATTGTTTATAAATAGTTGGAATTTTTACTGCTTACAATTATCCGCAGTTGCCGGAAATGACTAATTATTAATAGTCGAAATTACAATTGTTGATATACAGTCCGAATTTCGACTGTTCACGAGGCATAAACAGTGAATGTATGTACTCACATTTTTCTGAGAGCTTGTTGGAGTCTCCTGTCTTCCGTTCGCGCGTCGACATGTTTTATCGCCTCTATCATACATCTCGTTTATTGACGCTCTTTTGTATTACGATTCTCTAGTTTCAACTGACACACAACAATCAACTTCATATTACCTGACATAAACGAAGATAAAGTATATCGGGGAATTTATTGCTAAGACGTATGAGTAAAAAACTGTGTTTTCGAGCAGTCGGTTTTAAGACTTTATAAACAGTCGGTTATGTGGTTGTTGCTTAAGATGAGTTGGTTGGTGTCCACCGTGTGAACAACTCCACGTGTCTAGGGAGAACTTACTTACGTCCTCCCTCTCATCTCTCACTCTCTCTTATATCCACCTCATCAACAGTGCCTCCCCTTCGTGTTCCCTGTCTTCACTCTATTCTCGCTCTCGCTCTTTCTCGTGCCTCCATCTCTGAGTTACACAGTCATCCAGAAGCTCTGCTCCGCTCACTGCTTTGCCATCCAGAGCTCTTAGAGCCCTGCCACCCATATGCACTGCCCGCCCACCTACCCCTCCAGGAGTTCTGCCACCCACAAACCCTGGTTTATACATAGTTCCTTCTTTCTAGCAGCATATCTTATTTATACAGTTTATACACCGAGAGTTGCGTATCTCTTAGTGTATATACACACCAAGAGTTATGTGTATGTCTGTATATATACGGAAAGGTTTATGTATGTGTATATAGACGGAGATAAGTGTGTATGTACATCAAGAGTAGTGTATCTCTGTGTATATACTCTGATTTACTTTCATACCTACTTCGGGATTAAAGTGTTCTTGGCTTCAGTGTATCGGTTAAATACCATCTTAATTATTACCTGACGTGGAGGCGAGGCATCTTCAACATGACACAGTGACCTTGTCTCCTGTCTAACCTCTCACTCATCCCTCACCCTCCTCCCTCACCACTCATCCATCCCTCAACCCTCCCTTACCATGTACCCAACCCTCACACCTCCTCTCACTTCTCACCTTCTCCACCTCCCCTCGCTTCTCACCTCCCTCCTCTCGCCCTCACTTTCTCCCACCTCGTCTCGCTCCTCACTTTTCCCCCTCACCTCGTCTTGGGCGACTTACATGTCTGTTGTGGCTGCTTCTGCCCATCAGCTCGTGGACTGAAGAGACAATGTCTGTGAGTTCCGCCTTGGTGATGCATCCATCTCCGTTGACGTCGTAGAGTTTGAAGGCGAATTTTAGCTTGTCGTAGGCCGTGCCTCGCAGTAGCTGCGACAAGCTCACTAACAGGTCCTGTAGGGAGAAATAGACACAGTGGGAACACAGTTAAGGTAAACAGAATGAGAGAGGCAGAGATAAGAAAGTTGTTGAATGTGCAAGAAAATATGTGTATTTTAAAGATGCTAGAATCTGTAATGTGTGTGTGTGTATGTGCGTGCGTGCGTGCGTGTGCAAGTGCCTTTTCAGTTCATACCTCTACAATAACTACAGTTGGAATAAAATAAAATACAGAAGTTGTATATGCAATTATTACGAATACATTTGACAAATGTGACCATAAATTGTTGGCGTGTGCCATATTCATTGACGTAAAAATATATAGAAGTAGGGGAAGTTTATATTGACATTTCAAACAAACATCACAAGGAGTGGCAGTAAACAAAACAAACTCCTTTCTTAACACAGGAAAGGTTAGGTAGGTAAGCCGAAATATTATGAAGCCTACGGACAACAAATTCTGTTCAGATTAGGGAAGAAAGAAAAACTTAAAGCAAACACAGGATGCAAAACACCGGGAGACATTTTCATAGAACGAAACGAACAGATTATCTATTGGTTAGATAACACAGTGAGGCAAACGCTTCAGAAGCTCGAAAATAACATTAAATTTTAAAAACCTTCAAAGAAAAAATTTGTATTAATAGTAATTTTCATTTTTTTTAGTACACAAATATCCCATTCTTTGTATTAGTTGGTCTTTTATTCCTCCTACATTTGGCAATTTCCAGATTAGTTTTTCGTCAGGAACTCTATGGAAAGTCTTCTAAAAATCCAAATATAGACAATCTGCAAATATATTTCCTGTATCATCTCTGTGAATCTGTCGTAGTAAACTACTAGATTTATATAGAAAAAAGTAGCTGATCGGATATCTAACTACTTGCTGGAGTCTTTTCTTTTGTTTTCATACTTTTCAAGTGTTTTATCCAGTTTTCTCTAATGTTTTTTTCCAGTATTTTTCCGAGAATGGTTGCCGACGAGACCAGCCTATATATCAAAGGGCCTGTCACCTTTTTTTTCGATCATCTGGACAGTGTCTGCCATTTTTCATTTGTTCGCCAGTTTATCTTCTTTTGGTAATGTCCCAAAGGTTTCCCAGTGGATTAGTAAGTTGGTTTGCACATTCTCTCGTGACCCTCAGTGCTATACCGTTCCCGGCATTATTGCCTTTCCGTAATCAAGATCTTTTAGTAACTTCTCTACCTCTTCTTCGGATAAGTCTATATCTTTCATTTCACTTGGCTGTTTAAGGTGACCGCCTCCGTAAACACTTGCGACTCCTTTTTCACTGGAAGAGGAGTCTTCTATTCACTTCTGGATATTTATTTAATAGCCGTCTTCTTTTTTTTTTGTGTTAAAAGTTTGCATTTTACAAACTGGAACTAAAAATCAGTTGTTTTTATCTTGCCATTGACCACCATTTTTTTAATAGTTTTTCTCCATTCACCTTACTTTTCCACATAAATTTTTAGCTTGTTCGCATCTCTGATTGGTACATCATATATATATATATATATATATATATATATATATATATATATATATATATATATATATATATATATATATATTTTTTTTTTTTTTTTTTTTTTCAACAAGTCGGCCGTCTCCCACCGAGGCAGGGTGACCCAAAAGAAAGAAAATCCCCAAAAGAAAAAACTTTCATCATCATTCAACACTTTCACCACACTCATACATAATCACTGTCTTTGCAGAGGAGCTCAGATACGACAGCTGAGAATAGTCCCTCCCAGCTGTCACTATCTCAGACCCCTCCTTTAAAATGCAGACATTGTACTTCCCATTTTCAGGACTCAAGTCCAACTAAATCAATTAACTGGTTTCCTGAATCCCTTCACACAATGTTACCCTGCTCACACTCCAACAGATCGTCATGTCCCAAAAACCATTCGTCTCCATTCACTCCTATCTAACACGCTCACACATGCTTGCTGGAAGTCCAAGGCCCTCGCCCACAAAACCTCCTTTACCCCTTCCCTCCAACCTTTTCTAGGACGACCCATACCCCGCCTTCCTTCCCTACAGATTTATACGCTCTCCAAGTCATTCTACGTTGATCCATTCTTCTAAATGACCAAACCACCTCAACAACCCTCTTCAGCCCTCTGACAAATACTTTTAGTAACTCCACACCTTTTCCTAATTTCCACATTCCGAATTTTCTGCATAATATTTACACCACACATTGCCCTTAGACAGGACATCTCCACTGCCTCCAGCCTCCTCCTCGCTGCAGCATTTGCAACCCATGCTTCACACCCATATAAGAGTGTTGGTACCACTATACTTTCGTACATTCCTTCTTTGCCTCCATGGATAACGTTTTTGTCTCCACAGATACCTCAATGCACCACTCACCTTTTTTTCTTCATCAATTCTATGGTTAACCTCATCCTTCATAAATCCATCCGCTGACACATCAACTCCCAAATATCTGAAAACATTTACTTCTTCCATAATCCCTCTCTCCAATGTGATATCCAATTTTTCTTTATTTAAATCGTTTGATACCCTCATCACCTTACTCTTATCTATGTTCACTTTCAACTTTCTACCTTTACACACTCTCCCAAACTCGTCCACTAACCTTGCAACTTTTCTTTAGAATCTCCCATAAGCACAGTATCATCAGCAAAAAGTAACTGTGTCAACTCCCATTTTGCATTTAATTCTCCAAAATTTAATCCCACCCCTCTCCCCAACACCCTAGCATTTACTTCTTTACAACCCCATCTATAAATATATTAAACAACCATGGTGACATCACACATCCCTGTCTAAGACCTACTTTTACCGGGAAGTAATCTCCTCTCTCCTACACACCCTAACCTGAGCCTCACTATCCTCATAAAAACTCTTTACAGCCTTCAGTAACTTACTACCTATTCCATACACTTGCAACATTTGCCACATTGCTCCCCTATCCACTCTATCATATGCCTTTTCTAAATCCATAAATGCAATAAAAACTTCTTACCTTTATCTAAATACTGTTCACATATATGCTTCACTGTAAACACTTGATCTACACATCCCCTACCCATTCTAAAGCCTCCTTGCTCATCTGCAATAATACTCTCTGTCTTACCTATAATTCTTTCAATAATAACCCTGCCATACACTTTACCTGGTATACTCAGTAAACTTATTCCCCTATAATTTTTACACTCTCTTTTATCCCCCTTCCCTTTATATAAAGGAACTATACATGCTCGCTGCCAATCCCTAGGTACCTTCCCTCTTTCATACATTTATTAAACAAAAATACCAACCACTCCAGCACTATATCCCCCTGCTTTTAACATTTCTGTCATGATTCCGTCAATTCCTGCTGCTTTACCCCTTTCATTCTACGTAATGCCTCACGCACCTCCCCACACTCACATCCTGCTCTTCTTCACTCCTAAACGATGTTGTACCTCCCTGGCCAGTACATGAAATTATCGCCTCCTCTTTTCATCAACATTTAAAAGTTCCTCAAAATATTCCCGCCATCTACCCAATACGTCCAGCTCCCCATCTACTAACCCCCCTACTCTGTTTTTAACTGACAAATCCATTCGTTCCCTAGGCTTTCTTACCTTGTTTATCTCACTCCAAAATTTTTCTTGTTTTCAGCAAAATTTCTTGACAGAGCCTCTCCCGTTCTTTCATCCGCTCTTCTTTTGCACTCTCTCACCACTCTCTTCACCTTTCTTTTACTCTCCATATACTCTGCTCTTCTACTAACACTTCTGTTTTGTAAAAACCTCTCATAAGCTACCTTTTTCTCTTTTATCACACCCTTTACTTCTTCATTCCACCACTCACTCCTCTTTCCTCCTGCACCCACCCTCCTATAACCACAAACTTCTGCCCCACATTCTAATACTGCATTTTTAAAACTATCCCAACTCTCTTCAACCCCCACTACTCCTACTTGCACTAGCTCACCTTTCTGCCAATAGTTCCTTATATCTCACCCTAACTTCCTCCTCCCTTAGTTTATACACTTTTACCTCTCTCTTACTTGCTGTTGCCATTTTCTTTTGTCCCATCTACCTTTTACTCTAACTGTAGCTACAACCAAATAATGATCTGATATATCCGTTGCCCTCTATAAACATGTACATCCTGAAGCCTACTCATCAACCTTTTATCCACCAATACATAATCCAACAAACTACTTTCCTTACGTGCTATATCATACCTTGTATATTTATTTATCCTCTTTTCATAAAATATGTATTACTTATTACCAAACCTCTTTCTACACATAGCTCAATTAATGGCTCCCATTTACATTTACCCCTGGCACCCAAATTTACCTACTACTCCATCCACAACATTTTTACCCACTTTAGCATTAAGATCCCCAACCACAATTACTCTCTCACTTGGTTGAAAACTCCCCACACACTCACTCAACATTTCCCAAAATCTCTCTCTCTCCTCTACACTTCTCTCTTCTCCAGGTGCATAAACACTTACTATAACCCACTTTTCACATCCAACCTTTATTTTACTCCACATAATCCTTGAATTTATACATTTATATTCCTTCTTTACCTGCCATAACTGATTATTCAACATTATTGCCACTCCTTCTTTAGCTCTAACTCTATTTGAAACCCCTGATCTAATCCCATTTATTTCTCCCCACTGAAACTCTCCTACCCCTTCAGCTTTGTCTCACTTAAAGCCAGGACATCCAGCTTCTTTTCATTCATAACATCTACAATCATCTCTTTCTTATCATTCGCACAACATCCACGCACATTCAAACATCCCACTTTGACGATATATATATATATATATATATATATATATATATATATATATATATATATATATATTTATATAGTTCCTTGATAATGTGAGTAGTCACGAAAGCGCTTGGAATTCCTCTATTTTTTCATAGTGGTTGTCTTGCATATTTTGA
This sequence comes from Cherax destructor, assembly GCA_009830355.1. Classification (NCBI taxonomy): domain Eukaryota; kingdom Metazoa; phylum Arthropoda; class Malacostraca; order Decapoda; family Parastacidae; genus Cherax; species Cherax destructor. Next base: position 217,732 of record WNWK01000130.1, read on the forward strand.
TATCACCTGTTTACTGTGATCTTTTGCATATATATATATGTCGTGCCGATTAGGTAAAACTTGCTATTTTGGCTTAAATAGCAACGCTCTTCTTGCCATATAAGACAAGCGAAAATTTGTGTATGCAATAATTTCGCAAAAATCATTCTGAACCTAACGAAAAAAAATATATTTCATTGTTTGTTTATTATCAAATTATTGTAATCGTATCTAAAATATACTTAGTTGGGTTAGGCTAAATTAAATTGTGTTTGTAATAATAAGGTTAGGTAAGTTTTCAAAGTTTCTCTTGGTACAAAATTATATTTATTTACATTAACATAAATGAAAAAAATATATCTTTAAGCGTATAAGAGAAAATTTTAGAAATGAGTTAATTTTAAATGAGTTCTTGCTAATTGACCAGTTTTACCTAATCGGCACGACATATATATATATATATATATATATATATATACGTATATATGAAAAGCACATGTCGCACATTTTGTTCTCTTATATCATATTTTTGTCTGGCCTTTGTAATATCTCAGACACTTCATGAGGTAAACATGAATTTCTCTCTTACGATTTCGTTGTTCCTGGAGAGTGTGGTAGTAGAGGCGGGATCCATACATAGCTTTAAGAGGTGGTACGATAACACTCTTGGAGCGGGAGAGAGTGGACCTAGTAGCAGTCAGCGAAAAGGCGCGGCCAGGAGCTATGAATCGACCCCTGCAACCATAGGTGAGTACACAAATAAAAGAAACTAACCAGGATAAAGAATGAAAGGATACACAATTCAGGATATAGAGCGAGAAACATCATCCGTTACATGATTTTGTATGAACTAGGAAAAAATAAGGCTGAAGAGAAACAGGAAGAACAACAGCAACAACGAATAACAAGAACAACAGTAATAATGTTTAAAAAGAAGAGTAATAGTAATAATGTATAACAAGAACAACAGCAATAACAATACATAACAAGAACGAAAAACAATAAATAGTATAACAAAGCCACAGTCAACTGCAGTCACGGAGGCAAGACGTTAAACATTAGTGGAACACGAGGAGGAGGAAGGAGGGAGGAGGGAGGAAGGAGGAGAGGAGAGGAGAGGGGAGGAAGGAGGGGGGGAGGAAGAGGAAGGGAGGGAAGGAGGGAGAGGAGGAAGGAGGGAGAGGGAGGAAGGAGGAGAGGGAGGAAGGAGGGAGAGGGAGGGAAGGAGGAGAGGGAGGGAAGGAGGAGAGGGAGGGAGGGAGGGAGAGGGAGGGAGGGAGGAGAGGAGGGAGAGGATGGGAGGGAGGGAGGGAGAGGGAGGGAAGGAGGGAGAGGGAGGAGAGAGGAGAGGAGGAGAGGGAGGAGGATGAATGGTGAAAGTTGAGAATGGAGAGAAATGGCTCAAAATACCGGCATAATGGTGAGAGAAAAAATGCAATGTAATACCGTTCTTTATTGGGCAGTTTTGCCCACTCAAGGGCTTTATCAAGTCACAAACACCATATATATATATATATATATATTATAACCAAATAGGATGACTTAGAGTGGGAATAAATCTGTAGTGGAGGGAAGGTCGTCCTAGGAAAGGGAGGGAGAAGGTGGGTAAAGGTTTTGTGTGCGAGGGCTTTCACATCCAGCAAACATGTGTGAGCGTGTTAGATAGGAGTGAATGGAGGGAAGTGGTTTTTTATGACGATGTGCTGTTGGAGTGTAAGCGCAAGGTAACATGTATAAAGAGATTCAGGGAAACCGGTTAGCAGGACTTGAGTCCTGGAGGAAGAAAGTACAGTGCCTACACTCTGAAGGAGTGAGGATATGTTTCAGTTTTTAACCGTGTAAGCGCCCCTCTGGCAAGACAGTGATGGAGTGAATGATGATGAAAGTGTTTTTTTCTATTTTGGGTCACAATAAATAAATATATATATATATATATATATATATATATATATATATATATATATATATATATATATATGTAAGGAGAAGGCCGGAGGCAGTGGAGATGCATGTCTGAGGGTCAATGTGTGGTGTGAATATAATGCAGAGAATTCGTAGTTTGGAAATTGGGAGGAGGTGTGGGATTACCAAAACTATTATCCAGAGGGCTGAGGAGGGGTTGTTAAGGTGGTTCGGACATGTAGAGAGGATGGAACAAAATAGTGACTTCGAGTGTATAAATCTGTAGTGGAGGGAAGGCGGGGTAGGGGTCGGCCTAGGAAAGGTTGGAGGGAGGGGGTAAAGGAGTGTTTTGTGTGCGAGGGGCTTGAATTTCTAGCAAGCATGCGTGAGCGTGTTAGATAGGAGCGAATGGAGACAAATAGGTTTTAGGACTTGACGTGCTGTTGGAGTGTGAGCAAGGTAACAGTTATGAAGGGGTTCAGGAAACCGGCAGGCCGGACTTGAGTCCTGGAGGTGGGAAGTACAGTGTCTGCACTCTGAAGGAGGGGTGTTAATGTTGCAGTTTTATAACTGTAGTGTAAGTACGCCTCTGGTAAGACAGTGATGGAGTGAATGATAATGAGAGTTTTTCTTTTTCGGGCCACCCTGCCTTGGTTCAACCGAAGAAGGGTTCTCCAGGAAGCTTGTAGCTGGTATGTCCTTGTAACAGCGCCTCATCCCTCTCGCCTATACTCACGCATTTCAGGTTTGTTTGTGACTTGATGAAGGTCATTGTGCGGGTGAAACGTTGTCAGTGAAGCATCCCATTATACTGCAACTGTATTTCTTTTAGCGTCGAAAGGGAGGGAGAGACGAAGGTGCGGTGCATCTACACACACAAAACATGTACACACATGCACAGATATGTACACTAACACACACACACTTGCCCACATACATCCACACTAGCACACATGCAGAGATACACACATGCTAACATGAATATACATATGCACACACACACACGAAACATACACAGACACCCACATACATAAACACACACAGAGGTAAAGAACAGTTTCAATAACTTTGGTAATCAATACACAAGTGATTATTAAGCACAATGTGAGTTCCCTTATCTCAAGCCAAGATTTATACAACCAAGTGTATTATACACCCAGGTGTATTATGCAACCAGTTGTATCATGCAACCAGGTGTATTATACACTTGGGCAATAAATGTCATTCGCACTTTGTCGAACACGACAGGTGCCATCACTGCCATCCGATAGCATGTGCCATCACTGCCATCCGATATCATGTGCCATCACTACTATCCGTCAGCATGTGGTGCCATCACTGTCATCCGTCAGCATGTGCCATCACTGCCATCCGATAGCATGTGCCATCACTGTCATCCGTCAGCATGTGCCATCACTGCCATCTGTCAGCATGTGCTATCACTGCCATCCGTCAGAATATGCTAACACATCCGTCAGCATATGCCAACATTGATATATCCAGCTTACAGTATCATGCACGAGAATGATTACAATTATAATTATCACACCGCGCCTGGGGAATGGGAGACAGTCAGATTCGATGCAGGGAAAGGGAGGACAAGTCTAGTTCCATGAATCAAGAGCACCTCACAGGGAATGGGTAAGCTAGAAGACTGGCATCTCAGGCGACGAACAAAACAAAGTTAAATTTTTTAAGTCTGGAGAAAAGGCTCAACCTGCTTCATTTCTCCTGGGTACCATGCATCTTCATGGTTCCATTCTCCTCAGCCCCCCCTCCCAATCCCTTCCGTCCATGTGTCCACCCCAGGTTCTGTCCTCTCTCCCCTCCCCTCGACTCGCTCTGGAACAATGGGAATGGATGATGGGATGGAGGTGGGGGAGGTAAATGACGCGGAGAATGAAGATATTGAAAATGAAGAGGAGGAGGATATGAGGGAGAAAGGGAAGGAGATTAAAGTTAGAATATGGAAATGAAGAGAGGAATATTGAAGATGATACGAAGAAGGTAACGGAAGGAAAGAGTGGTCAGTGTTACACTTGTCCTCAAGAAGAAACCAGTAAGTACACCTTGTGTATTATGCTTATTATGGTGGGAAAATAATAAGATGAGATCGTCTTTATTAGTGGGTTGTCTGTAGAATTGAAATTTTGTGGTGTTATGGAATTTGAGAACTTTGACATCAAAGAAGAGTAGTATGTTGGCCTCCTCTATTTTGAAAGTGAATTGGATGAAGTGTTCTTCTGTGTGAAGGTGGTCACAGAAGGATTCCAGATTAAATCGTCTATGCATGATATTAGACACCTTGAAGGTGTCGTAACAGGGTCACAACAGACAGTATGATGTCCGCAAAACATTCTGTGTCTAGTGATTCCTTGTACAAACTGGCGAGTTTTGCACAGATTGGAAAGCCCAGTCCCCATGCCGAACTTCTTTCTGTAGATGTAGTTAAAGGTGAAGTAATTGAATTTGATGCAAGATTCTGTTAGATCGACGAATTCCTAGCAAAGTTGGGAAGCATTTTTCTGTGGGCTAGAGAGATGACTTGGTCAGTGGGGACGAATGGGAATGGATGTAACGTCTAGACTAGCTAACTTCTTATCTCTTATGTTAATACCGTAGTATCTGTTGAGCAGATCACTCGAGTTGCGTAAGTTGGCGTTGGTAAAGGTACTTAGAAGTTTTGACATGTGTTTTGCAAGACGTCTTGTCAGTTCGTGTGTGGAGCTGCCGAGGCCAGACTTGATGGGTCTCATCGGTATGTTAACATTGTGTCTTGGCCGGTTTGGGGGTTACTGGGAACCAGCTAATAGTTTCTTGATTAGTTTTGAATGCTTCATGATCCTGCTAGTACCAGAGAGAAATTGTCTATTGACTCTCTAGTTCTGGCTGAGTGACTGTCTCGTGTGTTTGTATTCTGGAGAACGCTGCCTGTCTTCCTGATGTTATCCTCACTGTTTGTGATTACGGAGCCTCTGTCTTTGTCGGTGGTAGAGATCCTGATGTTGGGGATCATGGTAAGGGTTGCAAGACCCTTGACGTACGATGTCGCCTACGCTGCAGGTTTACTTAGTCAAACATAACAGACGGTCGAAGAGGTGGAGAGGTAATTTTGACCTCTTCAGTTTTTCAGATTTGATAGGTGTCCCAAATGTTGCACATGTCTTATTCATAAGTATTGTATACCGTAAATATCACTGGGTGAGTGGGGGCTGCAAGGCAGCTCTGTATGTTGCCTTTCCTGACAAGTGTCACTGAAGTGGTAGTTTCGTGTAATAAGGTCATGGATTACTTTTGAACATTTAACACAGCATCCACATGGGCTTCTAAACATTTAAGAGAAACTCATCCTTAACATCTAGATATTTAACAAAACACCAACATAGGTTTCTAAACAGTTAATAAACCTACCTGGGAGTCTAAACATTAAGTAGAATAGACATTTGGATTTATAAACACTAGCCACAACGCTTAATTGGGCTTCAGCACAATAGACACATTTACATGGAATTGTAAACATCATACACATCATTAATTCTTATAAGTATCCCACAAAATATCAACTTGCGTTCAAAATGTTATATATATATCATCAAGGTTTCTAAATATTCCAGGCAACATTAACTAAGTTTCTCAGACCTTGCAAGTCAGAAAGCAACAGGGACTGTGCTGTACATCGTTAATCACTCAACATTAACATTCCTCGTACAGTAAGAGGCTCTGTTCCCTGACGACCGTCGAACAGGTCAAATATTAATGAAGCTACTCACTGTAAAACTTTAATATCTCTCTCTCTCTCTCTCTCTCTCTCTCTCTCTCTCTCTCTCTCTCTCTCTCATCCCTTACTTTATTCATCTGCTTTTGTCTTCGTATATTATTAACTATCCCCGAGGGGGTACCTCATAATGGTTGCCTGATGTTTTTTATTCTTCCTCCAATGTTTTCGTTTTAACTTGATGTCTCATCCTATCGGCTTCAAAGTATACTCTAAGTAGGGACCTATTGGCATATGCTGGTGTCCTCTGGTTAATGTTATACAGGCCATTCTCGATATTAGTTTCTGTACGATAATTTGAGAAAGCCTCTTCTGAACGGCTTCACTGGCGTATTCGTCTTAGAAGAAGTATGGGACTGTTAGTGGAGTATTTACGGGCCATCTTGCCAATTTTATTTCCAAAATAGTGTTATATTTTTCATGAAATATCTTGAGTGTTCCTTAGGTGAACGAATTCAATTCCGTATAAGTTTAGGCTGTGTAGGGTCAGACTTGTCAGTGAATTATCAGTTTTAAAACACAACTTGGGATCGTTGGATACCATGTGATAACTGGAGAATGTCTCTTTTGGTCGGCTTCACACTTTCCGCAGTGGTGTGTTTTTCTCAAAGGTTCACATTGATTTTGGGTTCTGTAAGTTTTAATGGGCCAATTTTATTAAATAGGCTTCCATTCAATAACTAGAGGGATGCCTCTTATAATTGGCTCAAACCTTAAGCGCTATAATTGGCTTCTAACCCTAGTATCTGGTGTATCCCACAGAAAGGTTTGCACTGAGTTTGGGTTGTGTTTGTGCTAATTTGCTAATTTTAATAAAAAAATGGAAAACAATCAGTTTTCACGAGATAATTTATAAACGACTCATCTGATCGGCTTAAAACTTTCAATGCTGATAACTTGAGAATGCTACTTCTGAACGGCTTCAGACTAAGTGCTCGTGTCTTTGGAGATATTGATCTCTGTGCGACAACTGCCGAATGTCTTCTGCGCATTAAACTTTCAAAGCTGGAGAAGCTTAACTGCCAGGGTCGTATTGGGCTACTTAGATGCTAATTTCACTTTTATTGAAGTAATATCCTTCCTGGGAGGTTCCCACCTTTGACACAGACTTCCACTTTGACAGCAGCAGATTTATTACACAAACTTTGATTATACTTCTTTTAGCACTCGTCACCTCTGTTGTACTCTCCACCCTGCAGCGCTGTATGACCCTTGTGGGTCTAGCGCTTAGTTATGATTATAATCAAGGTAGGTTTGTCGATGCTGGTGAGGAACTCTTGATCCAAGGAATTGTGCCTGTGCTCCAATTCCTTGAATCGAGTCTGAATGCCTCCCATTAGCCCCAGGCGCTCTATGACCCCATACGGATTTAGCGCTCTACAGTAAATGTATTGTACGAATAATATTGATGTAATTGTGGTGTTAGTTTCCGTAACTTCTAAATGTCTCTTGTGATTGACTTAATGTTCGACGCCGATTCTGAATTGCATTGAAAACTGATGCTGCACTCTGTACCATTCATTTGGCGTGCATTCAGATAGAGTGAATTGGGTTAATGGTATATAGGGATACCTTTCTCAGATCATTGAGGTAGAATGGGCTGGGCTTAAAGGATATAGGGATGTCTTTCTGGGATCTTGAAGCGACCGAGAGACACAGCTCCACCTCCTGTCTCCAGGTGCCTCTCACTTACCTCCCGTGTTCGTTTCACTCACATTTCTGAGCCACTCTTCACTCCCCCCTCCTCATAGTAACTGGATGCACACACACACACACACACACACACACACACACGGCTCATGGGAGACTTAATCAGCTAAGGATGAAGGAAGGCCAGTTCCACTGTGTGCGTTAATTGAATAACAAAAATCTTTTTGATGGAGCCGTTGCTAGACATGGCTCTGAAACGACCTGAGGAACCACAGCAGCTCTTAGCTTGTCAAATATATAATCCTTGAAAGCATCTGAACTGTCTTGTGTAAAATTTACGTTCAATTTTGCACTAGTGATGAACTTTATACGTTTCTCCTGCATGTAATTAATTACAGTTCTTACAAGGAATTTCGTACACACCTAGAACATTACAGGTGACTCTTTGAAACTAGTAGCTGTACATGTACTTGTTTTGTTTGATGACGAACACTTTTCTTGTGAATAGGGATTAAAATTTTAAAGTTTTTTCTCATATCGTTTGTAGTAATGAATGAACAATTATATTTTTTATTATGTTGCTTTATTTTTCAATAGCTCTATTTCACCTTGTATAAATTGTTCTGAATAACCTTGTCTTTTGAGCTATGTAGTGATAGTGAGGTTTTCTTATATATATATATATATGTATATATATATATATATATATATATATATATATATATATATATATATATATATATATATATATATATATATATATATATATGTCGTCCTAATAGGTAAAACTGGTCAATTAACAAGAACTCATCTAAAATTAAGTTCTTTCTAAAATTTTTCTTATACGTTTAAAGATATATTTTTTCATTTATGTTAATGTAAAAATTTATAATTTTGTACCAAGAGAAACTTTGAAAACCTACCTAACCTTATTATAACAAGCTCTATTTAATTTAGCCTAACCCAACTAAATATATTTTTGATAAGTTTACAGTAATTTAATAATAAACAAACGCAACGAAACATATTTTTTCGTTAGGTTCAGAATGATTTTGCGAAATTATTGACAAAAATTTTCGCTTGTCTTATTGGCAAGAAGAGCGTTGCTATTTAAGCCAAAATCGCAAGTTTTACCTAATCGGCACGACATATATATATATAATGTGCCGAATAGGTAAAACTGGTCACACAGCAAGAATTCATTTAAAATTAAGTTTTCTAAAATTTTCTCTTATACGTTTAAAGATTATTTTTTTTCATTTATTTTAATGTAAAAATTAATATTTTGTACCAAAAGAACCTTAGAAAACTTACGTAACCTTATTATAACAAGCGGAATTTAATTTAGCCTAATCCACTAAATATATTTTAGATAAGTTTACAATAATTTAATAATTAACGATCACAATGAAATATATATATTTTTTCGTTACTTTCGGAATAATTCTTGCGAAATTATTACGAACACAAATTTTGGCTTACCTTATTCAGCAAGAAGAGCGTTGCTATTTAAGTCAAAATCACGTTTTACTTATGCGGCACGACACACACACACATATATATGTCGTGCCGATTAGGTAAAACTGGTCAATTAGCAAGAACTCATTTAAAATTAAGTCCTTTCTAAAATTTTCTCTTATACGTTTAAAGATATATTTTTTTTCATTTATGTTAATGTAAAATTTTTTAATTTTGTACCAAGAGAAACTTTGAAAACTTACCTAACCTTATTACAACAAGCGCAATTTAATTTAGCCTAACCCAGCTAAATATATTTTAGATACGTTAACAATAATTTAATAATAAACAAACACAATGAAATATATTTTTTTCGTTAGGTTCAGAATGATTTTTGCGAAATTATTGCATACACAAATTTTCGCTTTGTCTTATATAGCAAAAATAAAAAAAGACGTTGCTATATTAAGCCAAAATCGCAAGTTTTGGTACTCTAATCGGACTACTTGACATATATATATATATATATATCGACAATACCTAGATGGAGTAACACAAGCGAGCTTTACCCTCTGAATCAGACACTATACCAGCTTAGTGACATAGCTTACCAAGCCAGTACGATAGCTGTTTTTTTCGCATACAAACTGTGAAATTAACCTGTCAAAATATTGACACCTTATGTTTCTACAGTGATGCGTTTAATATTGTGAAGCTTGTAAACAAGCTAAAAATGAGACGAATTTTGAGTTAAAAAATACGAGACGAATAAACCACGTAATTAAGCTGAAAACCAGGCAGATAAACCTTGTTAATAAGTTAAAAATGAGACGTAGTTTAATACGCTAATAACGAGATTAGTTTGTAATATGCTAATAACGAGACATAGTTTGTTAATACGCTAATAGCAAGACGTAGTTTAATACGCTAATAACGAGACATACCTTGTCTTAGGGATAATTTCAGTTCTGAGAGCACCTAAGCACCACCTGCCTCAGGCATAGCCTCAGCTCTTAGAGCACTTAATCACCAAATGCCTTAGGCATAGCCTGAGCTCTTTGAGCACCTAAGCACCACTTGCCTCAGGCATAGCCTCAGCTCTTAGAGCACCTAAGCACTACCCACCTGAGGTGCGTAGAATACTCTAAGAGCACCAGGAATTATCTCAACTCTTAAAGCAAGTAGGTACCATCTGCCTCAGGAATTACCTGAACTCTTAGAGCACCTAAGCACCACCTGTGTTCCCCTTAAACAGCACTTGTAATTTCCACACACCATCTGGAATGCAGGTGCGGCTGGCGTCATGGCCAGCTGCCATTAAGGCAATTGGATGCTGCGTAGAGATTTATAATATTATCTCTGCTCTTACACACATGCTCCAAGGTAACAATCCTGGTAGAGTGCCTCTGTTTACACCACACTTCTAAAAATATGTTTTTTTTTAATGGTCTGAGGTGTGAGGGGAAAGGAGGGAGTGTTGGCTTGAGTGGAGGGCTTGAGTGGAGGGTTGGAGTGGAGGGTTGGAGTGGAGGGTTGGAGTCGGGATTGTTGTAGGTGGAGTATAGCAAGGTGGAACTGTTCTACGAAGTTGACGTATACATGCTTTGTAATATTTTGTTTAAAAACCACGGCGACTAACTCATGGCGAGTTAGTCGTAAAACTCCAGGCCAGTGCGTAAGCCACTGGGCCAGTTGTCTACAATAAGCCTCATCCAACTAGGTGGATGAATTTTATTGTAGCCAGCTGGCCCAGTGGCTTACGAACTGGCCTTGAGATTTACGATTCATTCGCCATGGGTTCAAACTACACCCGTTCCGTGATCTGTTTCCGATCGTCTTATTACAATTTCGTGAGTCATTTTCCTCTGATTTCCTTTGTAAAACGAGTGTCAGGACTCAAGCCTGTGGTTTGATGCTCTTCTGATCACCATTCTCACCCTCTACCACCGCACTACATGCTATGAGTAGAGTGCCAGCCAAGAAATTAATTTTCCTGAAAAGGCTGGTGCCAGCAACAACTGCGACCTGAAAGACGGGTTTGTATTGAGTACCATACGAACCCACCAGCAGGCAGTGCTAGCTCTAGCTCTTGTTCCTTCAATGACACCTGACAAGCTTGCAGTGAAGTATATCGTTTTTGAGGAAATGGGACAGAGGGAAGAGGAGAGAAGGAAAGGAGGGAGGAAGGAGGTGAGGGTAGAAGGAGTAGAGAAGGAGGGGAGGTAGGAAGGAGGAAAGAATGATGGGGAGGGAGAGGGAATAAGAATCATCCACGCTGTTTGGACACCGGCCATCTTGGCGTCTTCCTTTGTATCAGAGACAGTGGGGAGAGTACATCAAAGTATCGTCAATATCTTCTTAGCAGACGGAAGATGCCACATTTACTAGTCTCTGCGCAGAATACCCCTCACGGAATTAACGCTTTAAATGCTACTACTACTACTAATAATAAAAGTAATAATACATGTTATTGTTTGTCATCTCTTAGCATGAGGCTTTGTCAGCATCCTCTTCCGTGTATGAATTTATCTCTCTGTCCGTCAGTTTCATTATTTATCTTACTCTCATTCCCTTTTATTTTCTTCTTCACGTCATGAAGAGAGCAGAAGAACGTTATCTACTGAGAGAAAAAGACCAAACCAGTCTCTTCTTCACGCCTCATACACTTGAATTACTCTATTATTTATGTAGCTGGTATGCTCGTGATCCATCAAAATGGACCTACCTTTCCCTTGGATCAAACCTGATTATCTCCCATTTTCAAGAGTTGTATGATCTTTAGGATCTTAGTTTTCTCCTTAATAGAGCAAAAATGAGGATAGTCATCTCGGCTTATATACCTTATAAAAATATTAATCTCACCTTGAATACCTAATAAAGGCAAAAATAATTCAAGGAAACAGAGATAACGTTAAAATTTCATTACACTCGGCATGGCTACAACCAAAATCTATAAAACACAGGAAAGATTCTGCATATTGCTATTTTTTCCCCTGCTAGCGCTGAAGATTCTGCAATAACGTGTTGCAAGGAACTGTCTTTCCCCCAGCAGGCTGGCCAGTATACCTGCTGGTGCTGGAGGGCCGAACTCCCTACTAGGTACTGTGTAAAACAAGACCTTAGTTAACTTGTGGAATCTGGTTTTTCTCTGGCAATTTTCTAAAGGGAACTATGTTATTTTTTTCATAATGTGTACAACGACGAATACAGTGTCTGGGACTTTATTGTAAAGCAAGTTTTAAGGTGAAGTAGTTTTATTTATTAGCACTGACATTATCCATTACTAGCAGTATCAACATTATCATCATTCATTATCATTATCATCATCACCGTCATCCCAACCATTACCACTCTTCTCCTTCAGTGCATTTACTTCAATCCCATCACAATCATCACCATACAGAGATGTACAAAGAACATGAGGGAAAAAACACACCACTGAGCTCAATCCATTGTGTTTGTTAGGCTCTGGGGCCGCCCAAGCCAGTGTGTTTATATCAGACTGTGGCTGCCCAAGCCAGTGTGTTTATATCAGACTGTGGCTGCCCAAACTAGTGTGTTTATATCAGACTGTGGCTGCCCAAGCCAGTGTGTTTATATCAGACTGTGGCTGCCCAAACTAGTGTGTTTATATCAGACTGTGGCTGCCCAAGCCAGTGTGTTTATATCAGACTGTGGTTGCTCAAACCATTGTGTTTATATCAGACTGTGGTTGCTTAAACCATTGTGTTTATATCAGACTGTTGTTGCTCAAACCATTGTGTTTATATCAGACTGTGGCTGCTCAAACCATTGTGTTTATATCAGACTGTGGCTGCTCAAACTAGTGTGTTTATATCAGACTGTGGTTGCTCAAACCATTGTGTTTATATCAGACTGTGGTTGCTCAAACTAGTGTATTTATATCAGACTGTGGTTGCTCAAACCATTGTGTTTATATCAGACTGTGGTTGCTCAAACCATTGTGTTTATATCAGACTGTGGCTGCTCAAACTAGTGTGTTTATATCAGACTGTGGCTGCTCAAACTAGTGTGTTTATATCAGACTGTGGCTGCTCAAACTAGTGTGTTTATATCAGACTGTGGCTGCCCAAACTAGTGTGTTTATATCAGACTGTGGCTGCCCAAACTAGGTGTTTATATCAGACTGTGGCTGCTCAAACTAGTGTGTTTATATCAGACTGTGGCTGCCCAAACTAGTGTGTTTATATCAGACTGTGGCTGCCCAAACTAGTGTGTTTATATCAGACTGTGGCTGCCCAAACTAGTGTGTTTATATCAGACTGTGGCTGCCCAAACTAGTGTGTTTATATCAGACTGTGGCTGCCCAAACTAGTGTGTTTATATCAGACTGTGGTTGCTTAAACTAGTGTGTTTATATTAGACTGTGGTTGCTCAAACTAGTGTGTTTATATCAGACTGTGGCTGCTCAAACCATTGTGTTTATATCAGACTGTGGTTGCTCAAACCATTGTGTTTATATCAGACTGTGGTTGCTTAAACTAGTGTGTTTATATCAGACTGTGGCTGCTCAAACTATTGTGTTTATATCAGACTGTGGTTGCTTAAACTAGTGTGTTTATATTAGACTGTGGTTGCTCAAACTAGTGTGTTTATATCAGACTGTGGCTGCTCAAACCATTGTGTTTATATCAGACTGTGGTTGCTCAAACTAGTGTGTTTATATCAGACTGTGGTTGCTTAAACTAGTGTGTTTATATCAGACTGTGGTTGCTCAAACTAGTGTGTTTATATCAGACTGTGGCTGCTTAAACTAGTGTGTTTATATCAGACTGTGGCTGCTCAAACCATTGTGTTTATATCAGACTGTGGTTGCTCAAACCATTGTGTTTATATCAGACTGTGGTTGCTCAAACCATTGTGTTTATATCAGACTGTGGTTGCTTAAACTAGTGTGTTTATATCAGACTGTGGCTGCTCAAACCATTGTGTTTATATCAGACTGTGGTTGCTTAAACTAGTGTGTTTATATCAGACTGTGGCTTCTCAAACCATTGTGTTTATATCAGACTGTGGTTGCTCAAACTAGTGTGTTTATATCAGACTGTGATTGCTTAAACTAGTGTGTTTATATCAGACTGTGGCTGCTTAAACTAGTGTGTTTATATCAGACTGTAGTTGCTCAAACCATTGTGTTTATATCAGACTGTGGCTGCTCAAACTAGTGTGTTTATATCAGACTGTGGCTGCCCAAACTAGTGTGTTTATATCAGACTGTGGCTGCTCAAACTAGTGTGTTTATATCAGACTGTGGCTGCTTAAACTAGTGTGTTTATATCAAACTGTGGTTGCTCAAACTATTGTGTTTATATCAGACTGTGGTTGCTCAAACTAGTGTGTTTATATCAGACTGTGGCTGCTTAAACTAGTGTGTTTATATCAGACTGTGGCTGCTCAACCCATTGTGTTTATATCAGACTGTGGCTGCTCAAACCATTGTGTTTATATCAGACTGTGGCTGCTCAAACCATTGTGTTTATATCAGACTGTGGCTGCTCAAACCATTGTGTTTATATCAGACTGTGGCTGCTCAAACCATTGTGTTTATATCAGACTGTGGCTGCTCAAACTATTGTGTTTATATCAGACTGTGGCTGCTCAAACTAGTGTGTTTATATCAGACTGTGGCTGCCCAAACTACTGTTTATATCAGACTGTGGTTGCTCAAACTAGTGTGTTTATATGTATGTGTGTGTACTCACCTAGTTGTGGTTGCAGGGGTCGAGTCATAGCTCCTGGCCCCGCCTCTTCACTGCTGGACCAGGCTTGCAGCCTGTGTGTGTGTGTGTGTGTAATATGGTACATAAAATTTAAAAGGATACATTGCTGGTACAATGATGGCATATACAATACATGAGGGTTGAGGGATACATTTCAAGTACATATTGGTACGTGTTTGTCCAGCTCCTTAGAGCTGGGCGCATACCCAGCATACAACAGGCATTACCCTTTTGAACCGCAGCGCTGAGTCGCTGGAACAGAAAACTAGTTGCCCTGGGATCTCCAGTTACCCTGATGAGTCTTTTGCCTAGCTCCTCAAGGAACTTAAATATACTTTTTTCCCATGGGCCTTTTGAAGCTATGGGAAGAAGCATATAATAACTGGCAAGTTCACTCTATTTTCTAGACTTTTGGTACTTCCTGAAGCTGGGAGCTGCACCTCCTTCCTCCCTGGTGTATTGGAGATAGGTATCAGCCACTGTGGACGCACATATTTAGTCTCACACCACCTGTTTGCCGTCTGTCTAGGCTTGAAGGGTGATACCATCTGGACGCTTTTGGTTACCATTAGATCCGCATAGTTGGGGTGGTTCCCGTATTGCTGTTGTGAGGCTCCTCTTGATGTTATTAACCTCTTCAT
The DNA here is from genome assembly GCA_009830355.1 of Cherax destructor. NCBI lineage: Eukaryota > Metazoa > Arthropoda > Malacostraca > Decapoda > Parastacidae > Cherax > Cherax destructor. The sequence continues at coordinate 232,878 of WNWK01000130.1, forward strand.
GCCTTGCAATCTTTCCCTCGGATGTACGGCACACAAGACCATGATATCCGAATCGGTCTGCCGATTCACTGATGCAAATACACCTATGTTCGGCGAGAATGAGGACAGATATGCGAAGGGAAATATCAATGCGGATGGTTTGTGGGTCGAGACGTGTGCCAAGGGAGGAGTTGGGCACAAAGTGATGCACCAAAAAAAGAAAGGTTTAATTTCGTCAGGACTCAGACCAGCCAAGAAGTTATTAACGAGCCTTGTGATCTCTGAAAGCAGTGTCTCTGCACTCTCCCCGAAAACTGCATTAACCATTTCTTTTAAATGATTAGGGTCTTATTCCAATGTAGCTGCCAGCAGAGCCAGACGGGACAGCTAAGCAGACATTATCAAAAAGTAGCAAGTTGTGCCGTGCCTTGACGGTTGGTGGAACATTTAGGAACCATATAATCTTGCAGAATGCGACACCACATAAACATAAACACACACACACACGAGCTGAGACTCGACCCGAGACTCGACCCCTGCAACCACAACTAGGTGAGTACGTACACACACACACACACACAACACAGTATGTCCTATGAGGAGAGGTTAAGGTAACTCAACCTGATGACACTAGATGACAGTACTAGGGGTGATATAACAATGCACAAAATACTGAGAGGAATTGACAGGGTGGATAAGGACAATGTTTCAGAGATGAGACACAGCAACAAGGGGTCACAACTGGAAGTTGAAAACTCAGATGAGCCACAGGGATGTTAGGAAGTATTTCTTCAGTCATAGAGATGTCAGGAAGTCTAACAGTCTGGAGAGAGATGTAATGGAGGCAGGATCCATACGTAGCTTTAAGAAGAGATACGATAAAGCTCTTGGAATAGGGAGAGAGTGGACCTAGTAGTGACCAGCAAATATGCGGGGCCAGGAGCTGTGACTCGACCCCTGCAACCACAAATAGGTGAGTACACACACACAAACGCAAAGGTGCACACAAACACACAAACATACACACGCACAAACACACAAACGCACATTAACTCACGTACATTAATACACGCACATAAAAACAAAACACACACACACGCGCGCGCGCGCGCACACAACACCACACACACACACACACACACACACACACACACACACACACACACACACACAATCATACCATCAGAAGGACAATCAGAACAACACAAAATGCCATGCAAAATATTCAGCAATAAATGACATTAATTAAAATACCATGGCGTCCCAAATTCTCAGTTGACTAATGAATTCCAGAGATCAATAGAGATACTAATTGCCTCAATTACGGAACTTTGATCCCGGGTTCTGAGTCAGCACCTGGGATACTGCCTCACCACGGGAAACTACCTCAGGCGACGGCCTCATGCATACCAGAATTTGTTTTAAAATCACTTAAGTTTTTAATGGCATTTTCGGACTGATTTCTTCAAATGATCACGTATAATTTTTCTAAAATTATCACATTTATCATCACGAAAATATCATATATTTTTTTCTGAAATTATCGCATATATTTTAATTATTTCATTTACCTTCTTGAAATGATCACATTTAATTGGAAGTTATTATTTTTTTTCCTATTTAAATTACCGCATTTAATTTCTTCATTAAGACTTGAATAGCGAAATGTAAAAAAAAAAAGTCATAATGGCATCAAAGGTATAAGGGAATTTATTTCACTAATTTGACTTTTTTTTACATTTTTTTAATGATTTATTAAAGAGGTCAGTAACACCACTCAAGATGTATAGTATTCATTTCGTTACAGGTATCACTAGTGATACAGGTATCACTAGTGATACCTGTAACGAAATTATAAACGTTAAAAATATTTATAAATTCACCAGCATTCATTCAACAGCTGTCTTGATATAGTTGTGTCTCTTGCTCACACTTTATATGACACTGAACTGCAACCTTACTCCTTCTTCAGAGTGCCAACACTTCACTTCCCACCTTCCCGCGACTCCAGCCTCACTCCTTCAGAGTGCAACACTTCACTTCCGACTCAGCCCTCCAGAGTGACTACTTCCCGAACTCCAGCTCCTCCTTCAGAGTGCAAACACTCACTTCCCACCTCCACGACTCCAGCCTCACTCCTTCAGAGTGCTAACACTTACTTCCCACCTTCCCACGACTCCAGCCTCACTCCTCCTTCAGAGTGCCAACACTTCACTTCCCACCTTCCCGCGACTCCAGCCTCACTCCTTCAGAGTGCCAACACTTCACTTCCCACCTCCACGACTCCAACCTCACTCCTCCTTCAGAGTGCAAACACGTCACTTCCCACCTCCACGACTCCAGCCTCACTCCTCCTTCAGAGTGCAAACACGTCACTTCTCCACCTCCACGACTCCAACCTCACTCCTCCTTCAGAGTGCAAACACGTCACTTCCCACCTCCACGACTCCAACCTCACTCCTCCTTCAGAGTGCAAACACTCACTTCTCCACCTCCACGACTCAACCTCACTCCTCCTTCAGAGTGCAAACACGTCACTTCCCACCTCCACGACTCCAGCCTCACTCCTCCTTCAGAGTGCAAACACGTCACTTCCCACCTCCACGACTCCAACCTCACTCCTCCTTCAGAGTGCAAACACTTCACTTCCCACCTCCACGACTCCAGCCTCACTCCTTCTTCAGAGTGCAAACACGTCACTTCCCACCTCCACGACTCACACCTCACTCCTCCTTCAGAGTGCAAACACGTCACTTCCCACCTCCACGACTCCAACCTCACTCCTCCTTCAGAGTGCAAACACTTCACTTCCCCACCGCCACGACTCCAACCTCACTCCTCCTTCAGAGTGCAAACACGTCACTTCCCACCTCCACGACTCCAACCTCACTCCTCCTTCAGAGTGCAAACACGTCACTTCCCACCTCCACGACTCCAACCTCACTCCTCCTTCAGAGTGCAAACACGTCACTTCCCACCTCCACGACTCCAGCCTCACTCCTCCTTCAGAGTGCAAACACGTCACTTCCCACCTCCACGACTCCAACCTCACTCCTCCTTCAGAGTGCAAACACGTCACTTCCCACCTCCACGACTCCAACCTCACTCCTCCTTCAGAGTGCAAACACGTCACTTCCCACCTCCACGACTCCAGCCTCACTCCTCTTCAGAGTGCAAACACGTCACTTCCCACCTCCACGACTCCAACCTCACTCCTCCTTCAGAGTGCAACACTCACTTCCCACCTCCACGACTCCAACCTCACTCTCCTTCAGAGTGCAAACACTTCACTTCCCCACCGCCACGACTCCAACCTCACTCCTCCTTCAGAGTGCAAACACTTCACTTCCCACCTCCACGACTCCAACCTCACTCCTCCTTCAAAGTGCAAACACTTCACTTCCCACCTCCACGACTCCACCTCACTCCTCCTTCAGAGTGCAAACACGTCATTCCCACCTCCACGACTCCAACCTCACTCCTCCTTCAGAGTGCAAACACGTCACTCACCCCACGACTCCACCTCACTCCTCCTTCAGAGTGCAAACACGTCACTTCCACCTCCACGACTCCAACCTCACTCCTCCTTCAGAGTGCAAACACGTCACTTCCCACCTCCACGACTCCACCTCACTCCTCCTTCAGAGTGCAAACACGTCACTTCCACCGCCACGACTCCAACCTCACTCCTCCTTCAGAGTGCAAACACGTCACTTCCACCTCCACGACTCCAACCTCACTCCTCCTTCAGAGTGCAAACACGTCACTTCCCACCTCCACGACTCCAGCCTCACTCCTCCTTCAAGTGCAAACACGTCACTTCCCACCTCCACGACTCCAACCTCACTCCTCCTTCAGAGTGCAAACACGTCACTTCCCACTGCCACGACTCCACCTCACTCCTCTTCAAAGTGCAAACACTTCACTTCCACCTCCACGACTCCAGCCTCACTCCTCCTTCAGAGTGCAAACACTCACTTCCCACCTCCACGACTCCAGTCTCACTCCTCCTTCAGAGTGCAAACACGTCACTTCCCACCTCCACGACTCCACCTCACTCCTTCAGAGTGCAAACACGTCACTTCCCACCTCCACGACTCCACCTCTCCTCCTTCAGAGTGCAAACACGTCATTCCCACCTCCACGACTCCACCTCACTCCTCCTTCAGAGTGCAAACACTCACTTCCCACCTCCACGACTCCACCTCACTCCTCCTTCAGAGTGCAAACACTTTACTTCCCACCTCCACGACTCCACCTCACTCCTTCAGAGTGCAAACACGTCACTTCCCACCTCCACGACTCCAGCCTCACTCCTTCAGAGTGCAAACACGTCACTTCCTGCCTCCACGACTGAAGTCCCACTAACTAGTTTTCTTGAATCTCTTCTTAAATGATACCTTGTTGATACTCCAACACCAGGAAAGTTCTAAAATCTACTTATCTGTCCTGTGAACTAGCAGGCTGACACACACACACACACACACACACACACACACACACACACACACACACACACACACATGATGAATGCTCTACTACCTAAAATCTTCATCAGCTTCCTCAAACTCTTCATAGGACAACGATATCACTTCTATTTCAGTACCACTCTTCTGCCTCATGAATCAAATCCAATTTGTGTGCTTCTCTTAATTCTTTGCATAATATTCATATCACATATTGTTCTCAAAATACGATTTTTTTACTGCTTCCAGCCTCTTCTTTGCTGCAACGTTTAAAGACCATACCTCAGACTCAAATAAAAATGTTACTATCACTATTCTCTGGAACATATTTCTTTTTTTTTGTCTCTAAACATAAATTTGTTTTCTAGACAAAAATGCCTCAACACATCACTTACCTTTATTCTCCCGGTCTATTCTGTGGTTCCACGCCTCCATCAGAAACACATCAGCCACTCCCAAATATCTAAGTGCATTCACTTCCTCTATGCTTCCTCCAATTAGGTATCTAATCTTTTGTTCCGTGAGCTTTTGTTACCTTCATTACCTTGTTGTTTTTTTTTTTTTTTTCTATTTTAACTTTTAATTTTATTTTACGCACTCTCCCTAACTCGCCCACCAACACTTGCAACTTCTCTTCAGAATCTCCCAAAATAACTGTGTCTAGGGAAAACAGGCCTAAGTGCTGGGTATCTTTATCGATGAAATTTTTCGCCAGCGAAGTAGGCTTCAAGTAACTCCGACAACTTCCACTTTTGTATCACATCTTCCACACCTTTCCTCAACTCCCTAGCATTCACATCATTTACAAACCAATTATCAAATATATTAAAGAACCAGAGTGACATCACACATCCCACTCTAAGGCCTACTTTTGGTGGAAATTAGTCACCTCTTCTACATAGCCTAACCAGAGCTTCACTTCCTCGTACCTCCTTAAGGCTGTGTAAAAATTTCCTGCATCTCTTTATATTAGGTATATTTTAGGTGTCGGTTTTAAGAATAAGAGAAAAAAAAAAAACATTCGTAACATAGCAATTATACTCAGGAAAATACCAGGATGCGTAGCCCAGCCCCAAATAAAAGAAGAACGCGTCGAATACCAGGTAACACCTAGGACACGTCAAGGCAGCAACAACGGGCGAAGGGAAACGCAGAGAGAATCCCAGAAAGTTCAAGGAAAATCCTAAGACACGCAGTGTATGTGTGTCCCAATACATGCAGTGTGGGTCCCAAGACACGCAGTGTATGTGTGTCCCAAGGCACGCAGTATGTGTCCCAAGACACGCGTTCAGCTCTAGGACAGGTAACACACATCTAGGAACTCTGGAGTGACAGGGACCCTCGCATTGTTAACAACAGCAGCAAGACACCGTTTTAACTTTTTCTATTTTTTGGGAGTGGTAGGAGGGGGAAGTGGGGGAAGGGAAGAACGGAAAAAGGTATATCGGGCAGACACTGAACAGTGGAGGGCCATTTAGCCGTCTGTCACGGTAACTCCGCAGAGAGTGTTTGTTCTTACCCTATTATTTGTTATATAGTTATAATGGGATGAAATTTCAGCTATTGTTTAGTTATTTGTTCTGTTGTCATCATGTGTTCAAAATGTCTCTTATCGTGAAGTCATTGTGTTTTTGCACGCATACATGTGCATATTTAAGCATAGATTTTAAGTATAAGGAAGTGTTGTCAGTGGTAGAATGTAACCTACAATGCGAAATATAATTTTCTTTTCATTTTATATCTTACCACTTATCAGTGGGAGGACATAACCCATGTGCTGACAAAAACTGGCAAGAACATTTGCATACGACTCTCACTGTATATACGCTGTGACTTTACTTTTGTCTCTAAAGTAATTTTGACTGATGGTAACTAATTTACCCGAATATTGGTGCTAATAGCCTATAGTATAAGAAGCACCTGATTCTTGACGACCAACTCTGCTATCTTTTGGTAGCTTCGACTCAAGAAGCCTCCTGAGCAGGCAAACATTCACGTTAATAAAGATACCAAACTGTCGTACATGTCTTGCTTATCTAGTCAGGTACATTGAAGTTGGATTGTTTACAAGAGCATTTTATCAAAATTCTTAAGCTTGTGCCAGTGTCTCCGGGTAAGAGTATGTCAATCTGATAACAATTGTCGAGCATCTGGCAAACTGCAGTAGAACTGGAAAGCAGACGTAGCCGACTCCCTAAAGGGCGAAACGTCTACTCAAGAGAGGTTCCTTGATACCGGTGAGATTCTTGATCAAAGGAATTGGATTTATCTTGCCTTTTCATGAATCGTATCTGAGTGCCTCTCATTCTCGCTTTTCCCATGAATTTTATTATAAAATAATGACTGATAAAAAAAATGGTGAATCATGAAATTCTAGGGTCGTAGGTTGCCAGGTTTAACTACAACTGTGCTCCGTGCAGTATACGCCGAAGAAGAGGCAAGTAACATTCTTAGAGGAATGTAAACATTGGGAAAGGTGCTGGAACAACAGGAATTCATCTGTGAATGCGTTTTCAAGATCTGCTGTAAATACGACAACCAGTGCATTGGCCAGTAAAACAATTTCCTCAGTGGACAGTGATCTTTCTACCAGGAAACTGAATCGGCCATTCAGTATGACACGTGCATCTCGGCAGTGCATCTCGATCGATGCCAGTTTCATCAGTAAGTTGTCTTTTCCTGCCCGACTCTTTATAGCCAGATATTGCGAGACATCTGGTCATTGTTTCCGGTTCTTTAGATCTCTTACATCGTGTGTCACGATGATTGTGAAACACTGCATCATATAACTTTACAGCGTTGCACAATTCAGTCCTAGCCTCCCCCTGCAAACCTTTCTTTACAATATTTTTCAGAACCTCGTTTCATATGGTACGCATCAATGCTATATCAGAATAGTCAAGCTTCTTCAACAGTGGCTTTACTTCATGGACAGCTGTAGATGATTGTAACTTTAAAAATCAGTGAAATTTTGCTGAATTTCAGAATTCTCATTGAGGGCTCCTGTGACATAGCCTCTTTTCTGACACACTCATTCAATGATATTGGTAATTTTTTTTCACATTCATGATTAATCATTGTATCACCTGCAGCACTCAGCAGGAGATGACCTAACCAAATTGAGACCATGGGCTGCACAGGAGACACATCCTGGTAAAACGTTCCTGTGTCTAAACTTCGTTGTACACCTGAGTATATACCACTCAGTCATATGACAGTGGATGCACGTGTTTGCTGCAGTTTGCCATACTGATGTCATGAGAGTCAAGAACGTGTCAGTTCAGTATTTACGAGAACTTTTCTTCATCCTCGGCAGTTCTGTGTTCCAAAACCACGTACAGTGTTTTAATGTGATCCTTTGATTTTTCATGAGCATTAATCCAGACTTTTGCATTCTTCCGATCATCAAAGTCAGTTTAAAGTTTATTAAAACCACGTGCTGCTCCCAAATAGTTCTACAGCAATACACTTGACCATCTGAAGGTCACTGAATAAGCCAATCTCTCTGGACAGCCTCTCAGTTTGAAAAATGCCTGCAAAATAATTCTTTGTTGTCATACCTCTTCACCAAATTTTCTACGTAATGACTAACTATTAAAAGTGTAATAAACACTTGTCAGTGTTCAGTAATCCACATAGAGACAAAAACTCAAAAGGTGAGTTTGAGTGTACCTAATAAAGTTAGTCATCAACTTTATGAGACAGTGATACCAGCGAGCTAACATTCACATCTTGAGTGACCTCTGCGGAGTGCAGGATCACTTGCAGACTTGGTCTTACTACTAGTCAGTATCTGATGTTAGCTTCGAATGATTATTTTTTTTCTACTGTATCATCTAGCGCATCAACTACATTGCCTGTTCTTCACTCAGTTTACCCGCAATGTGTGAACAAGGTTCTGCATCAAGACCAACATTTTCACAAGGGTCACTATGACCCTCATCAAATTGTATCATTTCCTAGTTTCTTCTCGCCTCCTGGTTCATTTTATATTTTTTTCTGACATATTGGATCACAATCACTTAAAGTAAAAAAAAAAGTATTATTACCTGTAGACGGTTTCGAAGGTCATCACTTCCACAGTCCGGTCCCAGACCTGTCTCCCGGTTGTCGACCTGGTCGACAAAGCTGTTGGCGTTAATCACATGCAGACCAATGTATGCACCACAGCCCAGATGACCAGGAACTGAATTGAAAAAAAGTATCCAGTTCTCTATTGGAGATAGAATCTATCAAGTTCTCTCTTGAAAAACGTATCCAGTTCTCTCTTGATTTACCTTTTGGTAAATCCCTCTTATGCATGACGTTAGGGTGTTGAAAAATTTCGATCCCCTTACACTTAGTTTGTGTTGTCTCCTGTTGTACTCGTTGCGATTTCTTTTTCATTGAAGACATTTTGCTTGGTCTGCCAAGCCTTTTGGTCATCGACCGAGGCTGGACTGGTCATCGACCGAGGCTGGACTGGTCATCGACCGAGGCTGGACTGGCCATCGACCGAGGCTGGACTGGCCATCGACCGAGGCTGGACTGGTCATCGACCGAGGCTGGACTGGTCATCGACCGAGGCTGGACTGGCCATCGACCGAGGCTGGACTGGCCATCGACCGAGGCTGGACTGGCCATCGACCGAGGCTGGACTGGTCATCGACCGAGGCTGGACTGGCCATCGACCGAGGCTGGACTGGTCATCGACCGAGGCTGGACTGGTCATCGACCGAGGCTGGACTGGTCATCGACCGAGGCTGGACTGGTCATCGACCGAGGCTGGACTGGCCATCGACCGAGGCTGGACTGGCCATCGACCGAGGCTGGACTGGCCATCGACCGAGGCTGACTGGCCATCGACCGAGGCTGGACTGGCCATCGACCGAGGCTGGACTGGCCATCGACCGAGGCTGGACTGGCCATCGACCGAGGCTGGACTGGCCATCGACCGAGGCTGGACTGGCCATCGACCGAGGCTGGACTGGCCATCGACCGAGGCTGGACTGGCCATCGACCGAGGCTGGACTGGCCATCGACCGAGGCTGGCACTTGGCCATCGACCGAGGCTGGACTGGCCATCGACCGAGGCTGGACTGGCCATCGACCGAGGCTGGACTGGCCATCGACCGAGGCTGGACTGGCCATCGACCGAGGCTGGACTGGCCATCGACCGAGGCTGGACTGGCCATCGACCGAGGCTGGACTGGCCATCGACCGAGGCTGACTGGCCATCGACCGAGCTGGACTGGCCATCGACCGAGGCTGGACTGGCCAGACCACTGGATGGCCATCGACCGAGGCTGGACTGGCCATCGACCGAGGCTGGACTGGCCATCGACCGAGGCTGGACTGGCCATCGACCGAGGCTGGACTGGCCATCGACCGAGGCTGGACTGGCCATCGACCACATGAAGCAGAAAAAGGGGAACAAATGAGAGGAAGTTATTTAGTGAAGGAGAAGGATTGAAGAACTTACTGAGGATCACCTCCTCATTGTGTGTGCATGCGTATACTCACCTATTTGTACTCACCTGTTTGTGGTTGCAGGGGTCGAGTCATAGCTCCTGGTAAGCCTCTTCACTGATTGCTACTAGGTCCTCTCCCTGCTCAATGAGCTTTATCAAACCTCGTCTTGAAACTATGTATGGTTCCTGCCTCCACTACGTCACTTTCTAGGTTATTCTACTTCCTGGCAACTTAGTATAGATCCTACCTCTACTCCCCTACCAACCCTTTATCCGAGATGAAAATTTCCACTTCCTGTGCTTACTCTGAGAAACTGGAAACATACATCTTCCCTGACTTCATCCCCATGCCAGTCTGTGCACTCTGCAACATCAAGGTAATAAACCACCTCCACTAGATTACCTGCATTTGAGTGTTTGATTTATCAAATTTATTAAATTCTTAAATCTGGCAATATATATATATAATATTACCCTCACTAATTACTTATTTATATATATATATATATATATATATATATATATATATATATATATATATATATATATATATATTCTGATATAGTAAAATGTAATTAAAAATATTTAAAATAAATTTTTCTAAAATTTTCTCTTATACGTTTAAACATATATTTTTCATTTACGTTAATGTAAAAATTATAATTTGTACCAAGAGAAACTGAAAACTCTACCTAACCTTATTACAACAAGCGCAATTTAATTTAGCCTAATCCAACTAAATATATTTTTTCATCGTTAGACATGAATTTTTACAAATAATTGACATATAAATTTTCACTTGCCTTAGTTCAGAAGAGTTTGAAATTTGCCAAAATAAAATTTTCCTTGATTTGGCAAAAACGTCAACACAAAACACAATCACACTAACACACACATATATATATATATATATATATATATATATATATATATATATATATATATATATATAATAAAATTCTCATTACCTTAACGATAAGATTTTTCAGTTATGTTAATGCCATAAAAATATATTATTGGTGCCAAACAACCTAAAATTACCTAACCTTATTACAACAAGCGCAATTTAATTCAGCCTGAAGTCCAACTAAAAATATTTTTTTTCATTCGGTTCAGAATGATTTTTGCGAAATTATTGCATATACAAATTTTCACTTGCCTTATTTGGCAAGAAGAGCGTTGCTATTTAAGCCAAAATAGCAACTTTTACCTATTCGGCACGACAAACACACACACACATACACACACACACACATATATATATATATATATATATATATATATATATATATATATATATATATATATATATATAACACGCCTCGACCCTAAGACCCTTGGTATTGAGTGGCTCTGCGCCTTGCTGCCCCTATTCACACGGAATATACGTGTATTTGCAGCGATGCGCAAGCCGAACAATATGGTCTACATGGTCTTAACTGTTCTAAAACCAAGGGTTGGCATGCAAGACACAATGAAGTCAACGACATCATAAAGAGAACCCTTGCTACAGCTGGATGCCCAGCCGAGAGAGCCTCGACACTAGCAGCCAACAACGCCCACAACCCAGCAAACCGCCCGACGGGATCACCATCTATCCTTGGAAGAATGGCAAGCTCTTAGCATGGGATTATACCTGTGTGTCGACACTGGCTGACACCTACATCCATCACAGTGTTGGGCGACAGGAGAGCTGCTGACCACAGGAGGAGTACAAGATCGGCAAGTACAGGGACATAAGCCAACAGTATCAATTTGTCCCAGTGGGATCAGAGACCTTGGGAGCGTGGGGAAAAATGCAACACGTTTCCTTAAGAAACTGGGTTCTAGACTCATCGACACCACCAGGGACCCAAGGGCAGCCACGTTCATGTTCCAGCGTCTCAGCGTGGCCATCCAGAGGGAAACGCATGCTGTATACTTAGCTCGCGTCCGGCTTCGGGGGAGCTGGAGGAGATTCATAATCTTTGATATATTGTACTATTTTATTCATGTTCATGTTTTCCATTGATGTATTCTGTCTATTAATAAAGCATTCCATCATTATATATAGGGGGTGGTAGGAGAAGAAAATATTCAAACAGCTCCGGGGAGAACCTCGAGTTTTCCCTAAGGTACGCTTATCGTCTTCTCTGAGGATGAGGGTCCCCAATAAAGTTCTAGAGGTGGTACCTCCCTATATATATATATATATATATATATATAATGAGCACGTCATGGATAAAATTGCGTGAAATTAGCATTTATAGTGTTTAATATATGATTAATTTCGTTATATAATTCTTATATATTGTCAGGTTCTTAGAATGTGGTGTTCTACTCGGTATAATTGTGTGAGAGGCGGACTGGGAACATGGAAGTCTTGGATGATAACACCACCAACAAAGAATAAATCGAACGCAGTGTTAGCATTGAAGGCAACAATACATTGTTATTAAAACCTACACCAGCACACATGTGACAGTGGTAGATAACAAAAGCACACACAACAGAAGAACAGATCGACTGCAGAACACGAATATAACACTAAGAGCTCACGATAACGCAAAAAGGACCAAGTACAGAGTAAGGGATTTACGTCATATTACAGTGTTAAAACAGAGGTATTAAAACTGCAGTGTCACCAGGACAGACACAACTCAAATGCTCACAGCATTATCAACAACTAATTTACAAATACACACAACCTAAACAGCCACCATATGAACAAAAAACAATTTACAAATACAGAGATAAAACTGCCATCAACAAATACATTACAGATACAGATATAATGTAGAAGAGAGATGCATGAAAAAACTAATGAATGAAACTCAAAAAATAAAAAATAATAAAAAATCAAAGAAAATTAAAACTAATTTCAATGTATTTAAGATACAGATATTAAGGTAAGTCAGAATAAATTTAAACAATACGTTCCAAATGAGAAAATATAGAGGAACAAATGAGAAATATGAAGTCACATAAGATAAACGAGAGGAAAGAACTGTGGCAAAGCAAAATACAGATACGGTAAAAAAGAACGAAGAAAAAGTGGACGAAATAAACTGAGAGCTCGACCTACGCTCACGACTAAAAGAAAACATTGCTAATAAACGAAAACTTTTAGGAAAAAACTATCAATACTGATAAGCATATATTGCGAAGAGAAACTTTGCGGAACAATCATCTGTTAGGACAACGTTTCGCTTTTTGTAGATCTTTATCAACGCTAGCAAATATCTACACAGTACAAAAGTGAAAGAAAAATATTGAAGCCTTTAAGAACATTTAAACAAGTGTTTGAAAGCACGTCATAGCCTGAAGCTGAACCTCAATAAACTACAAACAAGCCAGTAAACAATACAAACAAGCCAGTAAACAATACAAACAAGCCAGTAAACAATATAAACAAGCCAGTAAACAATACAAACAAGCCAGTAAACAATACAAACAAGCCAGTAAACAATACAAACAAGCCAGTAAACAATACAAACAAGCCAGCAACTAACATGAGGTAAAGACAGAAATTAATATAGCAATATAAGGAAAGATTAGAGAGAATTCGAAGAACACGATAAATAAAAAGTTGGAACCAAATGTTGAAATTTTTAAAACGTAAGTTTATGTGAAGGCAAAGTACAGAGTAAAGCCGAAGACTTATTATTATTATTATTATTTAGTTCCTTGGATCAAGAACCCTTGAAGGGATCAGATAAGAAAATGTGTGGGACACCACATATAAATTTACATTTAATGTTCACATAAGATCTAACCAAACTTGAACTTTGCATCAGCTAATGTAAAGGTTCATTGAAATAACTAAAAAGGCTCATAACCAAGGGACCCAGGTTCAGTCTTGGACGAGTCGAGACATGTGTGTATCTTGTTACATCTGCTGTCCCTGTTTACCTAGCAGTAAACAGGTACCTGGTTATAAGACCTAGTTTGTGGTTTGAACGGTGTACAGTAGAAGGTCAAGAAACTACTACTGGATGGTGACAAGCAAAGCAGTAATAGCAGACTATATATCACCTTGGGTGAATATGAATTGGCAGTAGAGATATATACTCTTGGGTAAAATAAGTCCGTAAAAGGGAAGACCCATTAAACTGGATGAAAAGACAGATAGCTTATAATAAGAGATTCATCAGGTTATCGTAATACAAGTTTGCAGTAAGCGAAATGTTATAAGAACATAAGAAAAAAGAAACACTGCAGCAGGCCTACTGACCCATGCAAGGCAAGTCCATCACTCCAATGCTTAGACCCTTTCCAGGTAAACTCCAGGTAGTCAGGTCACTTCCATTTATGGAATTAGTACGGCATCTGACCTAGTAGCACAAGCTAGTCAGGTCCAACTTACACCCATTCATGTATTTATCTAACCTATTTTTAAAACTACACATCGTCTAGCTTCTATGACGCTATTTACATCCCTTTATTTATTCCTGTTTTTCATTTATACACCTCAATCATATCTTCCCTAATTCTACGCCTTTCTAGAGAGTGCAGATTCAGGGCCCTCAGTCTATCCTCATAGTGAAGATTTCTGATACATGGGATCAACTTTGTCATCCTCCTCTGTACGTTTTCCAGTGCATTTATATCCATTCTGTAATACGGTGACCAGAACTGTGCAGCATAATCTAAATGAGGCCTAACCAAAGATATATAGAGTTGAAAAACAACCTGAGGACTTCTATTATTTATACTTTTTTATATGAAGCCAAGGATTCTGTTAGCTTTATTGCGAACACTTATGCACTGTTGTCTTGGTTTCAGATTACTGCTAACCAGAACTCCTAAATCCTTCTCGCAATCACAAGTATTAAGATCTACATTATTTAGTTTATATGTGGCATGGTTATTGTCCTGCCCAACATTTAGAACTTTGCATTTGTCTACATTAAACTGCATCTGCAACTTCTCCGACCACTGCATCAGTCTATTCAAATCATCCTGGAGTGCTCTAATGTCCTCATTAGAATGAATTGGACGGCCTATTTTGGTGTCATCAGAAAATTTGCTTATGTTGCTATTTATTCCCTAATCTATGTGTTTGTAAATTGTAAACAACAGGGGGCCCAAAACTGACCCCTATGGGACACCGCTTGAGACGTGCCCCCATTCTGATTTCTCCCCATTTATGCAAACTCTCTGCCGCCTATTTGTCAACCATGCCTCTACCCAGGAAAAAAATTATCCTATTCCGTGTGCCTTAAGTTTCATCAATAGCCTCTGATGTGGAACTCTATTGAAAGCCTTACTGAAGTCCATATACACAATATCATATTCATTACCATGATCTACCTCCTCAAACACCTTAGTGAAAAAAGTTAGTAAATTCTTAAGACAGGAACGCCCCTTAGTAAAACCGTGTTGAGATTCATTAATCAATTTATGCCTTTCAAGATGGCTACGAATTGCCTCGGCAATTATTGATTCCATAAATAATAAAGACTTAGGTTACTCCATGCGTGTCTCATCCTTTTGTCAGCTGGCTACCTCTGCCACCTGACGTCTCAACTCTAAAGTAATGAGCGTCCTCATGACAAGTCTTGCAAAACCACTACAAGAAACTCAAGAGGGAAATGACTGTACTTCTTGGTGGAAAAACAGAATGTTAATCACTCAGTTTGCACTTCCTTCCATAACTCAAGCTTATAACTGGTCCTCATAAAATTCAAAACACTATCAACTGGTTATTTTGTGAGCATTAAAATTCCTGTAAATCAAGCTTATCAACTGGTTACTTTGTGAGCATTAAAATTCCTATAAATCAAGCTTATCAACTGGTTATTTTGTGAGCATTAAAATTCCTATAAATCAAGCTTATCAACTGGTTACTTTGTGAGCATTAAAACTTCCGCTTCACGAAGATCATTGAGGCTAGGATGAAACATACTCTGTGTATCTTTTTTCGGTGTATATACACGCACGAGGAGTTATACACCTAATGTATACATCCTCTCAAATTGTATTGCTTTACTTGGATTTCAGTAAAGATTTTGTTGAGAGTTCGTCGTAAGAGGCATATCTAAAAATTAGAAAATGTAGGTGAAATGAAAAGTAAATTGTTATGAAGGATGAGATTTTGTTTATGAAAACTAGGAGAAAATGACACAAGGTGGGTGGAAGGGTGTAGCGACAGCAAGTACGAAACAACGTTTCGCTCTGTGTAGAGTATATCGAGGAGATATTAATAAAATACTGAGGATATCGAACCAAGTAAGAACCAGAAATAAGGGACGCGTGGGAGTAATGTCTTGCTGAAACTTTACACTGTTACAGTAAAAACTTGTTATACATTCATTTATGGAATAGTGTGTATCTCCTCGTGGATAAATATTACCAGTGGGGTCCCACATGGATTAGTGTCAATTCTGATAATGCTTTTTATTTATATAAATGATTCACCAAAAGGAATAATAAACCAGTGGAATATTCTTGCCGATATCAAAATCTTATGCAGACTGCAAAACAAAGTGACGGTCAAAGCTTACAAGAAGAAAAGCTAAGCAGGGGACATCATCAATGGATGATGGAATTAAGTGTGCATAATTGCAACGAAAAATAAACAAAAGAAAATCACAACGCCATGAATGATATAGATCTTGTTCTGCAATCTTAAAAAATATAGAAAGAAACCGGGAGCACTTACAAATCAGTTATTACACGGATCACATATAGTAGCAGAAACTCAAAAACAATAGAGGTAAACTTCAAAATACGATTAATATATGTACAATGAAATGTCATAAATTATGTTCTCTTTGCAAGATAAAGTTTATATTATGCAGCTACAGAATGGTGTCCAACAACGATATAGCGAAAGAATAGAAAAAAAAACTTCAGGCAATCATGCCAGCACATCCAGAGATACATCAGCGAAAACAGGAACACATCACGTACAACACAAGCACAACAGAGAGCCAGCCATCAAGCAGTATACTTACCCGAAAACTAATCTGGCCGTTGCTATTTAAGTCGAAGGCCTTAAATACATGATGGGCGTACAAACTGGAGTCTGCAACGAGACATGTGGGACATTATTGACTACAGTGTCTTATGGTACGTGTTCCTCCTCACCACACACTGCTAGTTTCACTATGGGTAAGGCAAAGAGAAAAGCATAGTCTATACATTAAGGTTTTCTCTTTCTACCAGAGACACTTAAAGCTTCATCAAGTCATTAAGATTGGATAAAGCTTTCTAATCAGCTCTTCTCTTAAGTGATCGCATTGTGAAGCAGGCAGATGTATTTTCTGTCTGATGGTGGACCCACGGATGTACTCTCTCTTTGCAATCCTAGCCACCTATCAAGCACCTTGTCTGGCGACACATCAGGCCCTGATAGGGAATAGAGGATCGAGCCTGAATGACTCACATTGGTTAAGCGCTCCATGGAAATTAATATGCAATTTAGCTTTAAAAGGCCAACGTACTCGTTGTCCATGTCATAGCTCGGCTATTATATTTTGAGTTCGTTTTGTGCGAAAGTACTTTGTGTTTTCTCACTACACGATCTTCAGAACCGTGTAGAAAGAAACTTACAATACCGTCGCTGAAATACCCAGCATCCAATTTTTTTATTGTATCCTCTACATGACTTGATAAAGCTCGACTCTGAGCGAAACGTAGTCCCGGTAAAACCTTATGTACAGCGAAGCATTTATTGAGGCAATGTTTTGCTCTATATAGATCTTCATCGAGTCATGGAGCTCTACAGAGAGCGGAAAGTTTTCCCAATAAAAGTTTATTCAGCAGCTTGGATCTTTTTCTTCCAACGTGCGGGTAAAACGGTGTTTGATGTGTGCCTCAATCACACTACACTAAACAAGAAACACAGCGATACGTGTGGCTTTATCGGATGGAACACATAGCGCAAGACACTGCTGACATCGTTGCAGCTAATATTATAAGGGGGAAAGCTATTGTACCCTATAGAAAAAAAAACACTTTTAAATGCAACTATATCCTAAAGAACCTTTAACTCTCAAAAAAATATATGCATATATACATTTATATATATTCAGCATTATACAAAATTTACATTTCATCTACAGTATATATCACCAGACGTGTATTTAGTCTACACATTTCATTAAAGGAATGCACGCTATCTCTACTATGAAAAAAATTGTGATTCTAAATTCTGACTAACTGTACGTACCGACTATCCGAGGCGGCACGGGGAAAGGTATAAAGATTTACTGAGAGAAGGAGAAATACTATTTAAAAATCTATCATTATTCAGTTTTACAATGTGGGAGGTGGGAGGGGAGGGCTGAGGAGACTAAAGGCTAGAAGGAAGGGACATAGGTAATCCACGTGAGAGGGGTTATAAAAAAAAAAGAGTAGGACACATGTGAGGGATAAGAAAGTGCATATGAGGGGTAATTCAGTGCACACGAGAAATACAGTGCACATGTGAGGGAGAACGTCAGTGCACATAAGGGAAAATACAGTGTTCATATGAGGGGGGAGGGGAATTCAGTTTACATAGGGGAAATTCAGTGCACGTGAGATGGGATGGGGAAATGAGTGCGCCTGTGAGGGATCAGAGGCAATCTTATTCATCATAGTTATATTGTGTTATATAAGTCCTAGTTAATTGACTACGCACACACACACATACACACATTCGTTGTAACTTAAGAGAGGCAGTAATGAGGTGCAGGTAACCCAGGTAGATTGTGGCCCTAGCACTGTGGCCTTTGCGGTGTGGCTCTAGCAGTGCTGCCCTTGCGGTGTAGTTCTAGCAGTGTGGCCCTTGCGGTGTGGCTCTAGCAGTGTGGCCCTTGCGGTGTGGCTCTAGCAGTGTGGCCCTTGCATTTAGCGGTCTGCACGTGGCACCTGCCCAAGGTGTACAGTATCTGTATCTGACTGAACAGTAGAGATTTGAACTTGGATTATGAAGTGTCTCTAAATCCAGTAAGCTAGGTGATAACGCGGGTACCGTGTCTGTCTCGCGGTTGGAAGACGGAGGATCGAGCCTCCACCATTCCTTCAGCTGAATGACCCACAAGTCAGCACACATCATCAAAAGTAGTAACGAGATGCACAGTGACTGGAAAATGGCAGAACTTTCAAAGGAGATCTATGAAAAGGGTCAAACGTAATTCAAGGAATTACGCAAGTTTTAAATAGTGATTATAAGTACAGTGCAATGCGCGGTACAATAGGTTGAAAGAACCTTTAGGCTCCAAGCCATTGGTTAAAATTTACTCTATGGAATTCAAGTTCCTTGAGGATTGCAACAAGGAAAATAGTGGAAAGTACTCAGGAAGTAGCGCAAGGTATTAAAGGAGGGTTGGCTTGGTATCACTGCACAGTGTATGTGATCCAAAGATTAATGTTTCATATACCATTAGGCGAAACGTTTCGGCAATATACTCGAATGATGGAAATGTGTGGGTTTCAGCACTCAGGGAAAGCCAGTGTGGTAGGTCTCAGCACCCAGGAGTGGCCAAATGGTTATAGGTTTCAGAACCCAGGGGTAGCCAGGGTGGTAAGTTTTAGGACCCAGGGATGGTGACTAGGGCAAAAGCAGCCGACAAGTGGGTATACAGGCATGCAGTACAGGGCAAGCATTTATTTTTAGAATTTTCACTCAGGATTGATCTTTAGCAATTTTAGATGAAAAACCTGAAGTTACTCCTTAAATATACATTCTGGTGAGGTGGAGAGGGCAGGAGAGGTCACGTCATACGCAACGAAGACGGGAAAGTGGGAGGTCAGGTCACAGGTAACGTCGTGTGGGCCGGTTCTTGTTTTGGAAGGTTAAATAGCATTAGACATGACCTTTTTTTTCTGGGTTGTAGACTATGAGTTATCTCAGTGCCATTATGTATGCTGTTGATGGCTGCTTCAAGACACTTCTTTCTAACATTGCCATTCACTGTTTGGATGAGGGTGATGTTATCGTCCAACACGAGGCGTGGGAGATTGTCTCTGTGTTACGAATCCGGAATACGTAATTGTGCTTCTGAAAATTGACATCCAGGCAACGTGCAGTCTCACCCAAGTAATAGTTGGCACACCCATTGCCAGGAATGGTGTACATGCCGGCTTTGCTTGTCAGTGATCTGTGGAGGTTGGTGCAGGTAATGTTCTTGAAGGTTTTGGAGAGTATTACTCTAATGTAGATGTTGGACTTCCGGAAAGTAGATGCGATGTGGATGGCTGTTGGGTTAGTGGGAAGAATGATAGGGATGTTAACTCTTCTGTTTTCTTTAGGGTTTGACAGTGCTATGCTCTAAGTAGAGCAGCCAGATGACATGTGGGGTTAATATCAGTAACACATTCCATTTTTAGGTGTTCTATGTAGCCATCACTGAATTAAATTTATGGCATCGTTCAAAATGGGAGATGAAATTTTTGAAGGGTAAAGATAAATACATTTCAAGAGTGATGATTCAGTTTAGCAAAGCATTGGCCTGGTCCATGTAAATTGAGGGAAAAAATCCCTTTACATTTGGGACATTTTATTTTCTCACTCCACTTCATTCTCGAACGCAAGGAAATCACCGAGGTTGATAGACACATTATTCTTTGCAATGGTCAAGCAATTATCTACATTACACCTACTCTGGGAATTCAACATCCATGTCGCAATAATAATCTGCAAAACTATCAAATCCATCACCTGCCCCAACATCTGTGAATCCTTCAACAACACAGCCGGCGCTTGCATTATTCCCTGCACAGGGTGTGACAGGTATTGCGTGAGAGACTACATACAGCCTTGATATCAGACTTTAGAACCAAATACGCATGCAGGATCCATAACAAGCAACACATACGCCATACATGGAGACAAACTCCTATACCTAATGGTATGGGATAAGACCTAACTCATCTAAACAGGATGACAGCATTAGGAAGTGTCTGGAAGCAGCTGTGTCATCAGAGTACATAAGAATCCTGAAAACCTATTCCTAGGTAACCTTCCCACACAAAACATCACCCACACATCGTCTAAACTAAATGCCTGCTCTTCATTACGTTTCTTAGTGCCAACTAGTGCCCAGGCGTGTAAGTCTGCGCACCCAGGGATGTCAGGGCTGTAGGTCTTAGCATTGAGGATGACCAGGTTGGTAGATTACATCCAGCAATCGATATTGTCCATAGGGAGAACATCAGGAACTTCAGATTGCACAAACATGCACAAAAACCTTACTAGCAGGCCATCAAGTGCTCACTACGTGAAGACGAAATACACACACACACACACACACACACACACACACACACACACACTGGGAAGGTGAAAGCTTTATACTCACTGCCATGAGGAAAAAACTTGGCATATATTTCTTTGAAGGCGTCTTCCTGCACCACCCCTTCCGGACACTCCTGTTGGGAAAGAGGGGTTCATGTTAGTCAATTAAAAGAGGAAGTAATGCCACATATCCATGAATAAAAAAAGAGCGTACTGTGTGTGTGTGTGTGTGTTGCATGTGTGGTTTGTGTGTGTGCATGTGTGGTTTGTGTGTGTGCATGTGTGGTTTGTGTGTGTGCATGTGTGGTTTGTGTGTATGCATGTGTGGTTTGTGTATATGCATGTGTGGTTTGTGTGTGTGTATGTGTGGTGTGTGTGGGGGGGAAATGGTCTGCTCCATTCCAGGTCAGACAAGAGAAATTTGCTTCACAAACCAACGGAAGTTCTACGACAGGATGACACAATTTAGGAAGGACAGAGACGGGTGGTCACACTCGTGACTCTCGTCAGGATGGCCGCTGGTTAAATCCCCGGAAGAAGAATTGCCTCCAGTGTTTTGTACAATTATATTATTCACTTACAACTTAAAATTGTATTAATTATTCAGTAAATGTATTGTACTTTTTCACAAGTTCACTAACATTAAGTGGGACACCTGGAAGTTATTAAACGGCTGTGGACACTTGATTTGCTTTATTCGGTTATTATGCGTTTATAATCCTTCGGAACAACCAATTAGTTAAACGACCAGGTAGAACCATTGAAGTTAAGAGCTTGGGTAGCTACAAGAATAGGTTGACATATATGAATGATATTTCCCTCTAATTGTCGGCATTAAATTCCGACAATTTGAGGGAAATGAACACGAATGTATACGCTTAAAACACCTTTATTGAAGAGTTTTGGGTCCTGAGACCTTGATCACTTCCAATACATGAAGAATATTAGAGAATACAGGCTATATATATATATATATATATATATATATATATATATATATATATATATATATATATATATATATATATATATATATATATATATATATATATATATATTTATTTTATATATATATATATGTATGAATTGAAGAAAGGGAAATATTAAAACATGATGGGGGAAGTCGGGACCTACGGAAAGGGACAAGGGTATCTTAAGCTTGTCTTAGAAGCTGTCAACCACGTTGGCTGACTTGGAATTTTAAACGTCTAAGCGAAGAGTGTGGATGTCAATGAGTATTTCAACCAGGCGTACGGTCGGTAGGGGGGGGGGGGGGGGGGGGGGGGGGGGGGGGGGGGGGGGGGGGGGGTTCTAACATCGTATAGGCTGACGTGGTGGAAATGTTATAACTGCAAGGTTTTCGAACGATAGTGTTGGAGGTGTCAATGAGTGATGCTTCAAAGCCAAGGCGTATTATTATTATTATAATAAAAAGGAAGGCTAAACCACAGGGGTCATACAGTGCAGCAAGCCAAGGCGTAGCTTCAGGTTTGGTTCCCTGTAGATCACTTAAGCTTCTTTGTAATGCAGATGTCCCTCAGTGGTTCTTTGTATGACACGTGTATTTCCAGTGGCATACCCACTTCACTTCCTCCTCACATACACTTTGTCACACAAGAAATGGCATAGAACCCTATTTTTTTCGAGTGAGCATTAGATGGGGATTTCTGTCCGATGAGGTCGCTAATCAAAGCGGTGGCAGTTGATATTGCCTCTGATAAAAATCCATGTGGTGTATCTGGAGCCACGTCACTGCAATGTAACGCCAGAAATTTCTGGTCACATCTGGCGGTCGGTGGATCGTGTACATTGGTTAGAGCTCTGCATCTTCACTACTGGAGAAAAATGAAGTAAATGTCTACCAAATGTAGGCACATTCTTCATCCAAGAATTCCGGGCTAGAAATACTTAAAGCCTTCAGGCAGGAATCCTATGACTGCCAAGCGTTTGCTTCGAAAGTGTACGAGGTCATGCGTGTTGGTAGGCTTCCTATAAAGCTTGAAGTGCAAGGTATACTTGGGAGTTCTACAGAGGAGTGTGTCGTGGAAGGAAAGCTTGCTATCGGCTTCGAGTTCAAGTGTAAATTGATTGTTGGTTCTCTGTTGTTGGTTTTATGCAAGAGCTCCTTTAAGTTCAGCCGTTTGGGATAGAGGACTAGGATACTGTCAACGTGTTGTGTTGCTCCTATGTAACGGTGACCGGGATTGTGCAGCGAAGGCCTTCAGTTTCCAGGTTTTTCTAGAGGACTGCTCATAATCATGCCAAAGCATGGTAAAGCTGTAAAGCCAAAGCATATCGTAGAAGATAGTATTCACCAGTGAATTTTCCGTAAACAATATCATTGGTGGAGTTAATGGGAATATTGATATAAGAAGGAAGTAATATCAAGGATGCCAAATGTTTGTTCCTCAAGAGGATGCTAGAGATGTGACTCAACAAGCTTTTGAGTGTTGATAAATGGTTCAGAGAATCGATAAGTTAATAAATTAGACACATGTACAACACTTGGGTATCTTTACTGTGGAAACGTTTCGCCACACAGTGGCTTCGTCAGTCCAATACAAAGTAGAATGGTGAAGATCAGAAGGAGTTTGAGGTAATCAGTCCCTCATCTCCAGGCTGAGAGACTGATTACCTCATACTCCTTCTGATCTTCACCGTTCTACTTTGTATTGGACTGATGAAACCACTGTGTGACGAAACGTTTCACAAGTGGCCAACAAGTTTGTGATGGGTGAAACTCGGTGTCCAAAGGATTTTCATCCTTCTAGGTTCTACTACCACTCCTTTGAAGCTCCTGGTCCTGGCTCATCTCTCACACGTCACACTGATGTGAGAACACCCCAATAAACCACAGAAAACCATCTGTCTTTACCTCCACTCTGCTCTGCATTAATCAGCGTTACCAATCAACACTGTCATCTGCTTAAAGGTCAAGCAGGACTTGTCAAGCAGACATGCAAAACAGTGACACTGTGGTGGTGCTGTGGTGGTGATTCTGTAGTGTTGGTGCTGTAGAAGTGGTGTTGTGATGCTGCTACTGGTGTGGTATTCGTCTGGGTGATTATGGTAGTCGTCATCTGGGTGATACTGTGATAGTCATCTCCAGGGTGATGCTGTGATAGTCAATCTCAGAGGGTGATCTAGTGTTGTCAATCCTGGGTGTGGATAATCTGGGGATGCGTGGATAGTCATCTCCACATCAGTTGTGGTAGTCATCTCCTGGATCATGCTGTGGTAGTCATCTGGGTGATGCTGTGATAGTCATCTCCAGGGTGATGCTGTGTCTGTCAAATCCTGGGTGTAATATCTGGTGATGTGTGATCATCTGGCTGATATGGTTGACATGTCCTGAGTGATGCTGTGATAGTCTCTGGGTGATGCGTGGTAGTCATTGAGGGATGTTGGTCGTAGTCCTCCTGGGTATACAGCTCTATTCATTGTGGAGTTTGGTGGTAATCTCTGGGGAGCTGAGCTGGTAGTTCCAGCTCGCTAGATATGTGTTAGACATCTAAGATGTGTGATCAAGCTGAGATCTGGCTGATAGTGGTTGCACATCTCAAATGAGTATTCCAGCACGCTGAGATAGTCGTCTCAGATGATGCTGTGGTGGAGCACGGCTGAGATGCTGTGCTCAGCACGTCGCCATCTGTTCATTCACGGGTTTAAAATGTTTGTTCTCAGCACCGCTGAGATCTGTTCCCAGCGAGCTGAGAGCTTCTCGGCTGAGACTGTTCCCAGCACACGCTGAGATGCTGTTCCCAGCACACGCTGAGATGCTGTTCCCAGCACACGCTGAGATGCTGTGCTCAACATACGCTAAGATGCTGTTCCCAGCACATGCTAAGATGCTGTTCCCAGCACATGCTAAGATGCTGTGCTCAGCACATGCTAAGATGCCGTGCTCAGCACATGCTAAGATGCTGTGCTCAGCACACGCTAAGATGCTGTGCTCAGCACATGTTAAGATGCTGTGCTCAGCACATGCTAAGATGCTGTCCTCAGCACATGCTAAGATGCTGTGCTCAGCACATGCTAAGATGCTGTGCTCAGCACATGCTAAGATGCTGTGCTCAGCACATGCTAAGATGCTGTGCTCATCACATGCTAAGCTGCTCCCCGGAACAATATAAATCGCATTGTTATATAAACCTCAGTACTAGATAAAATTCTGTGTTATATGAACCTTTGTGCTATATGAACCGGTGTATATAAATATCTATGCCACATAAAGCTCTATGCTACATTAAGCTCTATGCTACATTAACCTGTATGCTATATAAATCTCAACGCATTACACTGATATCAACATTAATACAAACATTCAGTCAACGTTCTTAAGTTAACGTCAGAATAATCAACATTCGACACTTTTATTTTATAAACGGAAGTACCGATGATGAACTTTGGGAAATTTAGTGTTGATTTCAACGGACTTTGCAGCATTTTGTACGTCCAGTATTGTACGTCTAATACTGTACGTTCGGTAATGTTGATGGACTGATTACATCATCTTTATTTCACCACCATACCTACTGCCTCTGTATTTGACTGAAGAAGCCTACTGTGTAGGCGAAACTTTTCAATAATAAAGATACCCAACTGTTGAACGTGTCTCTTAATCATCAGCGTTCAGTAATGCACGTTTTTATTATGGTGTGTAAGTACGTTTAACATGGGTGTGTGTGTGTCCCATACACTGTAGTGTGTAGTGACCCTTGATACGGGTAAGTTTCCTCAGGTCTTAAGAATATGACCAGGAAGATCCCTTTCACGTTGATTCTTAACAACAACATGTAAGAGCCACTTGCAAAGAATATAATACTCGCTTATAAAGGTCTATAATGACAGATAATGGGCCATTTCGAGACATTTCATGGCCACTCACCGCGATATTTAATGGAGTTTACGAGAGACAAGTAATGGCACTAACAAAGACATAATAACCACTGAAAAGGATTATATAATGGAACTTAGGAGCGAAGGTACATTGGCGCTCAGGGTCACAAGTAATGGAGAATTATGTTGTTA
This sequence comes from Cherax destructor, assembly GCA_009830355.1. NCBI lineage: Eukaryota > Metazoa > Arthropoda > Malacostraca > Decapoda > Parastacidae > Cherax > Cherax destructor. The sequence goes on from WNWK01000130.1 coordinate 259,010, forward strand.
TACCCCGCGGACAAGAGTGGAAATTATGACACCATTATTCACTCAAGGAAGAAATACTCAGAGACTGCAATTGTAAGGCTCCTTTACAAACTGATATAAGGACTCGTTAGGTACATAAGGATCCCATACAAAACCATGTAAGAATTCCTCAAAGATATATAAATATCGCGTTCAATAATAATCCATTTGGAAACAGAAACTCAGGAGAGGATCCCAGAAGGGGGTCGAAATATACATGTTAATTAATCACCCTGGGTTTGTGTGTCCGTGTGGGTTATTATTAAGCAATGACAATTGTTCATTAAACTTTAGATCATTTTGAATGTGATTAATAACTAAAGACCATATTCAATAACAAAAGGATTCCTTGAAGTATGTGAGGATTCTTCACATAGATATGTGAGGATCCCATAGGTCATGTAAGGGCTACACAAACACTAAAACATAGACCCATGACGGGCCCATGACAGACCTAAGAACATAAGAATGGAGGAACACTGCAGCAGGCCTACTGGCTCAAACTAGGCAAGTCCTTTCAAAACCAACTCTTCCGACCCACCACTTGTCCAGTCTTTTCCCAAAGCTTCCCAGGAATTACCTTCAATACCTTAGTTACTAATGAAACCCATCCAAGAATTCCATCATTATTACCAACACTTTGTCTTCTCACGTATTTATTCACCTTTTGTATTTCTACTCAGCTGAATATACGTTTAGAACCACACGAGTGAAAGAACTCTTAAGTTTCAGCGAGTAAAGGAACTCTTCAAGTTTCAGCTACTGAAGGAACTCTTCAAGTTTCAGCTACTGAAGGAACTCTTCAAGTTTCAACTACTGAAGGAACTTCAAGTTTCAGCGAGTAAAGGAACTCTTCAAGTTTTAGCGAGTAAAAGAACTTCAAGTTTCAGCTACTGAAGGAACTCTTCGTTTCAACTACTGAAGGAACTCTTCAAGTTTCAGCTACTGAAGGAACTCTTCAAGTTTCAGCTACTGAAGGAATTCTTCAAGTTTCAGCGAGTGAAGGAACTCTTCAAGTTTCAACTACTAAAGGGAAATTCTTCAAGTTTCAACATGAAGGAACTCTTCAAGTTTCAGCTACTAAGGAATTCTTCAGTTTCAACTACAAGGAACTCTTCAAGTTTCAGCATGAATGAACTCTTCAAGTTTCAGCTAGTAAAGGAACTCTTCAAGTTTCAACTACTGAAGGAATTCTTCAAGTTTCAGCGAGTAAAGAACTCTTCAAGTTTCAGCGAGTAAAGGAACTCTTCAAGTTTCAACTACTGAAGGAACTCTTCAAGTTTCAGCTACTGAAGGAACTCTTCAAGTTTCACTACTGAAGGAACTCTTCAAGTTTCAACTACTGAAGGAACTCTTCAAGTTTCAACTACTGAAGGAACTCTTCAAGTTTCAACTACTGAAGGAACTCTTCAATTTCAACTACTGAAGGAACTCTTCAAGTTTCAACTACTGAAGGAACTCTTCAAGTTTCAGCGAGTAAAAGAACTCTTCAAGTTTCAGCTACTGAAGGAACTCTTCAAGTTTCAACTACTGAAGGAACTCTTCAAGTTTCAACTACTGAAGGAACTCTTCAAGTTTCAAGCTACTGAAGGAACTCTTCAAGTTTCAACTACTGAAGGAACTCTTCAAGTTTCAGCTACTGAAGGAACTCTTCAAGTTTCAACTACTGAAGGAACTCTTCAAGTTTCAGCGAGTAAATGAACTCTTCAAGTTTCAGCGAGTAAAGGAATTCTTCAAGTTTCAGCGAGTAAAGGAACTCTTCAAGTTTCAGCGAGTAAATGAATTCTTCAAGTTTCAGCGAGTAAAGGAATTCTTCAAGTTTCAGCGAGTAAAGGAATTCTTCAAGTTTCAGCGAGTAAAGGAACTCTTCAAGTTTCAGCGAGTAAATGAACTCTTCAAGTTTCAGCGAGTAAAGGAACTCTTCAAGTTTCAGCGAGTAAAGGCATTCTTCAAGTTTCAGCGAGTAAAGGAACTCTTCAAGTTTCAGCGAGTAAAGGAACTTTTCAAGTTTCAACGAGTGAAGAAACTCTTCAAGTTTCACGGTCGAAAAATAAAGCTTGAAAGCTTGAATTTGCTAAAAAAATTCCCTTCAGCACCAGAAACCTGTGTTGCCAGAACTCTCAAACCTGTTGTCACTATTACCAAAGCTCTTCATTCCGTTATTAGTGTTAACAAAACTCTTGTGTTAGTGTTAATATAACCAAAGCTCTTGTTGTCAGTGTTAATGAAGCTCTTGTCAATATAACTAAAGCTCTTGTGTTGTCAGTATTACTAAAGCTCTGGTGTTGTCAGTGTTACCAGTGCTCTTGTGTTGCTAGTGTTACCAAAGCTCTTATGTTGTCAGTGTTACCAATGTACTTGTGTTGTCAGTGTTACTAAAGCTCTTGTCAGTATTACTAAAGCTCTTGTGTTGTCAGTGTTAAAAAGCTCTTGTGTTGTCAGTGTTACCAATGCTCTTGTGTTGTCAGTGTTACCAAAGTTCTTCTTCCAGTTGTCAGTGTTATCAAAGCTCTTTCTTCTGGTGTCAGTGTTACAAAAGCTCTTTCTCCAGTTGTCAGTGTTACCAAAGCTCTTTCTCCAGTTGTCAGTGTTACCAAAGCTCTTTCTCCAGTTGTGTTGTCAGTGTTACCGAAGCTCTTTCTCCAGTTGTCAGTGTTACCAAAGCTCTTTCTCCAGTTGTCAGTGTTACCAAAGCTCTTTCTCCAGTTGTCAGTGTTACCAAAGCTCTTTCTCCAGTTGTCAGTGTTACCAAGCTCTTTCTTCTGGTGTCAGAAGAAAGAGCTTTGGTAACACTGCTCTCTCGTGCAACGTGTATTACCAGAGATCTCATGGAAACAGTATTACCAGAGATATCATGGAAACAGTATTACCAGAGATCTCATGGAAACAGTATTACCAGAGATCTCATGGAAACAGTATTACCAGAGATATCATGGAAACAGTATTACCAGAGATATCATGGAAACAGTATTACCAGAGATCTCATGGAAACAGTATTACCAGAGATATCATGGAAACAGTATTACCAGAGATCTCATAGAAACAGTATTACCAGAGATCTCATAGAAACAGTATTACCAGAGATCTCATGGAAACAGTAATACTAGAACTCTGGTGTAGCCAGTGTTACCAGAGCTCTGGTGTAGCCAGTGTTACTAGAGCTCTCGTGCAGCCAGTGTTACCAGAGCTGCTTCACATCAGTTCTAGTAACACTGGCTATATGAGAGAGCTCAAGTAATGAACTTTCCGTGTAAAATTTTTATATATATATATATATATATATATATATATATATATATATAATGTGTGTGTGTGTGTGTGTGTGTACTCACCTATTTGTGGTTGCAGGGTCGAATCATAGCTCCTGGCCCCCGCCTCTTCACTGATTGCTACTAGGTCCTCTCTCTCCCTGCTCCATGAGCTTTATCAAACCTCGTCTTAAAACTATGTATGGTTCCTGCCTCCACTACGTCACTTTCTAGGCTATTCCACTTCCTGACAACTCTGAGTTGTGTGTGTGTGTGTGTGTGTGTGTGTGTTGAATTTAACGAGGTAATTAGAGGCACATAACAGCCAGGCTTCTGGGAACACCACACCAAAATGAACTATTTTTTCATTTTTACGGGAAGGTTAATTTAAATGAACTGGTGTATAAATTGATGTGTGAAATACACACACACACACACGCACACATACACACACGCACACACACACACACACACACACACACACACACATACACATACACACACACACATACACACACACACGCGCACACACATACACACACACACACACACACACGCGCGCGCACACACACACACACACACACACACAGGTGTGGAAGACGGCAAATGAAGTCCCAATATTTTAGAAAAGAGACAGATAGGCAGCATTAAACTACTGACCAGTGTTACTGACATATAGTATGTAAAGTCATGGAGAAGATTATCAGAAGAGTGATGGAGCGTCTAGAAAGGAGTGGGCTCATACATGACAACCAGCACGGCTTCAGGGATAGACAATCTTGTGTCACAAACCTACTGGAGTTCTACTACGACAAGGTAACAGAAGTAAGTCAAGAGATAGAAGGATGGGAAGATTGCATTTTCTTGGACTGTAAGAAGGCTTTTGACACGGTACCGCACAAGAGATTGGTACAAAAGCTACAGGAGCAGTCAGGAATACCAGGAAAAGCACTGCAATGTATTAGGGAATACCTGACAGGAAGGAAACAATGAGTGATGGTACGTAACGAGATGTCGGAGTGGGCGCATATGTCAAGTGGGGTTCCACATGGGTCAGTCTTAGGTCCGGTGCTCTTTTTAGTATATGTGAATAACATGACGGAAGAGATAGATTCAGAGGTGTCCCTGTTTGCAAACGACGTGAAACTAATGAGGAGAATACAAGCTGACGAGAATCAGGAAAGATTACAAAGGGATCTGAACATTCTGCAAACCTGGTCCGACAAATGGTCATGAAGTTAGGAGGACAAAGAAGACCGCAGGAGTACAGGCTTGGTAGTCAGAGGCTGCAAACCTCACTCAAGGAAAAGGATCTTAGGGTGAGCAACATACCGAGCACATCTCCTGAGACGCACATCAACCAAATAACTGCTCCAGCATGGCAAACCTAAGAATATCATTTCTACATCTAACTAAGGAGTCATTCAAGACAGTACATCATGTACGTCAGGTCTATATTGGAGTATGCAGCACCAGTATGGAAGCCACACCTGGTCAAGCACGTTAAGGAATTAGAGAAAGTGCAAAAATTTTACAAGACTAGTCCCGGAGCTAAGAATTATGTCCTTTGAGGAGAGGTTAAAGGAACTCAACCTAATGACATTGGAGGACAAAGGCCGGGGGGGAATAGGGAAGACATAATAATGACGTATAAAATACTGAGAGGAATTCATAGGTGAACAGGGTCAGAATATTTCAGAGATGGCATACAGGAACAAGGGGACACAACTGGAAGTTGAAAGCTCAGATAAGTCATATTGAAGTTAGGAAGATTTCTTGAGCCTTAGATCTGGAAGTGGAACAATCTAGAGAGTGAAGTAGTAGAGGCAGGATCCATACATAGGTTTAAATGTATGATAAGGCTCCTGGAGCAGGGAGAGAGTAGACCTAGTAGCAACGAGAGAAGATGCGGGGCCAGGAGCTGTGACCACATATAAGTATACACACACACACACAGTCTTGCTACATGCGCTCTGGACTATTGGCATTATAAACACAGTTTCTATACATAAACAATGCATCATAGTCCTTGCTACCATTAATGTGATGCACATCACACTGGAAAACTAATGGCTTGAACAACACATTAACAAGCGTGTATAAAGACACATAATGCAGAACAGACTTTTATTTCAGACATGTTGCTAAAGTGTGAGATTTATCAAGCGTACATAAAAACCAAAAAAACCTACGCCTTATCAGATTTTTAATTGAGGTTCATTCTTGCATAACATACTTATTGCAGAAGACAGGTTTAGAATATTAAACAAATCAGAGGCAAAATAATGTACAATTCTATTGGAAGCTCTCGCATTGTGTTACTCCTCTTTGATAATGTTGATCAGCTGAAGAAAATACTTAGAAATAAAAAAATAGAATGTCTTTGATATGTCTATAGTATATTAGAAACAATATTAGGAGAGAAACAGATAATAAATCTGAATGTCATAACCTGACAGAAGCCTGAACATATCTATGAGAGAGGGAGAGAGAGGGAGGGAAGGAGAGAGAGAGAGAGAGGGAAAGTAGGGAGAGTTTGGTGAAAGAAGCTCTGGTCAGAAAGGTTAGAGGTGAACATCGCCTCTGCAGCATCCTTCGTGTTTCTCTCTCTCTCTCTCTCTCTCTCTCTCTCTCTCTCTCTCTCTCTCTTTTTGAGGATGCTCGTACATTGGTGATGGTGTCATAATGTTAATATTAATGTTTTTCTTAGTGTTGGCGCTAGTGATGGTGACATGGAGATGGTGATTCTTGGTGTTTTATTTCTAGAGCAAATATGGTGAACTAGATTACTAGTGATTAATCCGGCCATTTTTACGCTGCTTACATGCTAGTTTGTTGGTTTATATGGAAGTTGAACGGTTTAACCTAAGACCTAAGGGTTTAGCGGTAAATTTATTATCACACATACTCTCTCTCACACACACCAGTGAAGAGGCGGGGCCAGGATCTGCGACTCGACCCCCTGCATCCACATATAGGTGAGTACATACAGGTGAATACACACCCACAAAGTAAGGATTGACTAAGAACTAGAAGAGCATAAAGTTAAAATAGAAGGTAATTATGACAAAAACACTAAAGCCGTAATAGCTAAGAAGACAATTGTTAAGACAAACATTTGTTTTGAACTAAAGAAAGAAGAAATTACAGGCAATTCTAAATTGTTGAGGGAAATTGTTTACACTGTTATCGGAGAAAACATAATGATTGTTTTAGGGTGTACAGAAAAAAGAAATCAGATCAAGAATGGAAAGAATCGAAAAAAGGACACGTGAATGAGATGATAAAAGAGCGAATGCATGTTTAAGATTCAAAAGTTACGAGTGGGATATACAGGAGTTGAAAAATTTGGTGGGGGTGTTGATGGGGAATAATGAATAAGAGATAGCATGGTGGTGGTGGTGTTGTTGGGGTTATTAATGGGGAATAGAGAATGAGAGATAGCGTAGTGGTGTTGGTGGGATTGTTGGTGGGCATGTTATTGGAGTGTTTGGTGGGGGTTGTTGGTGGGCATGTTATTGGAGTGTTTGGTGGGGGTTGTTGAGGATGTTTTTGTCCTGCTACCTTAACCTTCAAGGTGGGGGTTCCTTGATGCTGGTGAAAAGCTCTTGTTTCAAGGCACTGGAGTTATTCTCTCTATCCTGGAACCAAGCCTCATTGCCTCCCGTTCATCAGGCTTTACATGACCCCCATGGCTTGAGCGCTTCTGTTCTTTCTCCTAACATGGAGGGCGACCCTCACCTTCCAAAAAAGGAGGAAACACATTTACCGTCACTTATTCAATCACTGTCCCGCCAGACATTATATACAAGATGACCCTCCGAAATGCAATAAGCGTTTTCATATAGTAATTAATAATAATAGTAATAATGATAATCCTGTATTAAGCTTGTCAATACTTTCTTGTCCCAGTTACTCTCTCTCTCTCTCTCTCTTTCTCAGGTGCTCTCAAACGTTCACAAAAAATCTCATTTAATCTCTCTTTCTCAGCCTTGCTTTAACTAGTCTCTTGCTGCTTTCAGCCTTTCTACCCACCCAGTACCTAGTATCTCTCTACAGCACTTTCCTTCACCCACCCAGTACCTACTATCTCTCTACAGCACTTTCCTTCACCCACCCAGTACCTAGCATCTCTCTACAGCACTTTCCTTCACCCACCCAGTACCTAGTATCTCTCTACAGCACTTTCCTTCACCCACCCAGTACCTAGTATCTCTCCATAGCACTTTCCTTCACCCACCCAGTACCTAGTATCTCTACAGTACTTCCCCTCAACCACCCTGTACCTATTATCTACAGCACTTCCCCTCACCCACCCAGCACCTAGTTCTCTCTACAGTACTTCCCATCACCCATCCAGTACCTAGTATCTTTCTACAACACTTCCCCTCACCCACCCAGTACCTAGTATCTCCAGCACTTCCCTTCACCCACCCAGTACCTAGTATCTCTCTCCAGCACTCACCTTCATCGTCTGGTCTTCTACCTACTTTACCCAACACTCCCTCGTCCCCCCCCCCTACACCTACCATTTATAACTACCGCTCTTTGTCTCTCATTACCTCTCATCTCTCCTCCATACACTTCCTCCTACCATCCTATTCTTGCCTATTCGCCTCTATTCTTCCTCAACCTCCTGCACTTCTTACGTCTACCTATTTTTTCTTACCTGCCTTCGTCTGCCTGTACTGTGTAACTTGAAGCTTTTGTTGTGGCTGGTGTGGTGTCTGTGAAGGCAATAACCTTCCTTCAGACGCATTGCGGAATTTGTGTTAAAGGTGGGTGGTGGTGGGCGGTGGAGGGGCGGGCGATGGGTGCTGGTGGGTGGTGGATGGACGGTGGGTGGTAGTGACTCTGACGGTGGAGCGGTGGTGTCCTTGATGGTGGAGGTACTGTCCTTGGTGGTGAGGTCGTGGTGCTCTTGACAAACGCTAGTGTAAGCTGACAGGTGGTGAGAAAGAGACTACAGAGAAACCTTTCATGCGACGTTTCGGCCAGGATGTTTCGCCCAGTATTTGATCAAATATTGAATAGGTTAATCTTGCGAGTTTTGGCTTAAATAGCAACGCTCTTCTTGCCGAATAAGGCAAGCTAAAATTTGTATATGCAATAATTTCGTAAAAATCATTCTGACCCTAACGAAAAATATATGTCCTTGTGGTTATTATTAAATTATTGTAAACATCTAAAATATATTTAGCTGGATTAGGCTAAATTAAATTGCGCTTTTTATAATAGGGTTAGATAAGTTTCCTAAGGCTCTTTTGGTACAAAATCATTAATTTTTATATTATCATAAATGAAAAAAATATATCTTTAATTGTATAAGAGAAAATTTTAGAAAGGACTTAATTTTAAACGAGTTCTTGTTAATTGAGCAGTTTTACTTATTCGGCACGGCATATATATATACAATGGTATCTCGGTATACGTTCTTAATTAATTCCAGAAGGCTGTTCAATTGCCGATCTTTTCGAGTATCGAAAGAATTTGTTCCCGTAAGGACTAATGTAAAGTATAGATTAATCCGTTTCAGACCCCCAAAAATACACTTACAAAAGCACTTACAAAAATACACTTACATAATTGTTCGAGTTGGGAGCTGGACGTATACCGAGGTACCACTATATATATATATATATATATATATATTTGGGGTCCACCTCTGGTGTCAATTGTGGGACCCATTGCCTCGGAGAAGTGGATAAAAAGGCTTCAAGGAAGAATATTTAGATTTTTTTCTGAAGCCATTTGAATATTCCACTTCCCCTACCACCCCATCTTTTTTACAAACTTTATTTCAAGACAAAATACAATGGGAGTAAAACAACATAGATAACAACTCAGAGCTACATGTCAAATACTTCGTCCAACTCCCCGGCAGTGGGCCCGTGCCAGAATACTGCAGGCATTTCCCTCTGGATCGCAACACTGAGTCTCTGAAAGAGGAAGCTGGTCGCCCTGTGGTCCTTGGTTTCTATGATGAGTTTTCCACCCAGCTCCTTGAGAAACTTTAGAGCACACTTGCCCCATGCTCCATGGGTCTCCGACCCTATTGGGATGAAGTTATAGCAAGAGGGAAGGTCTTCATATTTGCGGGTCTTCTGGGTCTCCCTGTGGCTGGCAGCTCCACCCCCTTCGGCTAAGGAGTGTGGCAGGTAGGTGTCTGCCAATGTGGCAGCACAGGTGTAGTCCCAAGCAATCTGCTTACCATCCTTCCAGGGTAGCATGGTGGCTCCATCAGGACGCTTTTGACTTCCATCAGACCTCTGCACTTGGGGTTCCCGTTGAGCTGGGCAACGGGCTGTGGCGAGGCTTCTCTTTATGATGTCATTGACCTCCTCATGTCTAGCATACTTCCCTTCTAATGTGTGACACACTAGACCATGAAGTCCGAATTGATCAGCCGTCGCCCTGCCGCAAATACACCTATGTTCGGTGAGTATGGGGGCGGCTAGGCGAAGAGCAACACCAATTCGAATGGCCTGTGGGTCGAGTAGAGTGCCCAGAGAGGAATTGGGAACAGCAAGAAGGAAATCTCCTGAGTGTGGTGTCTTCACCGCTAGGAGACGAGCTTTGTCTTTTCCTGAAGCGTTGGTGAGCATTGTATTGGAAATATATGTATATGTCGTGCCGATTAGGTAAAACTTGCGATTTTGGATTAAATAGCAACGCTCTTCTTGCCATATAAGACAAGCGAAAATTTGTGTATGCAATAATTTCGCAAAAAATATTCTGAACCTAACGAAAAAAATATATTTCATTGTGTTTGTTTATAATTAAATTATTATAAACGTATCTAAAATATATTTAGATGGGTTAGGCTAAATTAAATTGTGCTTGTTATAATAAGGTTAGGTAAGTTTTCTAAGTTTCTTTTGGTACAAAATTATAAATTTTTACATTAACATAAATAAAAAAAATATATCTTTAAACGTATAAGAGAAAATTTTAGAAAGGACTTAATTTTAAACGAGTTCTTGCTAATTCTGAGAAAACTTTCCATCACTCCTTCAGTTGCAGCCTTCCAACATTGCATAGCTCCTGATGACGCACTGAGAAGTATGAAAGTACTTGAGCTAAAGATTTTCACCCCCGTGGCTTGTCTTGCAAAAATATATATATATATATATATATATATATATATATATATATATATATATATATATATATATATATACTATATATATATATATATATGTCGTGCCGATTAGGTAAAACTGGTCATTTGTCAATTAGCAAGAACTCGTTTAAAATTAAGTCCTTTCTAAAATTTTCTCTTATACGTTTATATTTTTTTATTTATGTTAATGTAAAAATTTATAATTTTGTACCAAAAGAAACTTAGAAAACTTACCTAACCTTATTATAACAAGCGCAATTTAATTTAGCCTAACCCAACTAAATATATTTTAGATACGTTTACAATAATTTAATAATAAATACAATGAAATATATATTTTCCGTTAGGTTCAGAATGAGTTCTGCGAAATTATTGCATACACAAATTTTCGCTTGCCTTATTCGGCAACAAGAGCGTTGCTATTTAAGCCAAAATCGCAAGTTTTACCTATTCGGGGAGAACCTTTAGTTTTCCCTGAAGTACGTTTATTCTCTTCTCTGAGGATGAGCGTCCCCAGTCCAGGTCTAGAGGTGGTACCTACCTACCTACCTACCTACCTCCCTCCCTCCCTCCCTCCCTCCCTCCCTCCCTACCTACCTACCTACCTACCTCCCTCCCTCCCTACCTCCTACCCTACCTACCTCACCTACCTCCTACCTACCTCCCTCCCTCCCTCTCTCTCTCTCTCCTCTCTCTCTCTCTATATATATATATATATATATATATATATATATATATATATATATATATATATATATAATGTGTGTGTGTGTATGAAATCAGGTATGTCTTCTCCGTTCCAGAGAGAACAATCTAAGTGCTTTGAGACGTTCCCCACAGTTTGGAAGTTTTACTGATTGTATCCGGGCAATATAGGACCTCTGTACATTTTCCAGCTTCGCTTTTTCTCCAGTCTGGAAAAGTGCTGTGAGCATAGAACAATATTCAGGTCGTGAGAACATTAGTGATTTGAAAAGTACCATCATTGGCGTTGCTTCTTGTAATTGACTTATTGTGCTTTCAAATGACATACTCTGATGTCAACTTTCCTGTCTTTTACTTGTTTCTTACGTTCTAAGATATGATCTGCCTGCGTTCTGTATACTGTTCTTGTATTGACGTCTTCACTCCTACCATTCCTGAGTTGAAGGAATTTGAAACCATTGAATATCGTGTTTCCACTGAATGTCTCAGCACTCGGAGGTAATGTTTTAAGTTTTTGGCAATAGATGTGTAATGTATGTTAGATATTGTACGTACATGAATGATTATATTACCGACAAGATGAAAAATTACTCACGTGCGACATCTGGGTACCTATATTTGTAGACATTTCGCCATTCAGTGGCTTTATCAATATACATTCAAGGACATAATGGGAAGGCTGTAGAGATGTATACAAAAGATGAGGTAGTGAGTCCCTCAGCGCTGGAGTTGGTGAAGAGCCATTGATTTGTCAATAACATTTTTCATATTTGCTGAGGAGTTCTAGACTTTTCAATTCATTTTGTTGCTTCAAGAGCCTTTACAGCCTTTGTTTGTCACTGTCACAGTAACATGCCAGAGTAACATGCCACCTCATCACAGTCAGTGAACGCATGAAATGACACCAGTTATAGAGCTGCATGTCAGTATTGACCAAGTGTCGTCCCCGTGTTAACCGGTGAACGTCCTTGTCATCTCCATCAAAACTGTTGTGTCATCACTGATAACTTTGATACCCCTGACAACTCTCGGTTGTCAGCGGTAGCACTTCGTCAGGGATTATTACAGCGGCTTCTTTGCATTAACTTTCAAGTCATACCTTGAGATAAGTGACCCACTGCATATCTCCATAGATACATCGTGGGCTCCCACTAAGCATTAAACTTTGACAGTTGTTTGACTATTCCACTGTAGCCAGAGGTTCATCATATACCACATATATCAACTGTCTTATTTATCGTGAGAGTTAGCACAACCTGTTGAAGGCTGAAGAAATTTCAAATATAATTGATGCTCTTAAGCAACTCCTGAGTTGCACGACCACATCTACTACCACTTTTGATGCTGTGCTCATGGTAGTCATCTGCTCACGTGGGCTCCTTCTCTTCTCTTCAATTTTGATGGTAATATACTTCACAAAATTTACAAACAGGTGTTTTACAAAGCCCTTGATTAATGGTCTATCCAAAGAATGGTTAGGTTAGGTTAAGTAAGGTTCGTCAGGAAACAGGACAAGTGTTTCCTGACGCGGGTCTTACTCAGATGACGACCCGCCGGTAGAGCTTTTGGTCATCTGACCGAGACCTTCCGCTGGCTTACTGGTCCACCCCGTTTAAAAATTATGGTTATAGTTATAACCATTTATATCTTAAATATTTTGGTAAAACCGTATATTGACTTTGATTTAAGAATTCGCTCTCTTTCATACAATGAAGTTGAAACTGGTGCTTGTTCATAGTTCATTACATTGTTTGCGGTAATATCATGAGAGGTGATAATTGCGAAAACCCTTGCTAATATCATTACTGACGTCATCACCTACAAGTCTAAGCACATGAGATACGGAATCGTGGACAACTAAAAGACAAGATTCATCTGAAGCAGAGAAACTCTGATGTGTTATCCCAATGCTTCTCATAATTTATTTTTGTGACTATCGCAAAGTAATGAGTAACATTCAAGCACCTCACTTGTTGTTCAAATCTATGGTTTATTGTTGCTGTTGGTATCTTCTGAAAGTTTATCGATTGTAGAATCATTGTCGTGTTTGGTGTCACCTCCCTCAGCTTGTTTCATTCTCGCAGCCATGAATGTCTTGTATCAGCAGTCATGGTAACAGTCATCTGCAGCATGGCAGTCACTGACTGCACCTCACAGTCTTAACTTGGTATGCCCAATTCATCCTTCCCTTCACTATATACTTTAAGAAGCGAATCCTTGAAGAACAACTCAGTTCCTCTGCTTGCCGGTCTGCACAAAATAGGCTGCTTGCCACCTGGAAAAATCATGTTGGTCATGTTTCAGTTAACCCATCTACCCACGGAACAGAAATTGCAAAAAGGCGCAATTTTTTCTGGAGAATTGAAAGTTCGTTTTTTAATTTTGTTTCGCTCTCAGGGTCTGGCGTTGTATAGTCGCTTCTGACGTAGTATATGATGAAACACAGAATTTGTGGCATTTACTAATGATTTAATTTTTATTCAAACATTTTATATAGTTCCTGATGAATGTTGTCGCCTCTGTATTGACTTACAACAACAATAGTTTTGACGCGAGATGCTCCAGATGGAGTCAGATTTTCTGATGGATTACTACACTTAAAGAAGCAGTCTTAAGTCATCCTTCACATGATACTACAAGCAACACAACCTAATGTTAGTCTTCATAAAATGAAACATTGAAACATATTAATATCTTCCTCAACTTAATTTCTGAAAGGAGTAAAAAATATTGGAATATTAATACTTCCATTGGAAAACAAGCGGCCCGATTTGAAGCAAAATTAATGTAAAGATTTGAAACAAAATTAATGTAAAAATTTGAAGCAAAACTAGTGTCCAGATTTGAAGCAAACCAAGCGTGCAGATTTGAAGCAAACCAAGCGTCCAGATTTGAAGCAAACCAAGCGTCCAGATTTGAAGCAAACCAAGCGTCCAGATTTGAAGCAAACCAAGCGTACATATTTGAAGCAACCCAAGCGTCCAGATTTGAAGCAAACCAAGCGTCCAGATTTGAAGCAACCCAAGCGTCCAGATTTGAAGCAAACCAAGCGTCCAGATTTGAAGCAAACCAAGCGTCCAGATTTGAAGCAAACCAAGCGTACATATTTGAAGCAACCCAAGCGTCCAGATTTGAAGCAAATCAAGCGTCCAGATTTGAAGCAAACCAAGCGTCCAGATTTGAAGCAAACCAAGCGTCCAGATTTGAAGCAAACCAAGCGTCCAGATTTGAAGCAAACCAAGCGTCCAGATTTGAAGCAAACCAAGCGTACAGATTTGAAGCAAACCAAGCGTCCAGATTTGAAACAAAACATGTGGTTCCGTCTCATCGATATAGAGTGAAAAGTAAACAAGTAGCCATCTTGGATTCTCGTATACTGATTCGTCCTAATTAAAGCATAAACAAATCAATCTCACTGGTCTGAAAGTCATAAAAATCTGAAACTTAATTAAAATACTCAACATTCATGCCGATGTATTATGTCTTAATTTACATGTGATTGATGACAGCCTTGACAACCATCTTAAAGTGGCACTCGCTGGATTTCCAATCTTGACACCTAAATGACCCAGAGTTTGCTGAAAACGTTTGTGTAACACGAAAATACAGATTCATTAAAAAAATTGGGAACCAGACGATGTCTAGTTCCTTTTTGAAGCATAGCAACATTTGTTATGGTAACATTGCACCTTTGTACTTACAACATTGTATCCTTGTTTTGACAACATTGCAACTTTGTTTTTACAACTCTGTATCTCTGTTCTGACAACGTTGTACTTTTGTTCTGGTAACATTGTTCATTAGTTTTGACAAAAGTACTCTTTTTTATATATATTTTATCTCACAATACCCATTCTTCAATCATATCGCCCTCTTTCTCTCTCCTTTTGCTCCTCTTCCCGAGTCCCCACTTCTTTCCTCTTTCTTCCCATATTCCCTCTTTCACTCTCTTTTTACTTGTCGCCATCTTCTCTTCATTTCATCTCTCCCTTTTTCCTCTCCTCGTTTCCCGTCTCCTATTTTTTTTCCATTTCCATTCATTTGCTCTTCCCCTTGCCTTCCTTTCGTGCCCTCATTCCCCTTCCTCTCCATCTCCCCTCCTCCTTCCTCTCCATCTCCCCTCCTCCTTCCCCTCACAATCTCTCCCTCTCACATTATCATCCCTGACATATAATCAGTCGATTATTTTGACGTGCCTGGCATCATGGTGTCAGGGGGCAACGCCCCACTAACTTCACTCCTAAAAAAACGATGAAATTAAAGACAGGCGATTTGTTGGTTGACTGATTGCTAAATATATGTTTAGGTGTTCGATTTTGAAGCCTTTAACTTGCTTATGCGTCTGACTGCAGGTTACAAACTCATCACGGTAACCAAAGACCCTAGAGCTACCAGCTTCCCTTTCCAGAGACTCAATGTTGTGATCCAGAGAGGAAATGCCTGCAGCATTCTGGGCACACGGCCCACCATTGGTAAGCTAGATTAAGTATTTGAGACGTAGGCTCTGTGATGTCATGCATGTTGTTCTTGCCAATGTGTGTTTTATAATGTATTTTGTTTTCGAATAAAGATCACGAATATAGCATATAGGGGATGGTAGGGAAATAATATATTGAAACAGCTTCGGGGAGAAACCTCCAGTGTTTTCCTTGAAGTATGTTTATTCTCTTCTCTGAGGCTGTGGGTCCCTAGGCAGTACTAGAGGTGTTACCTCCGTATTATATATATATATATATATATATATATATATATATATATATATATATACGTATATAGTTAGTAGGCTGATAGACAACAACTACCCATAGAGGTACTACCGTCCTGCCAAGTGAGTGTAAAACGAAAGCCTGTAATTGTTTTACATGATGGTAGGATTGCTGGTGTCTTATTTTTGTCTCATAAACATGCAAGATTTCAGGTATGTCTTGCTACTTCAACTTACACTTAAGTCACACTACACATGCATGTACAAGCATATATATACACACCCCTCTGGGTTTTCTTCTATTTTCTTACTAGTTCTTGTTCTTATTTCTTATCTCCATGGGGAAGTGGAACAGAATTCTTCCTCCGTAAGCCATGCGTGTCGTAAGAGGCGACTAAAATGCCAGGAGCAAGGGGCTAGTAACCCCTTCTCATGTATATATTACGAAAGTTTAAAAGAGAGAAACTTTCGTTTTTCTTTTTGGGCAACCCTGCTTCGGTGGGATACGTCCGGTGCGTTGAAAGTATATATATATATATATATATATATATATATATATATATATATATATATATATATATATATATATATATATGCATGCATTATACATACATACATATGTGCCGCTTAACTATTCGCAAACGAGCAAATTATTTAACACCCTCTGTGGCTCGGTTAGCTGAGTGCTGGAATTGTAATCTAAGGACCCAGATCTCTGATCTTTTAGCGCGCGCGCGCGCGCGCACACACACACACACACACACACACACACACACACACACACACACACACACAGAATCAAAAGGGGACACAACTGGAAGCTGAAGACTCAGATGAGTCAAAGGGATGTCAGGAAACATTTCTTCAGCCACAGAGTAGTCAGGAAGTGGAATGGACTAGAGAAAGATATAGTGGAGGCAGGAACCATACATAGTTTTAAGACAAGGTATGATAAAGCTCATGGAGCAGGGAGAGCAGAGACCCAGTAGCAGACAGCGAAGAGGCGGGGCCAGGAGCTGAGTCTCGACCCCTGCAACCACAATTAGGTGAGTACAATTAGGTGAGTACATACACACACACACACACACACACAAGTCAAAGAATGCGGAGTGAACTGCAAACTCCTAGACTCTGAGAAGACTACTTGGTAAACTAGAAAAGGAAGCCAGAGTAAACGGGAAGGTATTAACATTAATAAAGGAATACCTGATCAACAGAAAACAAAGTCACTATAATTGATAATGAATCAGGATGGTAGTGTTACATGTGGAGCTTCAAATAATAATAATAATATCTTTATTTACTACATGTACATGGTATACAGGCCTAGCTGACATCAATGACATACTACTATATAGAAAGCCTCTTGTTATGCAGAGCAGTTCTGGCAAATTAGGTCAGTTTTGTCCCAGGATGCGACCCACACTAGTCGACTAACACCCAGGTACCTGTTTTACTGATGGGTGAACATAGACAACTGGAGTAAAGAAACACGCCCAATGTTTCTACGCTCGCTGGGAATCGAACCCAGACCCTCGCCGTGTGAAGCGAGAGCTTTAGCGACCAGGCCACGGGGACCTCTGTTGCTGCTGGTGTATATCATTAATCTTATTACAGAAAATATCGTCTATATGTCATGTGTGGATGTTGTGAAGAAAATGAGGAGAATGCAAGCTGAAGAGAATGAATAATTACAAGAACATCTGCAGTCGGGAATTTACGAAATGTGAAAAGGAGATAAAAAACGAAGTAGAGTGTAAAGTGCGATGAAAGTTGACAGAAACAATTGAAAATTATCAGTGTTTCTCCTGAGGCACCATAGGCTACGATTTCCAACACAAGAGTGATGACCTCAGGAATCTAAACAAAGAACCTTTTAAAACGCCTTATACCTCGTATGTTGGACCTGTTCTTGAGTATGAAGCCCAGGTGTTGAACTCATGTCCATCAAAACACAAATTAAAGCTTCAGACAGTAGAAAGGTGTGCATGAAGACTGATAGCTGAGTTGAGGGGCATGAGCTATGTGGAAAGAATTCGAGAGATTATCTTACGTCACAATAGGAAAGAGGAACAAGAGGGCACATGATCGCTACATACAAAATGCTCCTGGGTGTAAACAAGGTAGAAGGCGCTAGACTATTTACCAGGGATGCAGCAAAAACAATAAGCCAAGGTTGTTACAAACTGAACTTTGACATATTTGAAGTGGACTCCATACGTAGGTTAAAGAATAGGTATGATAAAGTTGTTTTTCATCAGTTGATCGCAAGTTAAGAGGCGGGACATAGAGCTGAAGCTCATTCCACACTAACAAATAATTAAGATTAGTTTGCTACACACACATGTATAGAACCCACACGACATCGAGAATGTCAAGAAACTGGAGAAAGTGCAGAGGTTTGCGACAAGACTAGTCCCGGAACTAAGGGGTATGTCCTATGAGGAGAGGTGCAGGGCACAGTCTGACGACACTGAGGATAGAAGGACTGGCGGTGAAGTGTTAACGTACAAAATACTGAGAGGAATTGATAAGGTTAATTGGGACAGATTGTTTGAGAGACGGGAAATAGGAACACAAGGGCACAGCTGTAAGCTGAAAACTCATCTAAATCACAGGGACGTTAGGAAGTATTTCTTCAGCCTTAGTCAGGAAGTAAAACGACCTGGATAACGATGTGGTAGAGGCAGGTTCTATACATAGCTTAAGAAGAGATACGATAAAGTTTTTGAAGCCAGGAGAGAGTGAGACTTGTAGCTACCAGCGAAGAAGAGGGACCAAGAGCCGAGACTCGACCCTTGCAATCACATATCGGTGAGTACATACATAAACACTTGCACACACGCGCGCATATCTACCCCCCACACAAACACAACCCCTTACATACCAACACCACTAATCCCCCCCTCTCCAAACACACAGTAATCCCGCTCATTATATTTACACAAGCAACAGATGTATCCTCTGAGTAACCCTTATATTCATTCTTACTCTCTCTCTCCCCTTCTCTTTAACCTTTTCTCCTTTGCCTTCTCCCCGTCCCCCCTCGCTCCCTTCTCTCTTGTGTCCTTCCCTCTCGCTCTTTCTCTCAGCAGAACTCTCACGCTACCAGGCATTTACTCTGGCACCGGCACCATTACTATCTTGCCTCAGCGCTGCCTAATGGCACTATGACGTGATGTCCAACGAGTGCCTCAGCAAGCCTGAGAGGTAGACAGCTGAGGATGGAGTAATGACGTCATCAACCACATTCAGTTGATCCTTCGTACGTCATCAGCCACAGTTACGTCTTCGTCATCAATATAATTCCTCATACGTCATCCATTTATCTATGTCATCAATTTAAATTGAAATTTAGATTTAAAGGACATAGGCAAGTACTGGTTTTCGAACGAGTTGTAGATCGTGGACAATCTTCAGGGTATAGGCTGGACCTTGGTGGATTTAAGGATTGGACAATATATGGAGGCTGGGTTTATTATGTCGTATCGGATAATTCTTATAGTGGTGGTTTGATAGCTTATAGCCAGTAGGCCTTCTGCAGTGTTCCTCCATTCTATGTTCATGTTAATTATTACTACTGGAGAGACTAAGATGAAGTTTGGGATCATCCTTCACAGTTATTACACTACGAATCTGAAGCTTTTGGAAGTGACATTTCGGTCCTGGGACCTTTGTCACTCGTTTGGGCTAAAGTCTCAGGACCAAAACGTATCCAGTAAAGATGAGTGCGTGTGTGTGCACTCGTTTTTTTTAAACTGTTAGAATTATAACCGTAATTTTTAAAGGGGTGGAGCGGTAAGCCAGGGGAAGGCCTCGGTCAGATGACCGGCGGGTCATCATATGACTAAGACCCGCGTCAGGAAACACTTGTCCTGTTTCCTGACGAATATTACTTAACTCGTATGTCTTCATCTATATTGTTAGTGTCAATACTGGTATTATCACTCTGAGTTACTACTTTCTCAGGTTACCACTCTCTGAGGCTACCACTCAGGAGTTATCACTCTGAATTTAAGAATTTATCGTACTCAAGTCGTCTTTGGATCGAGAGTTTTTCACCGGCATCAAGAAACTTCCCTCTGGAGGGTTCTCTGGGTATCTGCAGTATTCATCTATATAAATTACAGAAGTTATCACAACACAACAGCAACGACGAGTTAATTTGAAGTTATCTTACTGTAGGAGACAGTTCTTGTTATGAATGTATCGTACTGCAGGAGACGTTCTTGCTGTGAAGCTATCTTACTGCAGGAGACAGTTCTTGCTGTGAAGTTATCTTACTGCAGGAGACGTTCTGCTGTGAGTATCTTACTCAGGAGACATTCTTGTATGAAGGTATCTACTGTAGGACGTTCTTGCTGTGAAGTTATCTTACTGCAGGAGACAGTTCTTGCTGTGAAGTTATCTTACTGCAGGAGACAGTTTTGCTGTGAAGTTATCTTACTGCAGGAGACAGTTCTTGCTGTGAAGTTATCTTACTGCAGGAGACATTCTTGCTGTGAAGTTATCTTACTGCAGGAGACATTCTTGCTGTGAAGTTATCTTACTGCAGGAGACATTTCTTGCTGTGAAGTTATCTTACGCAGGAGACAGTTCTTGCTGTGAAGTTATCTTACTGCAGGAGACAGTTCTTGCTGTGAAGTTATCTTACTGCAGGAGACAGTTCTTGCTGTGAAGTTATCTTACTGCAGGAGACAGTTCTTGCTGTGAAGTTATCTTACTGCAGGAGACAGTTCTTGCTGTGAAGTTATCTTACTGCAGGAGACATTTCTTGCTGTGAAGTTATCTTACTGCAGGAGACAGTTCTTGCTGTGAAGTTATCTTACTGCAGGAGACATTTCTTGCTGTGAAGTTATCTTACAGCAGGAGACATTCTTGCTGTGAAGTTATCTTACTGCAGGAGACATTTCTTGCTGTGAAGTTATCTTACTGCAGGAGACAGTTCTTGCTGTGAAGTTATCTTACTGCAGGAGACAGTTCTTGCTGTGAAGTTATCTTACTGCAGGAGAGACATTCTTCTGTGAATTTATCTTACTGCAGAAAGTTCTTGCAATTATCTTACTGCAGGAGACAGTTTTCTGTATTATCTACTGAGGAGACAGTTCTTGCTGTGAAGTTATCTACTGCAGGAGACATTTCTTGCTGTGAAGTTATCTTACTGCAGGAGACATTTCTTGCTGTGAAGTTATCTTACTGCAGGAGACAGTTCTTGCTGTGAAGTTATCTTACTGCAGGAGACATTTCTTGCTGTGAAGTTATCTTACTGCAGGAGACAGTTCTTGCTGTGAAGTTATCTTACTGCAGGAGACATTTCTTGCTGTGAAGTTATCTTACTGCAGGAGACAGTTCTTGCTGTGAAGTTATCTTACTGCAGGAGACATTTCTTGCTGTGAAGTTATCTTACTGCAGGAGACAGTTCTTGCTGTGAAGTTATCTTACTGCAGGAGACAGTTCTTGCTGTGAAGTTATCTTACTGCAGGAGCTAAAATATACCACCTTAAATAGTCTAGAGAAAAGAAAATAGTATTACCAACGTGAAAATAATTCTGACGGAACATGAAACTAAACATGAAATGGTGAAAAGTCGGAAAAGTTTAATGATTTCTTAATAGCTTAACACTTAATCAGTCCCAATGCCATTCGTCAAAAATAATTCTCCATTTTCGAGCAATGCCAACCCACTATAAGTGTGAATCATCATACACCTGACGAGGATCCCAGGAGTCGAAATACAGAGATCAATTAATCTCCTGAGTTTCTGTCTTCACGTGGGTTATTATTGAGCAGTGACAAGTGTCCATTACACTTTAGATATTCATACAGCAAGACACTTCAGGCACGATGACTCAGTGCTCTGGGTAGCACGCTCACACTATCCTGACGTCTGAAAGATTAGCGGCTCTATGTCTCAGTTAAATTCTGTTTTCCACAGAGGAAATTGCTGTGTACAGATGATGGCTGTGTGTTTTGACACTTAGACGATATCATGCCGTGTGGTTACATCCTCTGTTCATACCAAGTGCACCAGGGTAGTGTGGTTACAACCTCTCCTCATACCAAGTGCACCAGGGCAGTGTGGTTACAACCTCTCCTCATACTAAGTGCACCAGGGCAGTGTGGCTACAACCTCTCCTCATACTAAGTGCACCAGGGCAGTGTGGTTACAACCTCTCCTCATACTAAGTGCACCAGGGCAGTGTGGCTACAACCTCTCCTCATACTAAGTGTACCAGGGCAGTGTGGTTACAACCTCTCCTCATACTAAGTGTACCAGGGCAGTGTGGTTACAACCTCTCCTCATACTAAGTGCACCAGGGCAGTGTGGCTACAACATCTCCTCATACTAAGTGCACCAGGGCAGTGTGGCTACAACATCTCCTCATACTAAGTGTACCAGGGCAGTGTGGTTACAACATCTCCTCATACTAAGTGTACCAGGGCAGTGTGGTTACAACCTCTCCTCATACTAAGTGCACCAGGGTAGTGTGGCTACAACATCTCCTCATACTAAGTGCACCAGGGCAGTGTGGCTACAACCTCTCCTCATACTAAGTGCACCAGGGCAGTGTGGCTACAACATCTCCTCATACTAAGTGCACCAGGGCAGTGTGGTTACAACCTCTCCTCATACTAAGTGCACCAGGGCAGTGTGGTTACAACCTCTCCTCATACTAAGTGTACCAGGGCAGTGTGGTTACAACCTCTCCTCATACTAAGTGCACCAGGGCAGTGTGGTTACAACCTCTCCTCATACTAAGTGCACCAGGGCAGTGTGGTTACAACCTCTCCTCATACTAAGTGTACCAGGGCAGTGTGGTTACAACCTCTCCTCATACCAAGTGTACCAGGGCAGTGTGGTTACAACCTCTCCTCATACTAAGTGTACCAGGGCAGTGTGGTTACAACCTCTCCTCATACCAAGTGTACCAGGGCAGTGTGGTTACAACCTCTCCTCATACCAAGTGTACCAGGGCAGTGTGGTTACAACCTCTCCTCATACTAAGTGTACCAGGGCAGTGTGGCTACAACATCTCCTCATACTAAGTGCACCAGGGCAGTGTGGTTACAATCTCTCCTCATACTAAGTGTACCAGGGCAGTGTGGCTACAACATCTCCTCATACTAAGTGTACCAGGGCAGTGTGGCTACAACATCTCCTCATACTAAGTGACCAGGGCAGTATGGTTAAAACCCTCTCCTCATACTAAGTGTACCAGGGCAGTGTGGCTACAACTCTCCTCATACTAAGTGCACCAGGGCAGTGTGGCTACAACCTCTCCTCATACTAAGTGTACCAGGGCAGTGTGGCTACAACATCTCCTCATACTAAGTGTACCAGGGCAGTGTGGCTACAACATCTCCTCATACTAAGTGACCAGGGCAGTGTGGTTACAACCTCTCCTCATACTAAGTGTACCAGGGCAGTATGGTTACAACCTCTCCTCATACTAAGTGACCAGGGCAGTGTGGTTACAACTCTCCTCATACAAAGTGCACCAGGGCAGTGTGGCTACAACCTCTCCTCATACTAAGTGTACCAGGGCAGTGTGGTTACAACCTCTCCTCATACCAAGTGTACCAGGGCAGTGTGGTTACAACCTCTCCTCATACTAAGTGTACCAGGGCAGTGTGGTTACAACCTCTCCTCATACTAAGTGTACCAGGGCAGTGTGGTTACAACCTCTCCTCATACTAAGTGTACCAGGGCAGTGTGGTTACAACCTCTCCTCATACTAAGTGCACCAGGGCAGTGTGGCTACAACCTCTCTTCATACCAAGTGTACCAGGGCAGTGTGGTTACAACCTCTCCTCATACTAAGTGTACCAGGGCAGTGTGGCTACAACTCTCCTCATACTAAGTGTACCAGGGCAGTGTGGTTACAACTCTCCTCATACTAAGTGTACCAGGGCAGTGTGGTTACAACCTCTCCTCATACTAAGTGTACCAGGGCAGTGTGGTTACAACTCTCCTCATACTAAGTGTACCAGGGCAGTGTGGCTACAACCTCTCCTCATACTAAGTGCACCAGGGCAGTGTGGCTACAACATCTCCTCATACTAAGTGTACCAGGGCAGTGTGGTTACAACCTCTCCTCATACTAAGTGTACCAGGGCAGTGTGGCTACAACCTCTCCTCATACTAAGTGCACCAGGGCAGTGTGGTTACAACCTCTCCTCATACTAAGTGTACCAGGGCAGTGTGGTTACAACCTCTCCTCATACTAAGTGTACCAGGGCAGTGTGGCTACAACTCTCCTCATACTAAGTGCACCAGGGCAGTGTGGTTACAACCTCTCCTCATACTAAGTGTACCAGGGCAGTGTGGCTACAACTCTCCTCATACTAAGTGCACCAGGGCAGTGTGGCTACAACCTCTCCTCATACTAAGTGTACCAGGGCAGTGTGGTTACAACTCTCCTCATACTAAGTGCACCAGGGCAGTGTGGCTACAACCTCTCTCATACTAAGTGCACCAGGGCAGTGTGGCTACAACTCTCCTCATACTAAGTGACCAGGGCAGTGTGGTTACAACCTCTCCTCATACTAAGTGTACCAGGGCAGTGTGGTTACAACTCTTCATACTAAGTGCACCAGGGCAGTGTGGCTACAACCTCTCCTCATACTAAGTGCACCAGGGCAGTGTGGTTACAACCTCTCCTCATACTAAGTGTACCAGGGCAGTGTGGTTACAACCTCTCTTCATACTAAGTGCACCAGGGCAGTGTGGCTACAACCTCTCCTCATACTAAGTGTACCAGGGCAGTGTGGCTACAACCTCTCCTCATACTAAGTGTACCAGGGCAGTGTGGTTACAACCTCTCCTCATACTAAGTGCACCAGGACAGTGTAGTTACAACCTCTCCTCATACACCTTGTAAACTTTAGTACCATCTCTGGCTACCTCTTGTTCCTCTCTCCACTGTAACACTAACAAATTGTGAAATATGATTGGAGAAAATAATAAATGATTAAAGAGACGCATGTTTATTGCTGCTTATTTTCTATAAAATGAAGTTGTTGGACAAAATGGAAATATATGGGAAAAATAATTCACCCCAACTACCCATTTTTCTCACAACTGTGACTCTGGAAAGCAGGAACAGTCTTTATAAAGGTCTGACCTTTATTTGCTTTTTTGTGTCATATAAGGTTTAAGATACATAATTTATGTTAATTTTTTTAGTAGTGTTGGTATTTCAAGGAAATTTAACATGGTGTGGTGGTGCTAATATGGTGTAGTGGTACATACACACACAAACACACACACGAGAGAAAGAAAGAGGGAGAGAGAGAAAGGAACACTAAACAAGACGGACCAGCAGATAATTAACAATAGCTACAATAATGAAAGTAAAAATACAAGTCGACTTAAGAAAGCTCTGTACAGAGTGTAAAGTTATCTAGTAACAGCTGACTCTGCAGCAAGTACCTTTACTGTCACTTTTAAGAGCAGAAACCTTTCACCAGCATCAAGACACCCAGCACCTCCCAGCATCAAGACACCCAGCATCAAGACACCCCAGCACCTCCCACCATCAAGACACCCAGCACCTCCCAGCATCAAGACACCCCAGCACCTCCCACCATCAAGACACACCAGCACCTCCCACCATCAAGACACACCAGCACCTCCCACCATCAAGACACACCAGCACCTCCCAGCATCAAGACACACCAGCACCTCCCAGCATCAAGACACACCAGCACCTCCCAGCATCAAGACACCCAGCACCTCCCAGCATCAAGACACACCAGCACCTCCACACAAGACACCAGCACCTCCAGCATCAAGACACCCAGCACCTCCCACATCAAGACACACCAGCACCTCCCAGCATCAAGACACACCAGCACCTCCCAGCATCAAGACACCCAGCACCTCCCAGCATCAAGACACACCAGCACCTCCCAGCATCAAGACACACCAGCACCTCCCACCATCAAGACACACCAGCACCTCCCAGCATCAAGACACACCAGCACCTCCCACATCAAGACACACCAGCACCTCCCACCATCAAGACACCCAGCACCTCCCACATCAAGACACACCAGCACCTCCCACCATCAAGACACCCAGCACCTCCCAGCATCAAGACACACCAGCACCTCCCAGCATCAAGACACACCAGCACTCCCAGCATCAAGACACACCAGCACCTCCAGCATCAAGACACACCCAGCATAACCCGTCCAGCATCAAGACACCCAGCACTCCAGCATCAAGACACCCCAGCACCTCACATCAAGACACCCCAGCACCTCCCAGCATCAAGACACACCAACACCTCCCAGCATCAAGACACCCCAGCACCTCACATCAAGACACCACAGCACCTCCCAGCATCAAAGATCACCCCAGCATCAAGGTATCCTAGCACCTCCCAGCATCAAGCCAACCCAGCACTTCCTTGAAGTTACTGTTAATACTGTACCTCACTGACCTGCATAACGTTGCTGCCTCTGCTCACCTTGGTATACACACCTGCGGGAGGAACAAGGCCACGTTAGTAATGGTAATATAATGTAAAAATATGCACAAATGCAGTATAATGCGATCCTTTATTGACTATGTTTCGCCCACACAATGGGCTTATCAAGCCACAAACAGAGCTACCTGAGTAAAGAGTATGTGAGTATATATAGGGTGGAGAGTCAGGTGGAGAATGTTGGGTAGGCTGGATTTGAGACGGACCTGCACAGGACGGGCGAGTGTAGATACACCATGTCAGTTTTACATTGTCAGTCCGGCGGCCGGACTGATTCCTGAATGGAGTACAGTGCTGGCACTCTGAAGGAGGGGTGTTAATGTTGCAGTTTTATAACTGTAGTGTAAGCATGCCTCTGGCAAGACACTGATGGAGGGAATGATGAAAGTTTTTCTTTTTCGGGCCACCCTGCCTTGGTGGGAAACGGCCGATGTGTTAATAATAAAAAATTGTCTCAAATATAATGTAAAACGAATAATTATTAGGTATCTCCTGAGGGGTATTAAGTGCTTGGCAGAGTTGTTATTGTTCTCCAATAAGAACACCTTATCCGATGAGCTTCAGATTTTCAGCACTGATGTACAGCAACCAGGAGAAGGTTGATGTAACTACTGACATGTGTAGAATTACTCTGATTGGTGTTATGAAGATCATTTCTATTTTTCGGGTCGAAGCCTCTGCTGTGTATGAAAAGAAATTAATGAACATCAACGGCTGACTCATTATCAGGACTATCCTTGATATGCGAAAACGAAGGTTTGTGTTCTCTTTCCGTAGTTTTGTATATTGTGATATCAGCTCTACTTGAGGGTTTAGCACGGTGTATCCTGCCAGAGAGCACCTGCACATACCTGGTAGTGTCATAAAATATTCACTCGTCACAGCACATCAACGTTGAAAACCTGTAACCGATTGAATCACTCCATCTTACGCTAATAAACGAGAAATCATAGGGAGAAAAATCTGTGAGCCACTTATAATAATAATAATAATAATAATTTATTTCAGGATGATACAATGTTTGCACAGAGATGGGTGACATTTAGTTGTTCATGCAGGAAGCCCACAGTTATGCAGATAATACTGTTTTTCCAAAAGGTATCCAAAATATCCTACAACATTTCTGAGGACATTTTTCTTCCAAATGGTCCCCAAAATATCCCGTGATATTTATGAAACTTTTTTTTCAAAATAGTCTCTAAAATGTCCCACCACAATTGAGAGACTGGAAACACGGTCTTGAAAAAAGTCTTCTACGAGATTTCTGAGACCATTTTTTCCCAGATCTCGAATATGTCTCTTAATATTTATAAGACCTATATTTCCAAACGGTGTACAAAATTTGTAACAACATTGATGAGACCGTTTCTCTGTACGGTCTGAAATATTCTCTGACTTTTCCGAGACCGTGAGAGTGTAGGTGGTAGAGGATGTGGTGTTGATGGTAGAGGCAAGCTGCCTCACCCTGTGGTGTTGATGGTAGAGGCAAGCTGCCTCACCCTGTGGTGTTGATGGTAGAGGCAAGCTGCCTCACCCTGTGGTGTTGATGGTAGAGGCAAGCTGCCTCGCCCTGTGGTGTTGATGGTAGAGGCAAGCTGCCTCGCCCTGTGGTGTTGATGGTAGAGGCAAGCTGCCTCGCCCTGTGGTGTTGATGGAGAGGCAAGCTGCCTCACCCTGTGGTGTTGATGGGAGAGGCAAGCTGCCTCGCCCTGTGGTGTTGATGGGAGAGGCAAGCTGCCTTGTCCTGTGGTGTTGATGGGAGAGGCAAGCTGCCTCGCCCTATGGTGTTGATGGGAGAGGCAAGCTGCCTCGCCCTGTGGTGTTGATGGTAGAGGCAAGCTGCCTCGCCCTGTGGTGTTGATGGGAGAGGCAAGCTGCCTCGCCCTGTGGTGTTGATGGGAGAGGCAAGCTGCCTCGCCCTGTGGTGTTGATGGTAGAGGCAAGCTGCCTCACCCTGTGGTGTTGATGGTAGAGGCAAGCTGCCTCGCCCTGTGGTGTTGATGGGAGAGGCAAGCTGCCTCGCCCTGTGGTGTTGATGGGAGAGGCAAGCTGCCTCGCCCTGTGATATTGGTGGGAGAGGCAAGCTGTCTCGCCCTGTGATGTTGATGGGAGAGGCAAGCTGCCTCGCCCTGTGGTGTTGATGGGAGAGGCAAGCTGCCTAGACCTGTGGTGTTGATGGAGAGGCAAGCTGCCTCGCCCTGTGGTGTTGATGGGAGAGGCAAGCTGCCTCGCCCTGTGGTGTTGATGGGAGAGGCAAACTGCCTCGCCCTGTGGTGTTGATGGGAGAGGCAAGCTGCCTCGCCCTGTGGTGTTGATGGAGAGGCAAGCTGCCTCGCCCTGTGGTGTTGATGGAGATGGCAAGCTGCCTCGCCCTGTGGTGTTGATGGGAGGGCAAGCTGCCTCGCCCTGTGGTGTTGATGGTAGAGGCAAGTTGCCCGCCCTGTGGTGTTGATGGGAGAGGCAAGCTGCCTCGCCCTGTGGTGTTGATGGGAGAGGCAAGCTGCCTTGCCCTGTGGTGTTGATGGTAGAGGCAAGCTGCCTCGCCCTGTGGTGTTGATTTGAGAGGCAAGTTGCCTCGCCCTGTGGTGTTGATGGGAGTGGCAAGCTGCCTCGCCCTGTGGTGTTGATGGAGAGGCAAGCTCCCTTTGCCCCTGTGGTGTTGATGGTAGAGGCAAGCTACCTCGCCCTGTGGTGTTGATGGTAGAGGCAAGCTGCCTCGCCCTGTGGTGTTGATGGTAGAGGCAAGCTGCCTCGCCCTGTGGTGTTGATGGTAGAGGCAAGCTGCCTCGCCCTGTGGTGTTGATGGAGAGGCAAGCTGCCTCGCCCTGTGGTGTTGATGGAGAGGCAAGCTGCCTTGCCCTGTGGTGTTGATGGTAGAGGCAAGCTGCCTCGCCCTGTGGTGTTGATGAGAGGCAAGCTGCCTCGCCCTGTGGTGTTGATGGAGAGGCAAGCTGCCTCGCCCTGTGGTGTTGATGGAGAGGCAAGCTGCCACGAACTCAGTATTACTCCTCCCAGTCTGACAGGTGTTTTAAATTATAATGTTAATAACTGTGCTCCACACAAACTTGAACACAGTCACTTTCACTTGACTTAGCCAGTGTAAGTTTAATATTAAACCTTATTATTTGTGACCAATAAAAATAATAAGAATGTAGCGACATGTAGCACTGTTTCTTACTGCAATAAGTCACTGGTGTCAGCAACAATGTACAAGCTGCCTCTGTTTATTGAAGCAATTTTCATCTTTTTATTATTCAACCCTTGCAACGTAGAGCGGCTCTTCGACCCAGTAATTCTGGTTGATATTGCATGTCACGTAAATCAGATCGCGGTTAGCGAAGGATCGAGCCTCACCACTCCTTGCGTTGAATAACCCACATGCGGGTTTAGCACTTCGTGAAACGCGACGAGATGCTTAAATAACGTGAAACTCCGAAATGACTCACGATATCGTGATAATACGATTGCAGACAGATCACAGAACGGGCGGGTGGGGATCGAACTCATGGCCAGCGAATCTTAAACTCACAGGACAGTAAGTTTTAGGATTCACCTGTCAAGGGTTGAAGCCCCGTCCGTTCTGTGATTTGAAACACCAAACTCGGAGTAAATAACCAGCTTGTTAAATTAGACACATGTGCAACACTTTAGTGTCTTTATTGTGGCTTCATCAGTCCTATACAAAGAAGAAAGTGAAGATCAGAAGATGTAACCAGTCCATCAAGGTTGATGGAGGGATTACCTCACCTCCAGGCTGAGGGACTGATTACCTCATCTATACCAGGCTGAGTGTTTTACTGGGAAGATTACTACCTCAGGCTGAGTGCTGATTCCTCACCTCATGGTCCTGGACTGATACTACCTGTATTGATTAAAGCCTCACCTCAGGCTGATGGACTGATACCTCACCTCCAGGCAGGACTGATACTACCTCCACAGGACTGATTACCTCACATGTGTCTATATTACCTTCAGCTGAACTGATTATACCTGGATGGAACGATTACCTCACCTAACTTCTCCATTTAAAAGTAATTCTTGCCTTATCATCAGTCTAATATTTGCATACATCCTGTAAAGGCTGCTGTTTATAAATTTATACAAGGGTCTACGTATATTTAAATAAATTGTTTAGAAAACTGACTAGTTGATAAATGAAAAACTTGTGCAACATTTGGTTATCTTTATTCTGGAAACGAACGTTTCGCCATCTAGTGGCTTCTTCAGTCAAATGCAGAAGGTGAGGAGGAGTTTAAGGCAATCAGTCCCTCAGCCTGAAGTAAACATTCACCCCCCTCCATTGAATTTCAAGAGATCATTGACTTGAAATAGCTTTAATGACAACAGAGTGTATATAACTGGTATTATATACCGACAAATATGTTAGTAAGACTCAAAATGCGGTTTAGGACATTATATTGAGATGTTTCGCCCACCAGGGACTTAATAAATTTTCACGTCAGACTGATAAAGCCCCTGATGAGCGAAAAGTCTTCTCCCTAATATACCTTAATTATTATTATTATATTGTTGAAACGTTCCACCTATGCCGGGTCACCATCTGGAGAAGACCCGGGCCGGGACAAGACTGGCGACCCTACTACAAACGTTTCGCCTATGCGGTAGTCTTCTTCAGTCAAATACAAAGACTGGATTGTAGGCAGAAGTGACAAGGTAAAGATAATGTAATTAACTTCTCGTCATAACTCTTATACTGTGTATTATTACCATGTGTTAATGCCGACAGTCTTGATGCCAACATCCAAAAACTCTCTTCAGAAAGAGTGCCAGAAAGTATTCTGAGAAGCTTCTCTTTCAGTTGCTGTAGGAAGGAATCCGAAACTCTGTGAGTCTTATTTTGAACCTACTTCTAAAGACATTATTTCAGTTGAAGAGATGTTTCTATCACTAGGATCCTTGAAGACTTATGCATTTCATGCATTCACACCTTATCTGGATTTGATCATAATAATAATAATCTTTATTTATACAAGTACATGTACAAAGTATACAGGCCTAGCTAACATCAATGACATACTAGTATATAAAGCCCCTTGTCATTCAGAGCATTTCGGGCATATTAGGTCAGTTATGTCCCCAGGATGCGACCCACACCAGTCGACTAACACCCAGGTACCTATTTTATTGATAGGTGAACATAGACAGCAGGTGTCTTAAGGAAACACGTCCTAATGTTTCCACCCGTGCCGGACACGACGGGCACTCAGTGCGTGACTTGACAGTGGCCCTGCGGACACGACGGGCACTCAGTGCGGACTTGACAGTGGTACAGGAATGGCCGAAACGTCGTCATAAGCTTGCAAAGTGCAGGTTTGTACTGAATTGTTCCAGTCAATGAATGGTGACCTTTTTATTCTTTCTGTTTTATGCTGTACAGTTTATCAGCCAACGCCGACAGCCTCTTGTGGGTTGTCATAGGTACCTTGAGTTGAAATATATGTTTTAACTGTAAAAAAAATATATTGGGATCTGTAGACGTGTATGTCACACTGGTCAAAGACGGCCTCGGGAGGCGTTGACCCCGGAACACCCTCCAGGTAGACTCTAGGTCGGCAAACCCCTTTTGATTGAATTTTTCGTTGTGTCTCCAGAATCCATCCACGATGTGGAGTCCAGATCCATTGTCTGGGGTCCATATGCACGGTCTGTAGTCCATATCCAGGGTCTGTAGTCCATATCCAGGGTCTATAGTCCATATCCAGGGTCTGTAGTCCAGATCCATTGTCCAGGGTCCATATGCACGGTCTGTAGTCCATATCCACGGTTTGTAATCTATATCCACGGTCTGTAGTCTAGTCCACGGTATGAGTCCAGATCCACGGTTTGGAATCCAGATCCAGTACAGTTCCACGGTCTGGAATTCAGATCCAGTACAGTTCCATGGTCTGAAATCCAGATCCAGTACAGTTCCACGGTCTGGAATCCAGATCCAGTACAGTTCCACGGTCTGGAATCCAGATCCAGTACAGTTTCACGGTCTGGAATCCAGATCCAGTACAGTTCCACGGTCTGGAATCCAGATCCAGTACAGTTCCACGGTCTGGAACCAGATCCAGTACAGTTCCACGGTCTGGAGTCCAGATCCAGTACAGTTCCACGGTCTGGAATCCAGATCCAGTACAGTTCCACGGTCTGGAGTCCAGATCCATGATATGTTTGTGCATATGTATTCACCTACATGTACTTACTATATGTGGTAGCAGGAGTCGAGTCACAGCGTGTGCGTATGTGTGCGTGTGTACGTATGATGTGTATGATGGAATCAGGTGCCACGGGTCGGCCGTGAGGCCTAGGGTCAACATGAAAGACCTTTGACACTGGGAAGGCAACCTTCATTGATTATTAGGCTGAGGGGAAAATCAATGCATTTTTGGGCGAGTTCCAGTTGATGCAGACAGCTAGGAAGCAGAGAGAGAGAGAGAGAGAGAGAGAGAGAGAGAGAGAGAGAGAGAGAGAGAGAGAGAGGGAGGGAGGGAGGAAGATAAAGAGGACCACTAGAATGGGATCATTAAGGCCACTTCGTAACTAATTCATTACCACCATGGGACTAAATAGTACTTAGGTTAGGTAATGTTCGTCAGGAAACAGGACAAGTGTTTCCTGACGCGGGTCTTAGTCATATGATGACCCACAGCTGGAGCTTTTGGTCATCTGACCGAGGCTAAATAGTACCCTGTGTTGATCGCCTCGTTACCACCCTGAGACTAACGAGTACTCTTCGTTGGTGCCTCGTCACTTCACTGCGCTCTGCGTCACACACCCTTGTTAACGCATATTAAATGGTTGCTAACTTAACCATCCTAACTATCAACTTCGAATTAGTCGAAGCTGTTCAGGGTCATGATTATTATTATTATTATTATTATTATTATTATTATTATTGCTGTGGAAACACTAGACCCACAGTAGTCATAGAGAGTCTCCGGAATAAAATCAAGTTTGATTCGAGGAAGGGGATATGTAGCTCTGGTTCCATATATTAAGAGCCAGTCATCAGCATCAAGGCATCCCCTCCCCTGTCCCCCTTCTTTTAGGGAAAACTATCATCATCTCAATGTCAATGCGCCCCTCGGGTTTTGTGCTTTCTTGATAATAATAATAATAAAAATGATAATTGTCCATTATCACAGTTCTTCTCTTTTGTTTGGGTTTAAACAAACTTGGAAGATGTCAACTTTTGGGTTGATCAAGGCAAATCTCCTTTTAACTGTTGATTTGACAACCAAAGGTAAACCTCATATTGATGTTACCTGTTTGTCTAGTAACAAAAACATTGAATTATTAATTTATTAATAAAAAAAAAGGTGTTATTCTGTTAACTCGAGATTTCAATCTATATGTGCTGAGGAAGTACGAAGTTATAAATCTATAATGAAAGAAATAGAGAGAGAGAGAGACTGGTAGAGGCTGCGGCATAATGATGCAGAGGTGCGGCAGAAAACGGCAGAGGTGCGCTAGGATGACGTGGAGGTGCGACAGAATGACGCAGAGGCTCGACAGAATGACGCAGAGGCGTCAGGTAGAGAAGACAATGTTACAGAAGAGACGGCAATGATACTTATAAAACATCATTGGCATATAGAGGACAGTGACACATTGAACAACAATGACGCATGGGACAGCAATGACGCATAGGACAACTGACGCATAGGACAGCAATGACGCATAGGACAACAGTGACGCATAGGACAGTACGGACATACATGATGCGACAACACAAAAAGTTCCAGTATTAATTTATGAAACTTTCTCCAGCTCCCGAGAATCACTGCTGAACGAAATTCCTTGTACCAGCTGGAACAACTAGCCAAGTAGTTTCCAACAAGTTTACTCGCTGGAGAAAATAAACTCTATATATATATTATATTTCACTGGAACAAATAAATAAGTTGGAACAGGTAGTCAGCTAGCTGGAGCAAGTAGTCAGCTGGTATAAGTTAAGTCAGTGGAACAAATAGACTCGTTGGAACAAATAGACTCGCTGGAACAAATAAACTTGATGAAATAAACTGGCAGGGTACAACACTCGAGCAAGAAAGTTTTGAACTTGCTGGAAAGATTTTTTTGATAAAGTTCACCACCATCCCAAATACGAACAAAAGGTAGTACTCGCTTATGTGTACTCAACCTGCTTGTACTAGTTTTTTGATACTTCAGTCTTTTTTGTACTCACTTGCCTGTAGCAACGTAGCATCAAACGCATCCCTGACAATAGGAGGCAATAGTTTAAAATAGCTACTACCTATTGGACCATTGTCAGATTTAGTAAGGAACACTGACAACAAAACCATCAGTGCAGGAGTCCATGCCATAGCATGGAAGAATATGCGAGTACACAAATACATGCAGCTGGATGCCCAGAAACTTGCTTCTGTCATTTCTTTGTCATATGCTCTTCTCACCTCTTGCCATATATTTACTGCTTACTCTAATTCTCAATATTAGGACTGCAAAAGACACTCACGGCAAAGCATTTCTTCAATATATTTCTTGATGTGTGCATCGATGCCTCTATGTGCTGCGAGAGTCAGGACATAGGGAGGACATCACAACTAGCACATCACTGGAGGACATGAACATTGAGAGTGAGGGTCTAGGGTGCGCACCACAACTAGCACATCACTGGAGCACAACATGAACAGCGAGAATCAGGACCCGTGGGACATCACAACCAACATATCACTGGAGAATGTTAGCTACTAAATGTCAATATGTCTTGTTTGTAATTACAAATATGTAAATACAAACGTGTATTTGTCTACTTATATACATCTGCTCATGCGCCAGAGGCGCAATGCCGGTCCCATCAAACTGTAGGTTGAGCTTGTTGCCAGACGTAAAAATCATCTCGATGGTCAAAAATTACTCCTCCCCAACAAACTGAGAGCCACGTTACGCCCTTTGGTCGCCACTATGTGTCTGACCAAAATTAAGCATAGGTTCGAGCCCCACAGCCTCACACGCACGGTGGGAAATATGTGCCTAGCACGTCTGGCAGCCGCCGCGTCGAGCTACAAGCCAAATTGATTTAAAGTTGAGTTGTCAGAGAATTTTTCCCTCAGTGAGGCGAAACGACTCAATGGTGGAGGACGTGTGGCTGTGTCAGGGTTATTGATGAATATCCCGGGGAAATGAGATTATTAATATGACAGAGGATAGGTGAACCCCCACCCGCATATATCACACGCACCCCCACACATTCCCACACCCCTACATAATATAATCCCCTCAAGGAAGGTTCCTTGATGTTGGTGAGGGGCTCTTGATCTAGGGAACTGGATCTGTGCTCCGGGTCCCTGAATTAAGCCTGAATACCTTCCACATTTCCCCCCGACAAGCGCTGCATAATCCTACTGGTTTAGCGCTCCCCCTTGATTTAATAATAATACATAATATAATCAGTAATAGAATAATCCATATAATCAGTAATATGAGCTGGTTTTATTAGGTTTGAAGCTTATCTACTACACGGTGGTCATTATGGCTGAGTTTCACCTGTGTACCACCAGTCAAGAACAACTTAGAAATTAAAAAAAAAAAAAAGATAAAATGATCTGTGTATTTATACTGCTATACACACTCTTGGATGTATATACACTCTGCTCTCAGGGTATATCCATAGTATAAAATATACTCTTCAGAATACGTATATGTATTTTGTACCTCTAAATGTATATACACCTCTCGATGTATATACATTTAGAGATATAAATGGGTATACACTACCGATCTCGGTGTATATACATAGATATATCTCGGTTTATATTAACCAAGATATGCACACCTCTCGGTGTATACATATTGTATAAAAGTATATATGTATATTATTAATTATAATTTAAAAATTCATATGGTAAATTAAAAAGTAATTATATACAGGGATGGAACTAATTTACTGTAGGATAATTAACAAATAATTTTAAAAGTATCTATTAAATATGATTTTATAAGTGAGCGATAAGCGTATGTTATTTTACACAAATTTAATCTTTGCGTATTCTTAAAGGAGAATCTCTCTCTCTCTCTCTCTCTCTCTTTATATATATATATATATATATATATATATATATATATATATATATATGCAAAGTCACAGTAAACAGTGATATCAAATTGCAAGAACTATGAAAGAAGATTCAAGTCAGTGATCTCATATCAGGGAGATAGAGAAGTTTTCTTATTATATATATATATATATATATATATATATATATATATATATATATATATATATATATATATATATATATATATATAATACAGACACACAGAGAGAGAGAGAGAGAGAGAGAGAGCTTATTTTAAGCTCCGTTCGACTAACTTTTGATTAGTGGTGTACAGATCAAATGCAGCCATAATGACCGTCGTGCAGTCGATAGAATGCCAACCGTACCCTACCCTAACCCAACTTATATTAATCTAGTCTACCGTACACTACAGTAATTTCAAAAATTTGTGCTGGATATGATCACGACATGAAATATACTGTGGAAGGGACCAGGATGAGGCGGACGGTGAAGGATAGTAAGGGAGCACTGATTTTTATAGCGTAAGGCAAGAAATAAGCTTCATGGAGCGATCCATACACGAATTCAAGAGTAGGTACGACCGAACTGAGGAGTCAGACGATCGAAAGATTAGTTATAGAGACGAGCCCAGGAGGTAGTGCTCAACCACCCGTCCATCCCCACAGACGCTTCATTTTATTTTTTTATTTTTTGTTGTTATTGCTGTTGCCTGTTATTTCTTGTTTTTGTTGTGGCTTTTGTTTGTCTTGTCTTATGAGGAAGTACCATGTGGCGCCAAGTGGCAGCAAGAGGTACTAAGCGGTAGCAAGTGGCAGCAGTTGGTATCAGTTGGGAGATGTATGTAATCCCTCTGTCAGTGAGGCTGGGATTTTTACGTTCCTTTGCTGGAACAATTCACAGGTAATTTGCAATATCGAGGTTAGAACATTTCACAAATGCTTCACAATACCCTGATTGGAACAATTCACATATGCTTCACAGTACTCTGGCTGGAACATTTCACAAATGAATACCCTGGCTGGAACATTTCACAAATGAATACCCTGGCTGGAACAATTCACAAATGAATACCCTGGCTGGAACAATTCACAAATGAATACCCTGGCTGGAACAATTCACAAATGAATACCGTGGCTGGAACAATTCACAAATGAATACCGTGACTGGAACAATTCACAAATGAATACCCTGACTGGAACAATTCACAAATGAATACCCTGGCTGGAACAGTTCACAAATGAATACCCTGGCTGGAACAATTCACAAATACCTTTTGATTTAGAAAGGAAACGAAACCGATTCGTTTGGGGAACAAATTTTTTACATTTTTTTTTTAAATTTATCTAATTTTTTCGATGAATCTTCATTTTTTTGGTAATTCTGACTCCCCTCAAAAAATGACTCTTAGTTTTTCACAGCTTCAGCAGTTATATTGCAAATTTGCAATTAACATTTTCATCGCATCAAAGGTTTGTCAGAGAAGAATAATGTTTATTGCGTTAAATATTTTTTAATCATGTAATCAAAATATAGTCATGGTATGTGGTATTGTAAATCATCTGGGAATAACACTGTATCACGTTCAATGTATCATAGTGTATCACACTAAGCGTCATACACGAAGATCAACAGGTTGTTCGTATGAACAACATTCTGTAAAGTTCTAGTCCAACCAGACCCAGACACCACTCTCTCCTCATAGTGTAGCACTATCAGGTTGCATTTTCTGTTCTCCATGGTTTGAATGTCCTGATGAAATTCACTGCGTTCTTATAAGTCTAAATTTCTTAACGAAATATGCTAGTAAAGTACAGTTTATGCACAGTCTACTATACTTTCAATCAAATTCAACCATCTGTTTGTAGTAGTCATTCTTGTTACACAGACAAGCACTACTACCA
Organism: Cherax destructor; assembly: GCA_009830355.1. Lineage (NCBI taxonomy): Eukaryota > Metazoa > Arthropoda > Malacostraca > Decapoda > Parastacidae > Cherax > Cherax destructor. The sequence goes on from WNWK01000130.1 coordinate 297,252, forward strand.
ACGAAATGTTAACAAAGTTTTTTTTTCATGTCTAGTTTCCAGCATCTGCTAACCTGTGGTCCTACACATGCTCTAGTTTGTAGCCTCAGAGATTCCTGGGAACTGCCTGTATGTTTGGAGGCATCACTTTCATAAATACTTTGATGAAATGCTTCAGAATCACCAGCTTGATGAGAAGTGGTGGCAGCAATATCTTGTTTGTTTGGACACGACCATTGTTATGAACATAGTGGGTACAAGGAAATAGTTTCTCTCTGACAGGTCATTCTCTTCCTGCAGGCCATCTGATTTATTGTCTCGTCCACACAGGAAGAAGGGATGGTTAGTGGAACAAGCTTGCTGTTTGAACTGGGGTTCTACCATCTTGAAGTATCTATATAGCTTCTATTTGTATCCTTCATGGAGGATTTTGTTAAGTAATCACTACACACTTTCGTAGTCTTTCATATGAACTACGTGACTACACAGTAACCAACGGAAGTTTATCCTTGACCTATATATAAACTGTTTATTGTTGTTACTTGTGCTATATGTCGTTGTCATTATTATTTATTTTTGTTTACTACTGATTTGACAATGAACAGACAATTCTAAAGGCAGTAATAAAGTATTAGTATCAGAAAATTTAAAGGGAAATTTAAGGATTTTTTTTTTTGGTAGGGAGACATCTTGTAAGGAGGATCCGGTATTAAAACCTTGGCATTCGACTTTCTAAGACCTAAGTGCCTGACTGAGACATCTAATTCTTGCTGGTCAGGGAAATGTGGAGATTTGCTTGAGCATACTTCATAAAACTGAGCATCGCTCTTTTAAGGGAAAGGGTCCACATCAGAAGTCCCTTTTAAAGAAGGAGCACTAGGAATTAGTAAATTCTCACTGTGTGAACTGAAGTAATACTCGTAGATTATGAACTGAAGTAATACTCGTAGAGTATGGTATGTGAGGATAAACAGCTTCTCTTCCATTTTTAATATTTTTTTTGCATGTCGAAATGTCTAATGCAAAAGTAGCCGTCACTGTACTAGTTTGTTGGCTCTCCCCAAATTCGGGAATTGAGAATAACATACACCTGCAACTATCCACATAACCATCCTTCTAATATGGAATGACAGCTGCAACAGCAGACGTGAGGTGACCAGGATTTGTATTGGTCACCAGTAGGCCAGTCCAAAATGACCATTATATGTATTAAAAACAAAATGTCAGAGGTTAGTTCTGTGCTTGATCTATCTAGCACCAGTGTAGTATTATCAGACTTGTCTAGCACCAGTGTAGTATTATCAGACTTGTCTAGCACCAGTGTAGTATTATCAGACTTGTCTAGCACCAGTGTAGTATTATCAGACTTGTCTAGCACCAGTGTAGTATTATCAGACTTGTCTAGCACCAATGTATTATTAACATTAATAACAGAAGAAGACTGGAGACATTCAATAAGTTATTGGATAGTGGGGGTTTAAAACCTATCGACTACACTATGGTCAATAAGGTTGCACGGTAACCCATCACCACCAGACAAGAATACTTTATCCCTAAAGCAGGTACTAACGTAAACTCTCAGCTCATACAGTATATACCTTGAAAGAAATAGATACAAATAATGTATGTGAATCACAGTATAATATGTTAATATTATTTTTTTTCTACAAATTATTGGAAAACGTGAAATATATATATGCTGTTCAGAGGGTAATGCACGCTGTATTCTGGGCACGCGCCCCAGCTGTGAGGAGCTGGATGAGATTTTCGCATTATAATCACTGACAAACATGTAACAATATGTACTAGACATGTATCTCTCACACCTCGTGTACTGTATGTGCCATTTTTATATCAACAATGTGTCTCTTAAAATGTTTTGTACCATATTATGTAATAAAATATACCTATTGGTAAAAAAAAAAAAAAAAAAAGGATGGGGTGGTAGGGGAAGTGGAATATTCAAATGGCTTCAGGAAGAAATCCAAATATTCTTCCTTGAAGCCTTTTATCCACTTCTCCGAGGCAATGGGTCCCACAATTTGCACCAGAGGTGGACCCATCATATATATATAAATAATATAATATATATATATATATATATATATATATATATATATATATATATATATATATATATATATATATATTATTATATATAATTTGGCAAAGACCACTGACACCTTGGCAACACCAGTGAGAGATAAACAATTATCAGTAAATTCCCAAATTATCAGAGATTCGTAATCAGTAAACCCAGAATCATAAAAAAAAATAATCGGCATATTTTTTTTTTTGTCACAGAGTGTAATAGTCAGCTGAGTTGATATTTGGTATTCCAGGACGGTCGAAACGTCGCCTAAGCGTTTCTCTCTAGTGTGGGTGAGATGAGACTATGTGGAAGGGTTAATAGGGAAAGATGGGAGTAAAACAGGTGATTGGCCAGTATGCTGAGAGATAGGTGATTGATCAGTCTGGAGAGGAATGGGTGATTGGTCAGTCGTTGGGAATGGTGATTGGTCAGTCTGGAGAAATGGGTGATTGATCAGTCTGCTGAGGAATGGGTGATTGGTCAGTCTGCTGAGGAATGGGTGATTAGTCGGGAGAGGAATGGGTGATTAGTCTGGAGAGGAATGGGTGCTTCATCGGGAGAGGAATGGGTGATTCATCAGTCTGGAGAGTAATGAGTGCTTGGTCAGTCTGCTGAGGAATGGGTGATTGGTCAGTCTTGAGGAATGAGTGATTAGTCAGTCCTGAGAGAAATGGGTGATTGGTCAGTCTACAAAGGAATGGGTGATTGGTCAGTCTACAGAGGAATGGGTGATTGGTCAGTCTGCTGAGGAATGGGTGGTTGGTCAGTCTGCTGAGGAATGGGTGGTTGGTCAGTCTGCTGAGGAATGGGTGGTTGGTCAGTCTGCTGAGGAATGGGTGGTTGGTCAGTCTGCTGAGGAATGGGTGACTGGGAGAGCCTGGGGTACACTGGACGACAATATGAGAACAACGACAAGGAAAATAACGAAACATAAAAAAAACACAGCAGTAATAGCAACGAAGGCAACGATAGCATTGAAATTAACAGAAGCAGCAACGGCAGCAGCAGCAGTAGTAGCAGCAGCAGCAACAGTAGCAGCAGTAGTAGTAGAAGCAGCAGCAGCAACAACAATAGCAACGACAACCAACAACAACAATATCAACACAAAAAGCAACAAAGCAAAAAACTAACAGCAGCAACAGGAGCAACAGCGACAACAACAAGAGCGCTTGGCCTCTAAATGGAAAAGTGAGAGATAAGGAGAGAGGAGATAGGAAAGAGAAGATGAAAGAAGAGGAATGGAGGTCACTAGGTCAGGCCTTCATCCCTTCATTTCTCTCCCTTCGTCTCTCTCTCTCTCTCTCTCTCTCTCTCTCTCTCTCTCTTCTCTCTCTCTCTCTCTCTCTCTCACCAGCTCCTCTGGATAAATTAATTCTGAGTTAGACTCGTATCCTCCAGTTTGGTAATTTGTTCCTGGGATACTCACCCCTTCCCCTCAACCACCCCAGGTGTTACCATCCTCGTACCTCCATCAACCACCTCAGCTGTCACCATCCTCGTACCTCCATCAACCACCCCTGCTGCCACCATCCTCGTACCTCCATCAACCACCCGTGCTGTCACCATCCTCGTACCTCCATCAACCACCCGTGCTGTCACCATCCTCGTACCTCGATCAACCACCCGTGCTGCCACCATCCTCGTACCTCCATCAACCACCCGTGCTGTCACCATCCTCGTACCTCCATCAACCACCCGTGCTGTCACCATCCTCGTACCTCCATCAACCACCCGTGCTGTCACCATCCTCGTACCTCCATCAACCACCCGTGCTGTCACCATCCTCGTACCTCCATCAACCACCCGTGCTGTCACCATCCTCGTACCTCCATCAACCACCCCTGCTGCCACCATCCTCGTACCTCCATCAACCACCCCTGCTGCCACCATCCTCGTACCTCCATCAACCATCCCAGCTGTCACCATCCTCGTACCTCCATCAACCATCCCTGCTGCCACCATCCTCGTACCTCCATCAACCATCCCAGCTGTCACCATCCTCGTACCTCCATCAACCACCCCTGCTGCCACCATCCTCGTACCTCCATCAACCATCCCAGCTTTCACCATCCTCGTACCTCCATCAACCATCCCAGCTGTCACCATCCTCGTACCTCCATCAACCATCCCAGCTGTCACCATCCTCGTACCTCCATCAACCACCCCTGCTGTCACCATCCTCGTACCTCCATCAACCACCCGTGCTGTCACCATCCTCGTACCTTCATCAACCACCCGCTGTCCACCATCCTCGTACCTCCATCAACCACCCCAGCTGTCACCATCCTCGTACCTCCATCAACCATCCCAGCTGTCACCATCCGCGTACCTCCATCAACCATCCCAGATGTCACCATCCTCGTACCTCCATCAACCATCCCAGCTGTCATTATCCTCGTACCTCCATCAACCATCCCAGCTGCCACCATCCTCGTACCTCCATCAACCATCCCAGCTGTCACCATCCTCGTACCTCCATCAACCATCCCAGCTGCCACCATCCTCGTACCTCCATCAACCATCCCAGCTGTCACCATCCTCGTACCTCCATCAACCATCCCAGCTGTCACCATCCTCGTACCTCCATCAACCACCCCTGCTGCCACCATCCTCGTACCTCCATCAACCACCCCAGCTGTCACCATCCTCGTACCTCCATCAACCACCCCTGCTGCCACCATCCTCGTACCTCCATCAACCACCCCTGCTGCCACCATCCTCGTACCTCCATCAACCACCCCAGCTGTCACCATCCTCGTACCTCCATCAACCACCCCAGCTGTCACCATCCTCGTACCTCCATCAACCATCCCTGCTGTCACCATCCTCGTACCTCCATCAACCATCCCAGCTGTCACCATCCTCGTACCTCCATCAACCACCCCTGCTGCCACCATCCTCGTACCTCCATCAACCATCCCAGCTGTCACCATCCTCGTACCTCCATCAACCATCCCAGCTGTCACCATCCTCGTACCTCCATCAGCCACCCCAGCTGTCACCATCCTCGTACCTCCATCAACCATCCCAGCTGTCACCATCCTCGTACCTCCATCAACCACCCTGCTGCCACCATCCTCGTACCTCCATCAACCACCCAGCTGTCACCATCCTCGTACCTCCATCAACCACCCTGCTGCCACCATCCTCGTACCTCCATCAACCACCCAGCTGTCACCATCCTCGTACCTCCATCAACCATCCCAGCTGTCACCATCCTCGTACCTCCATCAACCTTCCCAGCTATCACCATCTCGTACCTCCATCAACCATCCCAGCTGTCACCATCCTCGTACCTCTATCAACCATCCCAGCTGTCACCATCCTCGTACCTCCATCAACCATCCCAGCTGTCACCATCCTCGTACCTCATCAACCATCCCAGCTGTCACCATCCTCGTCCTCCATCAACCATCCCAGCTGTCACCATCCTCGTACCTCCATCAACCATCCCAGCTGCCACCATCCTCGTACCTCCATCAACCATCCCAGCTGTCACCATCTCGTACCTCCATCAACCATCCCAGCTGTCACCATCTCGTACCTCCATCAACCATCCCAGCTGTCACCATCCTCGTACCTCCATCAACCATCCCAGCTGTCACCATCCTCGTACCTCCATCAACCATCCCAGCTGTCACCATCCTCGTACCTTCATCAACCATCCCAGCTGTCACCATCCTCGTACCTCCATCAACCATCCCAGCTGTCACCATCCTCGTACCTCCATCAACCATCCCAGCTGCAACTCAATTTCTCAATCTTTCAACTTTATTTTAAAAATTATGATACTTTTTCTCCGTGTGATAACGTGAAAATGACACTTCAGAACGGCTTCACACTTATAAGAGTGATGCTTCTAGTGAAGATCGGCATCAAACTTTCAACGCTGATGTGTTGAATTAAAAGGCTCGAATTGTATTGGGATGTAGTATACCGCATTTTCCGGCATATAAGGCGCATGACAGAGATGACGGTAAATCAGTAATTATATTCAAGGGCTAATTACCTTCTTTACGCTAAAGGGTAACACAAAGCCTGCCCTTGACCCTGACCTGGAGCATCTAAGGCGCAGGCTGATTTTTCAAGACTTTATGGGAAAAAAAATCGCGCCTTGTATGCCGGAAAGTACGACGTGTCCCAGTGTGCCTCGTATGTTTAAAAAGTTTGTATATTAGTTTCTGCGCGATTACTTGATAATCCCTAGGCATATCGGCTTCAAACTCTCAGCAATGATGTATCGTACTAAGTGAAAGACTCAGCTGGGTTTCAAACTGTGTAGGTGAAAATTTGTCAGTTTTATTGAGCATCCTGTGATATTTGTATCCGTGTGATACTCTGACAATGACTCTTCATATCAGCTTCAAATCTTCAGCGCTGGAGTGTTGTCATGTTAGCGGTACAGTATCGACAGGAGGATGAACAAGACATGTGCCACACTTGGGTATCGTCAATGTCGACTGAAGAAGCCTGCGCACCACTAAACAACTCGTGTCTCAGATCAAGTTAGAATAGACAAGCTTAAGGTTCTCTCACCACCCTACAGGCCCTCAGGTTCACTGCTCGTGGGAATAATAGCACCACTGCTGCTGCTGCTACTGCTTCTACTGCTACTGTCACTACTGCTACATCTACCACATTTACCATTACTACTACTATTACTGTCACTGTTGCTACTACTATTTTCACTACTGTTGTTAGTGTTAATATTACTCCAACTATTATAAGTACCATTATTACTACTAATACTATTACAACGGAAACCCCTGCTACTTCCACTACTAGTAATACTACTACTACTACAAGATTTCTCACTACTACTACGGACACTACAATTACTACTGTCACAATTGCTACTACTATCACAGTGCTACTCCAAGAACTACTACAACTACCACGAGAACCACTACAACTACCACAGGAACCACTACAACTACCACAGGAACCACTACAACTACAACAGGAACCACTACAACTACAACAGGAACCACTACAACTACAACAGGAACCACTACAACTACACACAGGAACCACTACAACTACCACAGGAACCACTACAACTACCACAAGAACACTACAGCTACCACAAGAACCACTACAGCTACCACAAGAACCAATACAACTACCACAAGAACCACTACAACTACCACAAGAACCACTACAACTACCACAAGAACTACATACAACTACCACAAGAACAACTACCACAAGAACTACAACTACCACAAGAACCACTACAACTACCACAAGAACCACTACAACTACACAGACATTCACTACCACAAGACACTACTAGAAACCTACAAGAATACCACTACGAACACTACTACCACAAGAACCATTATACCTACTGTTATAACACTACCACCACTACTGCTACTACTGCCTCAAGTTTGTTCTGGTTCCTGTACCACACAGCCTGTCAGAAGTTTAACACAGTTTTGATCAAAGGAATGGGAGTTAACCTTCCCCTTCATGGATCAAACCTGATTCCTACACAAGTCATAAAAGTTTGTTTTGTATTTTTGATTACGGCGCTGAAAGGAAAAATGTTCTGGTGTCGTCACGGCATCAATGATGTCGTCGCCGTCGTTGTCTTCTTCTACTTCTCCTTCTCCTTCTCCTCTTCCTCCTCCTCCTTCTCTTCCGCCTCCTCTTCCTTTTCCTACTCCTCCTCCTCCTCTCCTCTCCTCTACTTAGCAGACATTCATTATTTATACCTCAGATCTACATGCATGCATACAAACACATACATACATGCATCCATGTATCCATACATACATACACACGCTCAACCGCATAAATGATACAATCTTAGATTTAATCACACAGATGAACATATTCCCTCCAAGCCAGGAACTATAGCTGAACCCTGGCAAACATAGGTAAACGCGCACACGCACACGCACACGCACGCACACACACAGGAGCCAGGAGCTAAGTCTCGACCCCAGCAACCACAATTAGGTGAGTACACACCTTAAGAAGTACGATAAAGCACTTGGAGCAGGGAGAGTAGACCTAGTAACGACCAGCGAAGAGGAGGGGCCAGGAGCTACGACCCGACCCCTGCAACCACAAATAGATGAGTACACACACACACACACACACACCCACACACACACACACACACACACACACACACACACAAACATCGTTGAGAAAAATTCGTACGTATGTACACACACTAAGTTACACTGCCCATGTTTATTTGCTCACCATTACTTGTGTTTGCCTGGGAACTGTGTGCGTGTGTGTGTGTGTGTGTGTGTGTGTGTGTGTGTGTGTGTGTGTGTACTAACCTATTTGTGGCTGCAGGGGTGATTCATAGCTCCTGGCCCCGCCTCTTCACTGATCGCTACTAGGACCTCTCTCTCCCTGCTCCATGTGCTTTATCAAACTTCGTCTTAATTAAATCTATGTATGGTTCCTACCTCAACTACATTACTTTCCAGACTATTCCACTTCCTGACAACTCTATGGCTGAAGAAATACTTCGAACATCCTTTGACTCAACTGACTCTTCAACTTCCAATTGTGACCCCTTGTTTCTGTGTCCCCTCTCTGGAACATCCTGTCTCTGTCCACCCTGTCAATTCCTCGCAGTATTTTATATGTAGTTATCAAGTCTCTCCTAACCCTCCTGTCCTCCTGTGTCGTCACGCCGATTTCCCTTAACCTTTCTTCATACGACATTCCCCTTATATCCGGGACTAGTCTTGTTGCAAACCTCTGCACTTTCTCTAATTCTTGACGTGCTTGACGAGGTGTTGGTTCCAAACTGATGCTGCATACTCAAATATGGGCCTGACGTACACGGTGTACAGAGTCTTGAATGATTCCTTACTGAGGTATCGGAACTCTATTCTTAGGTTTTCCAGGCGCCCATATTAATTTGGGTATGATGAAAGAAAAAGCTAACAAAAAAATCAGACCAATTTTGAACATATGGCAATTGTTGCGCATTAAATGAAATTGTGTAGATAAAATAGTGAAGATTCAGAGACATGCTACAAAACATCTGTGCTGCAGCAGTTATATGGTTGATGTGCGTCTCAGGAGATGTGCTCGGTATTATACTCACCCCAAGATCCTTTTCTTTGAGCGAGGTTTGCAGTCTTTGGCCCCCAAGCCTATGCACTATCTGCGGTCTTCTTTGCCCTTCCCCGATCTTCATGACTTTGCATTTGGTGGGGTTAAATTCGAGGAGCCAGTTTCTGGACCAGGCTTGCAGCCTGTCCAGATCCCTTTGCAGTCCTGCCCGATCCTCATCCGATTTAATTCTCCTAATTAAGCTTCACATCATCTGCAAACAGAGATACTTCTGAGTCTATCCCTTCTGTCATGTCATCCACGACATGTGTCGTGGTCATTAATTTATCTTTCTTGATCTTCGTTAAGTTATAGACCTCCAGTAGGTTAAGGAGGCAGGACTTGCCTTCCCTAAGTCCACAATATTTTTTTTTCAGCGAAGTTCTTCTCTCAACGTGCTTAGCCATCCTTTCCATGATGTTTGCTTTCAAAGATTTTTGAAGAGTATACTGTACATGTCAGTGACACAGGCCTGAAATTCACTGCCTCTTGCTTGTATAATGGGACCAGTTTTCCAGTTGTCCACTAGTTTACACATCTCTAGTAACACGCAAATCTGTGTTGAAGGTTCACTATATTATTTCACTCCTCCTTCCAGTATCCAAGGTGATGTTTGGTAGCATGACTTTTCATCTGTTCACCTCTTTTAGTAGTTTCACTAATTCCTGCTTCGATATGTGAATTCTGTTCATTTTTGTTAGCGCATTCTTCCCTGCTTCCTTCCACCTTCCTTGTCTCCTCTCTCTAAACTTTTTTGGAATCTTTCGCTTAATATTGCGCAAATTACTCTATCGTCGTCTTTGAGCACTCCCTTTTTTCATCAACCTTTATAATTTACACACACACACACACACACACACACACACACACACATAATATATATATATATATATATATATATATATATATATATATATATATATATATATATATATATATTTCCTTCATTCTCCACTTTCTTGCTGGGAAAATAAAAAATAATTGAGAGGCATCCATTTCCGTGCCTCACCTCACCTGACCTTCCAAAAACACTTTAAAAATTGGACCTACAATTTTTGCATGAAATGAGCGTCTTGGGACAGCTGAAGGCATACTTAATGAAGCAGGGGGTGTGTGTGTGTCTCTCTTTTATTCTTGTCTTTGCTACGGACAAGTCTGATACATTTATGTCTGCATTGTCCTTACCACTGTCATATCTGATATATTGAAGTGAGACGTGTCCTTACCACTGTCATATCTGATACATTGAAGTGAGGCGTGTCCTTATCACTGTCATATCTGATACATTGAAGTGAGGCGTGACCTTATCACTGTCATATCTGATACATTGAGTGAGCGTGACCTTATCACTGTCATATCTGATACATTGAAGTGAGGCGTGTCCTTATCACTGTCATATCTGATACATTGAAGTGAGGTGTGACCTTATCACTGTCATATCTGATACATTGAAGTGAGGCGTGACCTTATCACTGTCATATCTGATACATTGAAGTGAGGCGTGACCTTATCACTGTCATATCTGATACATTGAAGTGAGGCGTGTCCTTATCACTGTCATATCTGATACATTGAAGTGAGGCGTGTCCTTATCACTGTCATATCTGATACATTGAAGTGAGACGTATCCATACCAGGATAAGGTACAAAAGTGAGGTATTAGGCACTTCAATTGTATACCACTGAACCCAAATATGGGTAACACATATAGATGGTTAATGTTTGGTTAATTAGGGTTTAAACTATCGCAAACACGAGGTATTAAGGCTGCATGTAACCTGTTCACCACCAGTCAAGAATACTTTAATACCTAAAATAAGGATTAAAGTAAACTCTCAGTGTATATACACTGAGATACATACACCTCTCAGTATATATCCTCTGAGCGATGAGCTCCGCAAATAGTTGTGTGTTTTTGCTCACAGAAACTGAACGAATGTTAAGAAAAACGATTAACACATATATGAAAATAAATTGACTCAACATATTAAAGCTAACTTTAAAGGACAGTGAAAGCTAAGATGGGAGTTTCAGTTAACAGAATGCACTTTCTTAATAAAGCAGAATTGATTACTTTAGACGCTAAATGGCTCTTATGAGTTTATCACTTCCTTGTGAATAATAATAATAATAATAATAATAATAATAATAATAATAATAACACTTTCCAAATCACTTGTGTTCTCTTAGAGTATTGCTCAGTGTTGACGGCTTCTTTTAGGTCAGGAGAGATATCAGAGTTTGAAATTATACTGAAATCATTTACGGCCCGCATAGATTCAATAAAGAATTTAAACTACTGTGAACGCCTTAAACTCCTAAATATGTACTCACTGGAGCAGAGAGAAGATGATAATATATACGTGGATAGTGCTTTGGGACTTGGTCCTAAATCTGCACACTGCCATAGCAACATATTGGAGTGAGAAATATGGGAAAATGTGTAAAATAAACCCAATGACAAACGGGAACTGTGGGCACAATAAAAGAACATTGTATCAACATCCGTGGTCCCAGACTATTTAACTCTCTATCATAAGATATCAGAAACATTGCCGGAACGAGTGTCAAACTTTTCAAGAGAAATTTGTACATATACCTGGAACCCCTGTGGTTTAGCGCTTCTATTTGATTATAATAATAATGTACATATACCTTCGCCAGTTGCCAGATTAAACAGGTTATGATGGATATCTGGACCAGCATGTCGCCGGTTGATCAGGCAAGCACCAGACAAGTCTGGCCCAGGGCCGGGTATATCAAAGGTAAAGTTATCTTCCAGCACCAGACACAGAAGGCATTATGGGACCTGATTCCATCTACACCATCCTACTCTTCCCTTCTTCCATCCCACTCACATCCATCCCTCTTACATCCATCCCTCACACCCATCCCATTGACACTCATTCCTAACATCCAACCCTCACACCAAACCCTCACATCCAACCCTCACACCCATCCCTTATACCGTTCCCTTCATGGCCCCTACACCAAAGGTTAACTCAATAAAGGTCTTCAGGAGAGCACTTCCCCAAGCTCGGAGATCGATCACGGGTGTGACTGCGGCAGGAGAAAGGCGGCCCAGGCTTTCAGTGCTGGGCAATCCTTCAGTGCTGGGGGAATCCTTCAGTGCTGGGGGAATCCTTCAGTGCTGAGGAATCCTTCAGTGCTGGGGAATCCTTCAGTGCTAGGAGAATCCTTCAGTGCTGGGGGAATCCTTCAGTGCTGGGGGAATCCTTCAGTGCTTGGAGAATCCTTCAGTACTGCGAATCCATCATTCCTGGGGAATTCTTCAGTGCTGGGAATCCTTCAGTGCAGGGGGAATCCTTCAAAGTAAGGGGAATCCTTCAGTGTAAGGGGAATTCTTCAGTGCAGGGGTAATACTTCATTGCAGGGGGAATTCTTCAATGCAGGGAGAATTCTTCAATGTCCGGCAAAGCTTCAATGCACGGGAGAAACCTTGAATGCAGAGGGAATTCAGTGCAGGGGGAATTATTCATTGTACGGAGAATCCTTTAATGCAGGGGGAATCTTTCAATGCAGGGGAATCTTTCAATGCAGGGAGAATCCTTCAGTGCAGGGAAAATTCTTCAATGCAGGGAAATTCCTTAAATATAAGGACGAATCCTTCAGTGCAAAGGAAAATTCTTCAACGTAGGGGGGAATCCTTTAGTGTCGGGGTATCCTTCAATGTAGGGAAAATCATGCATTGCAGGGAAAACTCTTTCAGTTGAAGGGATATCCTCAGTGCAGGGGAATCCCAGAATTACCTGGTGGGAACAAAAGATAACTATGTTTCTCTTGTCACACTCCATCACGCAGATTAATGAAATGTGTCAGGCGGAGCTGAGAGACTTCAGTAGGGAGACGAAGATCTCACCGAGCATTCCACTTGTGGGTCCAGCAGCTACGGGAGCTTTTAAAGCTCTCGTTTTAGTAGAACTGGAGTTACTATTACGTGTACACTACAACTGGTCAGGTGAATGATCCATGTGGGTTAGTATTTTTTTTTTGTTAAGCACGAATGTCGTCTGTGGGAATGACCTGTCACAGAGGAACTGAGATGAGTAGAGAAGTTTATTAGAGATAGCGAGAAATGACCCAGAGTCTCATCCAGGGAGATCTATCTGGTGAATATTACGTCCCGACGCGTGTTAGGGAAAGCCACGAGGCTTCCTCGAGGTTGCATTACCCTCAGGAAGCTGGGAAGCTTTCACTCACCTTCTTGTCCTTCCTACTCTTCCTTCTTTCTTACCCATCAGCTTTAACTATCACCCCTCCCTTCTCTGCCCTCTTCTCATGCTCTTTCCACAGTTCATCCTATCTCCTCTCGTTCTCTCCACCTCTCCCTCCCTTATTTGTCTCATCCTCTCCTCCCTCTCCCCATCCTACCCTTTTGTCTCAACCTCCAACCTTTCCAACGCCTTCTTGTTGAATCATCTCTGATACACAGCTTCCCTAACTTTCCTACCTTGTGTCTGTAAATGCCTGCCTTTCCCAGTTCATTTTCAAATTGTGTAATCTTTAAAACACTCGTGACTTCACCCGACCGACGCCGCCTCTTCTCTTTCCTCTTCGCTTGCTTATTTTTTTCATTTTTCCTGCTTTTTCCTGCATTTTCCTCTCACTTATTTTTCTTTCCTCTCTTAGACTTCCTGCAGGTTTTTCTCTGAACCCTCGGGGACAGGTGTTAGAATTGAGGTATTTAAGTTACCTGGAAATGTTACTCTCATTACTTTATCACTGGTCGAGCCTGGCGGTGGCCAGTAGATCTCCTGCAGTGCTCCTCTCTTATGTGCTACTACTTTGCTACAAAAACTACTAAAAATTCTTTAACTACAACGATACTATACTATTACTTCTAGTATTAGTACTACTACTACTACTCTTATTGTCTCATTGTAACTAACACCGCGGCTGCTACGTTTACTAATGCTACTACTACGACTTCTTCCACAAATTCTAGGACCACCACCACCGCTTTGTTGGTACCCCTAATATTTCTAAAACCATTATTACTTCAATGTCTTCTTCTACGACCTTTAGCGTATTGTTATTGTCCCATTTGTGGCTTGACAATGGTCCAGGACGAACCGAAACATCCACATATTGTTCCTCAAATCACAGTGAGGCATTTATGAGATTTTTAAAAATTTGGGTGTACTGTGTGAGTTTCTTATATGCTGGTAAAAGAGAGGGGAATCTTGATCTAAGGAATTGGAGCTACAGTTCCCATTAATCAGAGAGCTTGATCCAAGGAAGGAGAGGGTGGTTATGGCTCTGGTGTTGCTGTGTGGCGACACCAGCGTCACCTTCCACTTGTCTGCTGACATTTGCTGCTTGTATTGTCTCTGTCTGTCTCATTGTGGCTCTCAGTCTCTTTGTATTTCTCTTAATCTCTCTCTCTCTCTTTGTCTCTTTCTCAGCATCTCTATTTGTCTCTTTTAATTTCCCTGTCTGTCTCATTGTCTCTGTCTCTCTCAGTATCCTGTTTCGTTTCTTTCTCCCTATTATTGCACTTTAATTCTTTCTCTCTGTCTGATACATCACAATTTCACTTTACCTCGACCATAAGTATAGTATGCACTTGGTTGAGATAGATGGGAGTATTTGGGAGGTGATTAAGTATTTGTGTACTCACATCTTTGTACTCATTTATGGTTACAAGAGTTGAGTCTCAGCTCCTGGCCCCACCTCTTAGCTTACCACTTACTGATAAGACACATGCAACACTAGGAATCTTAACTGACTGAACGTTTGTCCTGCTCTGCAAGCTTTATCAGTCGTGTACAGAAGAGACCAACTGTGGTGGAGGAGGAAGTTGATGACGTGGAGAGATAGTTTGATATAATCATTGCATGACTGTTGGTACTCGTTAATCAGCCACTTAGCCTAAACCAGGAGCTTGTGGCCAGGGTTTTATATACAGGAAGGTGATGTGTAGCAGTAGGTTAACTAAACTGTTAGTAAAAAAAAAGTTGCTGAGGGCATCCCTTGTACTGATGAAGCCTGCAGCACAGACGGAATCTTTCGTGAGTAAAGATTGCCAGTGTTGCTGTTATTATTATTACAATCATAACTAAGTGCTAAACCCACAAGGGTCATACATCTCTGCTCCTAGTGTTACATCTGTCTCTTACTTATCAACTTGTCGGTATTGTATGCCAATTTATATTGTCAATTACTGGATTTACTCCTAGCCTCGTGGGCAGTGTCATAACTTTATTTAAAGCTGTGTATGGAGCCTGCCTCCACTACTACCTCGTCTGATCACCCGAGGATGAAGAAATACACCCTGGCATTCCTGTGACTTATCTGTGTCTTTCATTTCCAATTGTGCCCTTGTGTTCCTCTTTCCTGCCTCTCAAGCAGTCTTTTCCCTGTCCACCGTGTCAGGTCCTCTGAGTGTTTTGTGGGTCATGATAATGTCTCCTCTGGTTCTTCTATTTTCTAATGTCCTCGTATAGGTTCTCTAGGAACTATTCTAGCACTATACCTCCACAATATTCAGTTTCTCAACGTTCTTTATCTGATGGCGGAGAGGAGGGGGAGCGGGTGTGTGTGTGTGTGTGTGTGTGTGTGTGTGTGTTAAGACCACGCACTGATCAGTTACGGTCCGGTATGACGAAAGTTTGATTAATTTAAGTTAGGTCATGAGACCGACCAAATGGCCGTTTTGGCATATTTTCCAAACATCAAATTAAAACTTTTGTTTGTCCAGTTTTCATACAGTTGTTAATTGACAGGTGTATACCAGGCGCTCGTGCATGCTTCCCCTCATGCATGAAGAGGTTAACTTGATCAGCTGTTACACACAACGTTTACCTGGTCTCCTGTTGTATTTTATGCTTTCCCTAGGTCAGCTGGTTTATATTATGATTACCTGGATCAGCTGTTTTACATTATGATTACCTGGATCAGCTGTTTTATATTATGATTTCCTGGATCAGCTGTTGCGTTTTATGTTTTCCTAGATCAGCTGTTTAATTTATATTTACTTGGATCAGTTGTTGTATATTATGTTTACTTGGATCAGCTGTTGTTCTGTGATATCCTAGATCAGCTGTTGTATTATATTTATCTGGATCAGCTGTTGCATAGGTCTCGTTATTTTAGTAATGTTATGGAGCTGTCCAGATAAGACAAGTAGACAGTCGTGTGAAGGAGATACTGAAGAGGGTGAGGGAGAGAAAGGGAAGAATGGGAAAAGAAGGAAAGTGTGTTGTTTGTACCTCTGGTACAAACAACACGCTAATTCTGGTACAAACAACACGCTAATTCTGGTACAAACAACACGCTAATTCTGGTACAAACAACACGCTAATTCTGGTACAAACAACACGCTAATTCTGGTACAAACAACACGCTAATTCTGGTACAAACAACACGCTAATTCTGGTACAAACAACACGCTAACTCTGGTACAAAAACACTAACTCTGGTACAAACAACACACTCTGGTACAAACAACACACTAACTCTGGTACAAACAACACACTAACTCTGGTACAAACAACACACTCTGGTACAAACAACACACTAACTCTGGTACAAACAACACACTAACTCTGGTACAAACACACTACTTCTGGTACACACATAATTTGGTATAATATTCTTTGTGAAGTTTGTCATTTTCGCATATATACATTCAGTTGACACTTTATTAGGTACACAGTGTACCTCCTCGTTAATGCAAATATCTGACCCTCAATCACGTAGCAGCAGCACCTCAATCTGGAGAAGCATGCAGACATAATCAAGAAGTTCAGTTGTTGTTTAGACTAAACATCAGAATGGGGAAGAAATGTGATTTAAGGGACTTTGGCCATGGAATGATTATTGGAGCCAGACGGGGTGGTGTGAGTATCTCAGAAACTGTTGATATCCTGGGATTTTCACATACAACAATCTTTAAAGTATACAGAGAAATACGTGAAATGCACAAAATATCCAGTGAGCGGCAGTTCTGTGGACGATAATGAGGGAGGTAGAGAAGAATGGCCAGACTGGTTCAAGCTGACAGGTTTGCCGAAGAGCATCTCGTGAACGCACACTTTGAGCTTTGAAGTGGATGGGAAACAGCAGCAGAAGACCACACCGGGTTCCACTCCTGTTATCAAAGGACAGGAAACTCAGGCTCTACTGGACACGGGCTCACCAAAACTGGACAGTTGAAGACTGCAAACACGTCGTCTGGTCTAACGAATCACGATTTCTTCAGGATCGAAAGCTTGTAGGGTCGGAATTTGGCATAAACCTTAGGGATATGGTGGAACGGGAGATTCGCAGCATGAATGTGCAGACGACAAAGTTGCGGCAACTGCGTGACGTTATCATATCAACATTGACCAGGATTTCTATGAAGTGTTTCCAGCACCTTGTTGAATCCATGCCACCAAGAATTCAGCTGTTCTGGAGAAAGAGTACGGCCCTACCTAGTACTACAAAACTGTACCTAATACAGTGAAGTGGCCACTGTGTGTGTGTGTGTGTGTGTACTCACCTAGTTGTGGTTGCAGAGGTCGATTCATAGCTCCTGGCGCCGCCTTTTTACTGGTCGCCACTAGGTCACTCCCTGCTAAATGAGCTTTATCATACCTCTTCTTAAAGCTATATATGGATCCTGCCTCCACTACCTCACTTTCCAGACTCTTCCACTTCCTGACAACTCTGACTGAATACTTCCTAACATCCCTGTGACTCAACTGAGTCTCCAAATTCCAATTGTGGCCCCTTGTTGCTGTGCAACGTCTCTGGAACATCCTGTCTCTGCCCACCTTGTCGATTCCTCTCCTTTGCCAGGTGTGGGTTCCAAACTGGTCCTGCATACTCCTTACTGAGATGTCGGAATGATACTCTGAGGTTTGCTAGTCGCCCATATGCTGCATCAGTTATTTCGTTGATGTGCGCCTCAGATGTGCTCGGTATTATACACACCCCAAGATCCTTTTTCTTGAGTGAGATATGTAGCCTCTGGCCGCCTAGACTGTACTGTCTGCGGTCTTCTTTGCCCTTCCCCGATCTTCATGGCTTTGCACTTGGTGGGGTTGAACTCCAGGAGCCAGTTACTCGACCAGGCCTGCAGCCTATCCAGATCCCTTTGTAATCCTGCCTGGTCCTCCTCCGATTGAACTCTCCTCATTAACTTCACATCGTCTGCAAACAGGGAAACTTCTGAGTCTATTCTTTCCCTCATGTCATTCACATATACCAGAAATAGCACCGGTCCTAGGACTGACCCTTCTGAAACCCCGCTTGTTACAGACGCCCACTCTGACACCTCGTCACGTACTATGGCTCGCTGATGTCTTCCCGTCAGGTATACTGTGATCCATTGCAGTCCCTTCCCTGTTATACCTGCCTGTCCTCCAGCTTTTGCATTAATCTCTTGTATGGAACTGTGTCAAAAGCCTTCTTACAGTTCAAGAAAACGCAATCTACTCCTCCCCTCTCTCTCTCTTGTCTTACTGCCGTCACCTTGTCATAGAACTCAACAATAGGTTTGTGACACAGGATTTCCCGTCCCTGAATCCTTGCTGGTTGTCGTTGATAAGCTCATTCCTTTCTAAGTGCTCCACCACTCTTCTGATAATCTCCATGATTTTGCATACTATACATGTCAGTGACACTTTCAGTAGTTTAATGCTGCAAGTCTATCTCCTTTTTTTAAAAATTGGGACTACATTTGCTGTCTTCCATACCTCAGGTAACCACCCTGTTTCGCCTTTGAGGTATCTAGGTGTGTGTGTGTGTGTGTGCGCGCGTACCACCTGGACAACTCTGCTAATGAATTCACTCGGGCAGGCTGAGTTGTGGGGGGGGGGGAGCGAAAAGGTCGCGGAGGAAGAGTATAGAAAGTTAAGGGAACGGGGGAGGGGGCAGGAGGGGTAGTGGTGAAGAGGCAATATTTGGGGATGGAGAGGGGAGGGGAAACGGGTGAATAAAAGGAGTCTGTCTGCTATTATTCATATCGCAAGTTCTGAGGATGATGCTGTCTCGGGTGGTGTCTATCTGATGAGTGTGTGGCAGACTCCAGGCGTATGTTATTCTTAGCTCCACTTACAATACTCAACCAATATAATATATATATATATATATATATATATATATATATATATATATATATATATTAATGCAAATATCGCAAACCATTCTACTCCCCCCATGGTTGTTTTCCATATATATCAATAACAACACTGCGACTAGCCAAGGATTCGAACCCATGTTGTTTTGGCCCGCCTCATGGTGAGCGAAAATCACTTGACGCTCTAGCCCACAAGACCACCAAATCCTACAAGAATCACGCACCCAGCAGGGCTAGGTGTTTACCGGTGGTGTGGGTGCCTCTGAACTAATTTCATTCTACTCCCCATTTGGTGTACTAGCCTCAACAAGCAGTATTTTATATTATTGTACCCACGAACGAGTGGTATTGATCAATAACAACACTGCTTGTGGAGGCTAGTACACCAAACGGGGAGTAGAATGAAATTAGCTCAGAGGCACCCACACCACTGTATGTCCTCGGATCACGGTAAAACACCTAGCTCAGCTGGGTGCATGATTCTTGTAGGATTTGTGGTCCTGTGGGTTAGAGCGTCATGTGGTTTCGCTCACCATGAGTGAGCCAAAACACATGGGTTCAATCTGGCATCAGTGTTTTATTGATCAATACCACTCGTTCGTGGGTACTATATATATATATATATATATATATATATATATATATATATATATATATATATATATATATATATATATAATGTATGTATGTGTGTGTACACACACACACACCTGCTTATGTTCTTTCCACATACAATACTCGGCTAATATACCTGCTTATATTCTTGTTTTCACGTTCAAAATTAAACTATATATACCCATCTAAGTTCCTCATCTTTCCACGTACAACATTCGGCTATACATTTCTGGATATATTCTTATCTCCATATATATTACACGGCTATACATATCTGCGTATATTCCTCGTTCCACGTATAATACCTGGCTATACATACCTGCAGTACCTACATATGTTATTATTTCTATGTCTAATACTCTGCTATACATTCCAGAGTATACAATAAGATCACAGTAAACAGGTGTTATCACAATATACAAAATAACAACTGAAAAAATAGTGAATTTTCAAGCGCTTTCGTGATTTATTCATTATTTTTTCCCACGGTGGTTATTTTGCATTCCAAGAATATTCTGCTTACCACGTCTCAGTGCTCGTCCACACGTATGTCTTGGCCTCCGTCACACTTTTTAATACACCTATGTGAATATTCTTACCCAGATATTCATTAATTCATTCTCTCTATTTTTTTTCGTCTGGGTATCAACAATATGTGAATCAATGCTTTTTTTCACTTTTGTTTGGAAGACTAATTAGATAAAAAGTAAAATAAAAGATTCTTCATATTTGCAGAAACGCTGAGGCTTGGCCAATGAAAAGCACGTGAAACAATGCCTCATACATTTCTTATACATTATTTACATTCCGTATACATATATACATTCCAAGCTCATCACAGAAAGGAAAGGAAATTCATTCAGCGTATTACAATAGAAGTCTCATATTTTCTAGACTAAATAAAAGTTTTTTTTTGTTGATGCTGGACATGAAGGAAAATAACCACGGGGAGAGTTGAATGATAGCTCTAGGCCATTTGTGTTGCAAACACATCACTAGGCTTTGCAATGTTGCAGAAAAGAGGAGGTCCAAGCAAATACGATCAGAGGAAACTAACAAACACGCTTCCTCTGATTGTATTTGCTTGGACCTCCTTTTCTACAACATTGCAAGCTCCTAATGATGTGTTGATTGCAACACGAAGGCCTAGTTCTATCATTCAACCCCTTCGTGGTTGTTTTGCATCTTGTATGGCTTGTTCGCGATTTTTGATAAATATATATATATATATATATATATATATATATATATATATATATATATATATATATATATATATATATATATGACCTGACGAGTGTCAGGTCACTGAGATCTTTGCTAGTGGTCACACACATTTGGGTTCTTATGATTGTTCTTTTGTGTGATTTTTCTTGCAAATTCTCTCGTCGTTTATCTCCATATTTCCTCTCCTCTTTCCTATTCCTCTCTCTCTCTCTCTCTCTCTCTCTCTCTCTCTCTCTCTCTCTCTCTCTCTCTCTCTCGTCATTGCATCTGTTTTCGCTTTTCTTTCAGACATTTTTTGGACGTTGTTTTTTTGGGTTTCAAGCCTATCGACTACACGAGGTTTTTAAGACTGCATGTAGCCTGATAAATTAGGCAACACTTGGGTATCTTTATTGAAGAAACGTTTCGCCACACAGTGGCTTCATCAGTCCTATACAAATAAGAATGGTGAAGATAATTAATTGTGAGGTAATCAGTCTCTCAGCCTGGAGTCGATGCAATCAGTCCATCACTCTTGAAAAGATTGATGGACTTATTACATCGATGCACACCTCTCAGTACATGTACACACAGATGCACACCTTTCAGTACATGTACACACAGATGCACACCTCTCAGTACATGTACGCACAGATGCACACCTCTCAGTACATGTACACACAGATGCACACCTCTCAGTACATGTACGCACAGATGCACACCTCTCAGTACATGTACACACAGATGCACACCTCTCAGTACATGTACAGCACAGATGCACACCTCTCAGTACATGTAGCACAGATGCACACCTCTCAGTACATGTACACACAGATGCACACCTCTCAGTACATGTACACACAGATGCACACCTCTTCAGTACATGTCACACAGATGCACACCTCTCAGTACATGTACACACAGATGCACACCTCTCAGTACATCACGATGCACAGAGCACACTCTCAGTACATGTACACACAGATGCACACCTCTCGTACATGTACACACAGATGCACACCTCTCGTACATGTACACACAGATGCACACCTCTCTGTACATGTACACACAGATGCACACCTCTCGTACATGTACACAGATGCACACCTCTCGTACATGTACCACAGATGCACACCTCTCTGTACATGTACACACAGATCACACCTCTCGTACATGTACGCACAGATGCACACCTCTCAGTACATGTACCACAGATGCACACCTCTCGTACATGTACACACAGATGCACACCTCTCGTACATGTACACACAGATGCACACCTCTCAGTACATGTACACACAGATGCACACCTCTCAGTACATGTACACACAGATGCACACCTCTCAGTACATGTACACACAGATGCACACTCTCATGTACATGTACACACAGATGCACACCTCTCAGTACATGTACACACAGATGCACACCTCTCAGTACATGTACACACAGATGCACACCTCTCAGTACATGTACGCACAGATGCACACCTCTCAGTACATGTACACACAGATGCACACCTCTCAGTACATGTACACACAGATGCACACCTCTCAGTACATGTACACACAGATGCACACCTCAGTACATGTACAAACAGATGCACACCTCTCTGTACATGTACACACAGATGCACACCTCTCAGTACATGTACATACAGATGCACACCTCTCTTTACATGTACACACAGATGCACACCTCTCAGTACATGTACACACAGATGCACACCTCAGTACATGTACAAACAGATGCACACCTCTCTGTACATGTACACACAGATGCACACCTCTCAGTACATGTACATACAGATGCACACCTCTCTGTACATGTACACACAGATGCACACAGTATAGTAAAAATTCTATCTTTCCGATAAAATTTCTTACTATACTGTGTGCATCTGAGAAAGAGAGAGGGGAATAGGAAAGAGGAGAGAAAATATGGAGATAAAAGACGAGAGAATTTGCAAGAAAAATCACACACAAGAACAATCATAAGAACCCAAATATGTGTGACCACTAGCAAAGTCTGAGTGACCTGACACTCGTCTTGCATTCATGATCCACCCCTCAAGGGACGGACGGACGGACAGATGGACGGTCAGACAGATGGACGGACGGACAGATGGACGGACGAACGGACGGACGGACGGACGCGAGCACGCGCGCACACACACACACACACACACACACACACACACACACACACACACACATACATACAACAGGCTAGTGCCAATTGACAGCCTACCAAAGGGGTAACTAACACACACTCATACAACAGGCCTAGTGTCAAATCGACATGTGCCTAGGACAAAATGGTAACTAACAAAATGGTAACTGTAAAAGGAGGGAACAAGAGTGGGAGGGCAAACTAGGTGAGTTTTCAGCAAAAATGGAGAAGAGGATGGAGGTGGAGAGAAAGAAATGGGAGTCACAAGCCGAAGCCACAGAAGCCAGAATAAGGGTCATAGAATATGAGATAAATAGGATGAAGCAAGTTACAGGGCTATTGCCCAGAGGAGACATGGCATCTGCAGCAGGTACACCCCTACTGAACGAGGAACCAAATGGAAAAGGAGACACGACTTATGCTATGGGCCTATCAGCCCATCAAGGAGGGCCAAGGAAGGGTAAGGGCAGTTGGGAACAGGGATAGCAGCAAGGGAGGGAGAGAAGGCAGAGAGGGGGGATAGGTCCATGCAGAGGCACGACCATGTCACCAAGAGCTACAGGAAAAAAGAAGGGAGACAATGGCCATGTACAAATGGGACCCAGAGACACTGGGAAAGGCAGTGGGAGGAGGAGAGGGAGAAGTCAGTGTTTATTCATGGACTTCAGGAGAGGAGGAAGGTCACACAATGAAAGACGGCAGGAAGAAAAACAGGAGATGGAAAACATCTAAGAAATAGGCGAGGAGGACATGACTGCAATAGTCAATTTTCAGAGAATAGGGGGGTACTCGAAGGGGAGAAACCGGCTGGTCAAGCCGATTTTCAAGACAATAACAGTGCAAAACAGGATCCTGCAAGAGCAATCACGGCTTAAGGAATCGTCAACATACAGGAGGGTGTTCCTAGACCGAGACAAAACAAGATCAGAATGTCAGAAACTGAGGGAGAGGACACAGAAGTGAAAGGGGCTAGGAATAGAGACAAGGACAGAAACAGCAGAGGACAAAACGAGCAGGGCAGAGCAACAAGAGCAGGCACACACAGAACCACCCCTAGAACCCCACAACCAAACACGTTATCCCAACACAAACCACAATCCACACTTACAGTCCCCCAGCACACTTCCAGGTCCCCCACCCTCACAGACCCCCCAGAACACAGCGGTGAAGAGGAAACTTAAGGCATCGTACACCAACACTGATGAAATAACGAATAAGTGGGAGGAGTGGCACGAAAGAGTCAAAGAGGCATCACCAGACATCATAGCTCTCACAGAAACCAAGCTCACAGGAATGATAACAGATGCCAACTTTCCAACGGGATATCAGATCCTGAGGAAAGACAGAGGGAACAGAGGGGGTGGAGGAATGGCGCTGTTTATCAAAAACCGATGGGAGTTTGACGAGCTGGAGAGGGAGAGAGGAGAAGCAAGAGACTACATAATAGAAACACTTCAGTCTGGAGGTCCTCAAGGTGGTAATTGCAGTGATGTATAACCCACCACAGAACAGCAGGAGGCCAAGGCAAGAGTATGATGAGAGTAATAGAGCAATGGTTTACACATGGACTGAAGTGGCCAGAAGGGCTCATGGAACAGGGCAAAGTTGCTGATTATGGGTGACTTCAACCACAAGGAAATCGACTGGGAAAATCTGGAGCCACATGGGGGCCCAGAAATGTGGAGGGCTAAGATGATGGAGGTGGTACTGGAAAACCTCATGCACCAACACGTAAAGGACACTACCAGAGAGAGAGGAGACGATGAACCAGTGAGACTGGACCTAATATTCACCTTGGGTAGTGTAGATATTGAGGATATCACATATGAAAGACCCCTCAGGGCCAGTGATCACGTGGTTCTGAGCTTCGAATAATAGAGTTACAAGTGGAGAGGGAAGCAGGAAGGGCAGGACGAATGAAGCCAAACTACAAGAAAGGGGACTACACAGGCATGAAGAATTTCCTGCACAGGGTTCAGTGGGACAGAGAACTGCCAGGGAAGTCAGTAAACGAGATAATGGAATGTGTGACAACAATATGCAAGGAAGCTGAGGAGAGGTTTGTAACCAAGGGTAACAGAAATAACGAGAAGGCCAGGGTGAGCCCATGGTTCACCGAAAGGTGTAGAGAGGCCAAAACTAAGTGCACTACAGAATGGAAGAAGTATAGAAGGCAAAGGACCCAGGAGAATAAGGAAAGAAATCGCAGAGCCAGAAATGAATATGCACAGGTAAGAAGGGAGGCCCAACGGCAATACAAAAATGACACAGCAGCGAAAGCTAAAACTGAGCCGAAGCTGTTGTACAGCCACATCAGGAGGAAAACGACAGTCAAAGATCAAGTAATCAGGCTGAGGAAGAAAGGAGGGGAGATCACAAGAAACGGCCGTGAAGTATGTGAGGAGCTCAACATGAGATTCAAAGAAGTGTTCACAGAGGAGACAGAAGGGACTCCATAATGCCGAAGAGGTGGGGTCCACCTTCAAGTGTTGGACACAATACATACAACCGAGGAAGAAGTGAAGAGGCTGCTAAGCGAGCTAGATACCTCAGAGGCGATGGGGCCGGATAACATCTCTCCATGGGTGCTGAGGGAGCAGAGGCGCTATGTGTACCACTAACAACAATCTTCAACACATCTATAGAAACAAGTATGGAAGACAGCAAATGTAGTCCCAATTTTAAAAAAAGGAGACAGACACAACGAAGCACTAAACTACAGACCAGTGTCACTGACATGTATATATAGTATGCAAAGTCATGGAGAAGATCATCAAGAGAAGAGTGGTGGAACACCTAGAAAGGAATGAGCTTATCAACGACAGCCAGCACGGTTTCAGGGACGGGAAATCCTGTGTCACAAACCTACTGGAGTTCTATGACAGGGTGACAGCAATAAGACAAGAGAGGGGTGGGTAGATTGAATTTTCTTGGACTGTAAGAAGGCGTTTGACAATTCCACACAAGAGACTAGTCCAAAAGCTGGAGGACCAGGCAGGGATAACAGGGAAGGCACTGCAATGGATCAGGGAATACCTGTCCGGAAGACAACAGCGAGTCATGGTACGTGACGAGGTGTCAGAGTGGGCGCCTGTAACGAGTGGGGTTCCACAGGGGTCAGTCCTAGGACCGGTGATGTTTTTGGTATTTGTGAATGACATGACGGAAGGAATAGACTCCGAATTATCCCTGTTTGCAGATGATTTGAAGTTGATGAGAAGAATTCAATCGGACGAGGACCAAGCAGAACTACAAAGGGATCTGGACAGGCTGCAGGCCTGGTAAAGAAACTGGCTCCTGGAGTTCAACCCCACCAAGTGCAAAGTCATGAAGATTGGGGAAGGACAAAGAAGACTGCAGACGGAGTACACTCTATGGAGCCAGAGACTACAAACCTCACTCAAGGAAAAGGACCTTGGGGGGAGTATAACACCGGGCACATCTGAGGCACACATCAACCAAATAACTGCGGCAGCTTACGGGCGCCTAGCAAACTTAAGAACAGCATTCCGGCATCTTAATAAGGAATCGTTCAGGACCCTGTACACTGTGTACGTTAGGCCCATATTGGAATATGCATCACCAGTTTGGAACCCACACCTACCCAAGCACGTAAGGAAACTAGAGAAAGTGCTAAGGTTTGCAACTAGACTGGTCCCGAAGCTAAGGTTAGGAGAAATCGACTAGACTGGTCCCGAGGAGAGGTTAGGAGAAATCGACCTGACGACACTGGAGGACAGGAGAGATAGGGGGGATATGTTAACGACATACAAAATACTGAGAGGAATCGACAAGGTGGACAGAGACAGGATGTTCCAGAGATGGGACATAGCAACAAGGGGACACAATTGGAAGTTGAAGACTCAGATGAGTCACAGGGATGTTAGGAAGTATTTCTTTAGTCACAGAGTTGTCAGGAAGTGGAATAGTCTGGAAAGTAATGTAGTGGAGGCAGGATCCATACATAGCTTTAAGAAGAGGTATGACAAAGCTCATGGAGCAGGGAGAGTGACCTACTAGTGACCAGTGAAGAGGCGGGGCCAGGAGGTGTGACCCGACCCCTGCAACCACAACTAGGTGAATACGCGCGCGCGCGCCGGTGTTCCCAGAGTAAAAGTTATGTATTCATTGGAATTTATTTTCTTCGTTTGTTGTTGTGAAGAGCTAAACCCATGTGGGTCATTCGACTCGAGGAGTGGTGGAGGCTCGATCCTCCGGCCACCTAGTGTGAGACACTTCTTCCTTGAGGTGTGTCACAAGTCATGAAAAAAAGTCTTTTCTACGGAACTAATATGGACAACTGCCAGACAGCAACATGTGCGTCTAGTGTCATACAGACGTAACATGTGCGTCTAGTGTCATACAGACGTAACATGTGCGTCTAGTGTCATATAGACTTAACATGTGCGTCTAGTGTCATACAGACGTAACATGTGCGTCTACTGACGTACAGACATAACATGTACGTCTACTGACATATAGACGTAACATGTGCGTCTAGTGTCATACAGACGTAACATGTGCGTCTAGTGTCATACAGACGTAACATGTGCGTCTACTGACATATAGACGTAACATGTGCGTCTAGTGTCATACAGACGTAACATGTGCGTCTAGTGTCATACAGACGTAACATGTGCGTCTAGTGTCATACAGACGTAACATGTGCGTCTAGTGTCATATAGACTAACATGTCGTCAGTGTCATCGACGAACATGCGTATAGTGTCATACAGACGTAACATGTGCGTCTACTGACGTACAGACGTAACATGTGCGTCTACTGACGTACAGACGTAACATGTGAGTCTACTGCCACAGACCTCACATGTACGTTTACTAACATATATTCGTCACGTGTGTCTACTAACATAAATCAAGTGTGTTCTACAGACATACAGACATTACACTGTGTCTACAGACACTCCGGCACCTCAAATATACTAATTACCAAATAATATGCAGATTAGACTCATAAAAATCTACTCACGTTCCAAGTGACTAATGACACTCCCTCACCATCATACTTAACCAACAGCTGTCAGAGAGCTGAGGACTGACAGGCTCATCACATGGCTGTCTGCTGATGCGCACGCGCCACACACACACACACACACACATACACACACACACATACACACACACACACACACACACACACACACACACACATACACACACGGGGACTATAGGGAACCTAGGTATAGCACGGCACGTCAAACTTCCCACACGTGATAAAACCAACGTATTAAGTCATTTTAGTGGAATGGAGAAACTGACAAAAATCGAATATCCAATTCTCTACTGAAATCAAGTTAATCAAGTTTCTTTCAGTCAGTTCATTTAAATTATCCGTAGAAGCGGAAGATTTGATTTCCGATCAGGATTACGGTGCTCCCGGAGGCAGGTCCCGCTGCTAGCTTATCAACTCTCGTGTCTCAAGATGATATACTCTGTGTTTTGTTTATTATCAATGTTAGGAAATATAGTAGAGGTGTGTGTGTGTGTGTTAAGTCACACACACACACACCTCCATTTCCATGTGCGTGTTGCTCCCCTCTTCCTCGTATTATGACCTTCCTATGGAAATGTATCCGTCTTCCCCTCTCCCCATTATTCTCCTCCACGTCTCATCTTCTTGCCTGCCAGTGGCCTTTCCTTCCTCTCATTGTCTTTATTATTTCATTGTCTTTGTGTGTCTCTCTTCAAATGAGAGAGAGAGAGAGAGAGAGAGAGAGAGAGAGAGAGAGAGAGAGAGAGGAATGAGAGCAACCCTCTTCCTTCCTCGGATCAGAAGTGATTGCCACCCATTTCGCCAGGAATCTGTATGACTACTCTGTCTGTCTGTCTGTCTCTCCCTCCCTCTTTCTCTCTCTTCTCTCCCTCTCCTCTCTCTCTCTCTCTCTCTCTCTCTCTCTCTCTCTCTCTCTCTCTCTCTCTCTCTTTTCTCTCTTCCCTTTTGTACATGCTTCTTTTATGAAGTACAAGTCTCCTTGTTGTCTCTTTTCCTATTGTTCTCTATTCCTTTATCCTCCTTTCTCTCATTTCCTCCACTCATCACACACACACTGAAGGGATTTTACCAGGATATGGTAAGGGTTCTTGCTGTTATTTACAAGCTGAGAGCTGTTACATACCTCAGCTAATTTATAAGCATTCTCTAGCACTATCTTTATTATATTTTTATTCTAATGAAACATACTAACAGGGAACAGGCTGAAGTTGAAGCCAGCTGTGGGTCAGAGATTTCATTTGGTCACTTGACTTCATTTCAGTAATGTTTGTATGCTGTTCGAACATGTTCCAGAGGTGGGTCATTCTAGGAGTGAATGATATCATATGAAGTGATGTTTCTGAAAAGTGTGCAGCCAGAGTGTAGTAGCTCTATGCTGCCCGTCTTATGGTACAGAAGCTGTCTTTTCGCTGCATTGAAACAGTGGCAAGTGTAATTCCTTGATAACATTGGCCTTGTACATAGCAGTAAGTCCACTGCTGAAAAGACAGCTCCATCTAGACCGGGTCCAGGCGAGACATAAGTCATCTTGCATGGGTCTCTGTTCTGTTGAGAATTCGTAGTAACTACGGCGGGTGATGGGGAAAGGCAGGTAATACAAGAAATTGTGCCTAGTACTGAATTTTGAAGCTCCAGCTGTCCACTAGGTGCGAGATACACCTTAATGCTGTTAGTTTATTGGCTACCTTGCAAAACATAATAGAGATTGTGTATAGATATTGTGATATTCACTTCATCCTTGTGTTTAACACACGTCCATTCATTCTCACTACTGCTCTAGTATTAACATGATGCTGCCTATAGACTATTTGCGTTTTCCCCTAAGCAAATGTAACCTGCCACCATTTTCCCAGGTTGATATAGCTGTAATCTGGTGTCAGATGTGTTAGAGCAGCTGACATGTCCTCTCCTACTTGTGTAAATGTAAGAGTAGTCTTCTGACTGAGGCATGTGCTTGTAGACTGATCCACTTAGAGCTACTGAAGAGAACTGCTCGTGTTTGCAGTTTTACCAAGAGTGCCTGGTGCCATATCGGTCGAAGGCATAGCAATGTTCAGTGCTACTAGACAGTTGATCTTGCATTCGTCCAGTGACTGGTGCCGCATAGTGGAGAGGTTTAACAGGAGATTAGCTGCTGAGCGACCTTTACTGAAGCCATACTGACGGTCACAAAATAGTGAGTGATTGTCAAATAAAATGCTGTCATCTGTCGTGAGATTATTGTCTCAAGAATTGTGCCAGTGACTGACAGGAGTGACGCTAACTTGTAGCTGCTGATTCTCTCTCAGCTCTTTTGTAAACAACGACTAGAGACTACATTTACCTCTTTCTTTAAGGATGGTCATTTTCTCTGTGTTTTCGAAACTTTATAAACTCTCTCTCTCTCTCTCTCTCTCTCTCTCTCTCTCTCTCTCTCTCTCTCTCTCTCTCTCTCTCTTTCTCATTGCAGTGCCTCATAATAAACATTGCTTGGCAGCCTTGGTTGCCAGAGCTGCCCGGAACTCTTTGTCACGCTTCAGTGAACACCGGAAGTACCACTCTTCCACTTCACTCATAGTGGGAATGAAGCCGATAACCCCTCACTTACCCCCTTCTCCCCTCTCACTCTCTCCCCTCATTCTATTCCCTCTACTCTCTGTCTGCCCCTCTATATCCTCTTCCGCCGTGCCCTTACCCCTTCACTCTCCCGTTTTCTTTCTCTCACTCTCACCATTTATGTGTGTGTGTGTGTAAGAGTGAGTGGCGTACTGTAATAGCCTTTCCATGGCAGTTGTGTGGACACCAGATCAGTTCATTGCTACAAGAGCCGACCGGACGCGCACTACATTTGTAAACATTGGATTCCACAAGTCAAAATTTTCTATGGAGTTGCTACTGCTATCCTGGTGTTTGCTGCGAAGCGGCAGAGGATATCAGGTTGTTTTCGTCCACCTGTAGCATAGTAACTAGATGTATAGCTATTAGTATCTGGAAATAAATCTACTGGTACACACGGATCTGTGGTGACAGTGGAGTAACATGAGTAGTTACAGTAGTAGTATTAGTAGTAGTAGTGGTGGTGGTGTGTAGTAGAGATAGTGGACAGTCCATGCCTGTCATTGATGTCAATCTCCCCCATAAATTGCATGTCGTTTTTCAATATTGTGTGGTGTGTTTCTCGCTCGTTTCATGTCGGGAGTGGCTAGAGGGAGTAAAGGATAGGGAGAGAGTCTTCAGCTTTACTATGCTTGCGTCTGAAATTTAGATAATAGTGGATAGTTGTTAATTTGGATAAAGTAGAAAGTCCTCGGTAAATTACCTGGGTGTGGACTCTCAGGTCCTCTGTCATCTATATTTTCTCATGTACTTTTCCCCTCGTCCTATTGCTGTCTCCCCTCACTATCTCCTGTCTCAGTCGTCTGTCACTCTCTACCCCTTACTCCTCTTCCTCTCACTCTCTCCCTCTCAATCATTTTCATCCTCTTCCCTCATTCTTTTTCCCTCACACTCCTCTCTTCCTTCAGTCTCTCCCTCTCACATAAACTCTCATTCTGTATCCCCCCTCACCCAACCCCCTCACCCAACACCCTCACCCAACCCCCTCACCCAACCCCCTCACTCTACTCATTGCCCTACTGAGGTTTCACAGCTCATGCTGACAGATGTCAACACCTTGTATAAGCACCATCCTGTGTGATAGAATTTAACAAGGAAACATTGCTACCATTGTTCCCACTGTGTAATTGTCCTATAGAATAGAGAAGTAGCACATTAATGATGTATCCATTTTTTAATAAAAAAAACTGCTCACACTTGCTACCTCTCACATTCTCCCCTTCAAGGTAATACAAGTGTAGAATATACCGACAGTATGCAAATAAGGCACTCTGTGCCGGTCATGGTATTTTATTATTGAAAACATTTCGTCCGGCAGGTATTATCGACTCACACAAAGAATAAAATATTGGTAGACGAGGATAGGTGGGGATAGGTGATCGAAACATTAGGTTGAGGGATAAGGATCATCTCTAAGACTTCGGAGATGGTGAACGCTCCAGGGTTTTGAGAAACCGCATTGTTAGGGGCTGGCTATCACTGGTGATTGTAAACATAATGTACTGGGACGGTGGTGACTTTCTTTGATGGTAAGTCTTGCTCCTGGGAAGTTGGTTCTTGGTGTAGTGTGCATGCTTCACTAGCGTCCTCCATCCGGCATGCCTATATTTGTTGTCTGACTCTGGTATCTAGATCCCTGGGAGTTTCTCCAGGGTCCCTGGGAGTCTCTCCTGGGTCCCTGAGAGTATCATATGTCCCTGGGAATCTATCCTAGTTCCATGGGAGTCTCACATAGGTCCCTGAGTCTCTCATGGGTCCCTGAGTCTCTCTCATGGGATCCCTGAGATCTCACATGGGTCCCTGAGAGTCTCACATGGGTCCCTGAGAGTCTCTCATGGGTCCCTGAGAGTCTCTCATGGGTCCCTGAGAGTCTCTCATGGGTCCCTGAGTCTCTCATGGGTCCCAGGGAGTCTATCCTAGTTCCATGGGAGTCTGTCCTAGTTCCCTAGGAGTCTATCCTAGTTCCCTGGGAGTCTATCTAGTCCCTGGAGTCTGTCCTAGTTCCCTAGAGTCTATCCTGTTCCCTGAAGTCTATCCTAGTTCCCTGGGAGTCTATCCTAGTTCCTGGGAGTCATCCAGTTCCTGGAGTCTATCCTAGTTCCTGGGAGTCTATCCTAGTTCCCTGGGAGTCTATCCTAGTTCCCTGGGAGTCTATCCTAGTTCCCTGGGAGTCTATCCTAGTTCCCTGGAAGTCTATCCTAGTTCCCTGGAAGTCTATCCTAGTTCCCTGGGAGTCTATCCTAGTTCCCTGGGAGTCTATCCTAGTTCCCAGGGAGTCTATCCTAGTTCCCAGGGAGTCTATCCTAGTTCCCTGGAAGTCTATCCTAGTTCCCTGGGAGTCTATCCTAGTTCCCTGGAAGTCTATCCTAGTTCCCTGGGAGTCTATCCTAGTTCCCTGGGAGTCTATCCTAGTTCCCAGGGAATCTCTCCAATGTTAACCTTGTCACGGGTGATCTTCTTAACACCTGGAGGTAAACTTTCTCGCTCCAGAAGTAAAAGCTTTTGTTTTTACATTTAAATACAACATTTCCTCGTAAAATTAGGAAAAAAAATTCTCTCTTCATAAAATATTCGGAGAACAAAGTTGTATTTAAGTTCTTTGCGTTCCTGGTTCCTTTCCAAGGTGCAATTGCTTGCTTTCTGTAAATACCACAGCTGTAAGCAAACTCGAGTTATTTGCTCTTCTGTTTAACACAATTGCAGCTAATTTTTCCATTAAGGCTACAAGGTATATACACCGAGAAGTGTATATCTCTCGGCGTATATATATGCTGAGAATTTATTTTAATCCTGTTGAAGATATTACGGATTAATGATTCTTTATATCTTAATGGCGTAGAAAAATGACAGGTAGATGAATGAGACATTTGTGCAACACTTGCGTAGTTTTATTGTGGAAACGTTTCGCCCCACAGTGGCTTCTTCAGTCCAGGTCAGAGAATAATACTGGAGACGGTGCAAGACAAGATTTAATATACCGCTTCTGAGTCATCAGTCACTGAGGACAAGACGCGAGTCAGTCACTGAGGACAAGACGCGAGTCAGTCACTGAGGACAAGACTCGAGTCAGTCACTGAGGACAAGACGCGAGTCACTCGTTCATAAGACGCTAGTCATTCATGACAAGACGAGTGTTTAGGCTGAATTAACACTGAATTTATATACTTAACGTCTCCTTGGAGGGGAAGGGTTAACGCAGCCCCCTCCCCGGGCTGCTGAGGTGTATACCGTGTTTACTGAAAGGTAACATATGTCTTTCTAGATTTTAAAGATGTCATACGATTTTTCTTGACTTTGCTATTTGTTCCAGTTTTCCATAAAGTTTCAGAAGTAAATTAATTTTATCACTTACAGTAGTGTTAACATGGCTATAAGTTAATATGTTATATATCAAGAATATATTTTACTGCCATGTTAAAATTTTTGTGATTTTTAATATATTTAATTACAATTTTGTATCTGAATTTGCTTAATATTCTGAACTTGTGTATTTTTATTAAATATCCCTAATTAATGTAATTAAAAAGCCTTGAACACTAGATGGGGACCATGTCAAATTAAAGTAACAGTCACTTATTTTTGCCTAGACCATGTTCTGAGTAGATTCTTGAAATATTGTCCGTGGCAGTAGTGGTGAAGATTGCTGGTAAGTTGGGAGTGCCATGCAGGAGACGTGCCACTTGGTGTCAGGTGAGAGCGTTAACTGACGAGCACTTACAGAATTTAGACAGAGAGAAAGAGCAAATGGCAGCAGCTAATTAAGAATCTGCTGTGACTAGTGTTTTGTGTTCAAGATAGAAACAAGAAGACTCCTTTAATATATTTTAAAAGGTAGAGGAACATGAAACTCACCATGTTTTCTTCACGTAGTGAAGAAAACATTGAAGATGAAACATGAGACCTTGACGAGGAACAGTAACAATAGGCCAGTCCTTTGCAACTTCCTAGTAAATGTGGCTCAGCACTGGTGCTGTTGAATCAGCGACAGAGAAGCTAAGGTATGGAAGATATGTAAGATTGAATAATAATAATAATAGGAATGATATTGTCTTCAGTGAAGATGTACCAGAAACATTGTTTAATATTAGAAGTGAAGCAGTAGTGTTTCTAAGTTTAGTGAGAGCCACCGGGATCAACATTTGGATGTATCTGAAAACCCGACCGCTGCAATGAATTGGTCGAAGCAACACTGTTGCACACCCACCTGTGAAGTAAACATCAGGAGAGGACAAGCACGCTATAGTACTCATAGTTTTGTTATGCAACTCCTTCTGCACTATCTTTTGTTTGTGTATCAACACAAGGTCCTGTCAGTCGTCTAGGGCTAGAGTAATGAGTAGTCGATTAAGGCCTTTGTGTGAAAAGCCTCTGCGTTGATACCGGCTAAGTATTGGCAAAATGCACGCGAATTCCTTCGGAAGTCTGGCAAAATATATAATAGCTTCGTTCAAATATAAAAGTCAGCGTTTTTGCAATGATGTCGGGCAGCTGAGATGGGCGGGATTCCAACAAATTGGTTAACTTAGTCCTGTTAGAGGACTTCTTATCTTCTTATTTGGAAGATAAAAAGTATTCATCATTCAAGAAGGTTAGCGACTTGGCCGATACTTACGAGGTTCAGCATTAGACTGAACGTCGGCCATTAGCTCAGTCTTAACATTCTCAGGCAAGACCCAGCTGGGGTAACTATTAGAAGCCCTCTACACTTGAGCCAGCTTGAGTTCCTGAGGTACCTGTAATGAGGCAACCGATGGCTAGCCAGGAGAAGCCATAAGACAGATCTCAAAACAGATTAAAAAATTAGGCTCCCACACAGAGTAAAATACACTATTACAGTAAGCCAACGTCATATTCGTCCTTCGTGCTTTAGGTTACAAAATGAGCAAAACGCTCTTGTACTCCTATGAACTATGTTAATTTAAACGAGGCGATACAGGAAACTTGTTGGCCGGAGAAAAGTTATGGTCGATGAGAAAACACATTCTTTGTTTTGGTTGTCATTGGTAGCTTTGACATATACACTCGACAAGTAAAGTAGTTGCAGCTACGATGGCTGTCTTCAGTATTCAGAGATGTTAACTGAAGTTATCACCTACACTCGGGAACCTACTGTACCATATTTCCATCCTTAACATTATATTATATATTCTATCTTCCACGTGTGCTGGGGAACTGATATTTATTAGAAGTAAATAGCGGGGCTATGTCTATGCACAGCCTGTTGATTAACATGAATTTTCACACGCTATATATATATATATATATGTGTGTGTGTGTGTGTGTGTGTGTGTGTGTGTGTGTGTGTGTGTGTGTGTGTATACGCTATGGTGATTTTTCGTTTTATAACGCTCAATTACACAAAAGATTCTGGAAGAAGCAAAAATCTCGATATCAGAGCTATTTCCAACGAGGACCATGATGCGGTCAGTACCTGTTGCACAGGCACTGAGGCATGAAATTGAGGCACCAACTCATGACAGTCAGCTGGGGATAGGCAGTCTGTTTGATGGGACTCAGACAAAGCTGCATCTCTCTCTCACTGAGATCTATTACCAGATCCCGTCCTCTGAAAATTCGTAAGTGGTATCCCTCAGTGCTCCTGAGCGTCTTTGTTGACATTACATCCCCAGGTGTCTGTACAGTCGCTCTTGTTACCGGAAGCATTGCATATGACGGGTAATATAACTTATTATATGACCCATTCCAGTATACTAATGAGAAAATTTATCCACCTGGCATGGATAAACACATTGTTTCAGTGCATTCATTATACAAACGAGAGAAGGTTATGTAAATGGCACACAACGGTAATATGGGTGGCCATTTAAAAAAAATGGCAAAAACTCCCAAGAATTTTTTCCGGCCAAGTATAGTAGTGGATGTGAGTGTCCACGTTAGGACGTGTGCCATATGTCAGATGATAGGGAAGTCTGGTCATCCTATTAAACCAGCCCCATTTCTTCCAATACCTATCTTCGCAGGAAAGGTTTCTGATATATGAGATCAACTTTGTTTTCCAGCGCATTTATGTCCATGTCTGTGATTTGGTTATAACTCACACTGCCTAATCTAAGCAGAGCAGTATGAGGTATAACCTTGTTGCTTCTGTTAAAATATATATATATATATATATATATATATATATATATATATATATATATATATATATATATATATATGTCTGCCGATTTAGGTAAAATGGTCAATTAGCAAGAACTCATTTAAAATTAAGTCCTTTCTAAAATTTTTCTTATACGTTTAAAGATATATTTTTTCATTTATGTTAATGTAAAATTTATAATTTTGTACCAAGGAAACTTTGAAAACCTACCTAACCTTATTATAACAAGCGCAATTTAATTTAACCTAACCAACTAAATATATTTTAGATACGTTAACATTAATTTAATAATAAACAAACACAATGAAATATATTTTTTCGTTAGGTTCAGAATGATTTTTGCGAAATTATTGCATTCACAAATTTTCGCTTGTCTTATATGGCAAGAAGAGCGTTGCTATTTAAGCCAAAATCGCAAGTTTACCTAATCGGCACGACATATATATATATATACATATATATATTATATATATATATATATATATATATATATATATATATATATATATATATAATGTCGTGCCGATTAGGTAAAACTGGTCAATTAGCAAGAACTCATTTAAAATTAAGTCCTTTCTAAAAATTTATCTTATACGTTTAAAGATATTTTTTTCATTTATGTTAATGAAAAATTTATAATTTTGAACCAAGAGAAACTTTGAAAACCTACCTAACCTTATTACAACAAGCAATTTAATTTAGCTAATCAACTAAATATATTTTAGATACGTTAACAATAATTTAATAATAAACAAACACAATGAAATATATTTTTTCGTTAGGTTCAGAATGATTTTGGCGAAATTATTGCATAACAAATTTTCACTTGTCTTATATGGCAAGAAGAGCGTTGCTATTTAACAAATCGCAAGTTCTGCCTATTCGGCACGACATATATATATATATATATATATGTGTGTTGTGTGTGTATATATATATGTATGTGTGTGTGTGTGTGTGTCGTTCCGAATATGTAAAACTTGCGATTTTTGCTTAAATAGCAACGCTCATCTTGCCATATAAGACAAGTGAAAATTTGTGTATGCAATAATTTCGCCAAAATCATTCTGAACCTAACGAAAAAAATATATTTCATTGTGTTTGTTTATTATTAAATTAATGTTAACGTATCTAAAATATATTTAGTTGGGTTAGGCTAAATTAAATTGCGCTTGTTGTAATAAGGTTAGGTAAGTTTTCTAATGAGTCTTTTATGTTAATTTAAAAATTATTAATTTTTAAATTAACATAAATGGAAAAAATATATCTTAAAACGTATAAGATAAAATTTTAGAAAGGACTTAAGTTTAAACGAGTTCTTGCTAATTGACCAATTTTTACCTATTCGGCACGACATATATATGTCTTGCCGAATATGTATTTATTTCTTAATTTTTGT
This sequence comes from Cherax destructor, assembly GCA_009830355.1. Lineage (NCBI taxonomy): Eukaryota > Metazoa > Arthropoda > Malacostraca > Decapoda > Parastacidae > Cherax > Cherax destructor. The sequence continues at coordinate 335,623 of WNWK01000130.1, forward strand.
CATTTATGCAAATTGTGAGCAACATAAGGTGCCTAATACTGATCCCATTTGTAATGGGTTTCCATCGTAATTTCTCTACATTTATGTTCTGTGTTGCCTATCGTTGTGCCTCGATCCAGGAGAGAATTTCTCATCCAGTTTTGTGTTCAACTGCATTCTTCATTGGCCTTCTGTGTGGAACTATTCAAGGCCTTACTGAAGTCCATATACACAACGTTGTATTCTTTGTAGTGGTCTCCCGCTTCAAAGACCTAGGTGAAAATGGTCAGTAAATTCGTAAGACGACAACGTCCTTTCGTAAAAAGTGTTGATAATAATTGATCAAACCCTGCGAATCTTTCACGGAGATTTAGAACTGCACCTGCAATAATATATTTCCCCACAATTCAGGCTATGCAGATTTGTCTGTAATTAGAAGCTAAAGACCCATCTCTTGGTTTGTAAAGACGTATAAGATTTGCCATTTTTCTACATTACAAGTAGTATAATCATTTGCAGAAATTTATAAAAGAGACTAATGGTTTGCTAAGTTCCTTTTTGCATTCCTCTAGAACCCTTTAAATAGTTTTTCACCGCCACCATCACTTCGCCGCTGCTACTACTACTACTACTACTGCTACTACTGGTACTACTGGTACTACTACTACTACTACTACTACTACTACCACCTCCAGCATCCTTAACCTGCCAAGTGTCTCACCTCTCTACATTCCCACTCGGATCATGTTTGTATTGGCTTGACAATGCTCCTGGTGAGCGAAACGTAGCCGTAATTAAATGTCTTACAAGCTACACTCGTGTTCGCCTTAATATGTCTATTTGTCACTGTAATTTTGTTTAATCTAATTTTCTCTTGTTCTGTTCAAGTTGAGAATATGAATGGCATAAGTATACTGACGAGCGAAATGTAGTGCAAATAAATATAGTCAGACATGGCAAATGTGTCATGTGTAGTTGCCGATGTTTGCAGGCTCATTTATTTTCTTGTATAGAAAAAGGAAATGTAATAAAATGGTACAGATTACTTTGTCATTATCAGTAAAGCTGATCTGTGTTACATTTAAGTGGGCTTGTCTTTTTCCTGATCTCGTTCTCACATACAGCAGATACAGAGATACAGAGGATGACCATTAACTAATATATTAAGCTTACCTGTTTAAATCCTCTGTACATGAGACGGATTTCCTGTCGCGTGAACTTGGTTTGTTTGCACAGCTCTTCAAGCTTGACGGGTTTGTGTTTGACAGGGCGCACCGTCTCTGTGTGGGGAGAAGAAGGTGTTAGACAAGACAACCACCGTCTTTATGTGGAGACATCAGTGTGTTAGATAACAGTGCTTTGTGTGGAGACATCAGTGTGTTAGACAACAGTGCTTTGTGTGGAGACATCAGTGTGTTAGACAACAGTGCTTTGTGTGGAGACATCAGTGTGTTACAACAGTGCTTTGTGTGGAGACATCAGTGTGTTAGACAACAGTGCTTTGTGTGGAGACATCAGTGTGTTAGACAACAGTGCTTTGTGTGGAGACATCAAGTGTGTTGAGACAACAGTGCTTTGTGTGGAGACATCAGTGTGTTAGACAACAGTGCTTTGTGTGGAGACACTCAGTGTGTTAGAACGGACAAAAGTGCTTTGTGTGGAGACATCAGTGTGTTAGACAACAGTGCTTTGTGTGGAGACATCAGTGTGCTAGACAACAGTTCTTTGTGTGGAGACATCAGTGTGTTAAACAACAGTGCTTTGTGTGGAGACATCAGTGTGTTAGACAACAGTGCTTTGTGTGGAGACATCAGTGTGTTAGACAACAGTGCTTTGTGTGGAGACATCAGTGTGTTAGACAACAGTGCTTTGTGTGGAGACATCAGTGTGTTAGACAACAGTGCTTTGTGTGGAGACATCAGTGTGTTAAACAACAGTGCTTTGTGTGGAGACATCAGTGTGCTAGACAACAGTGCTTTGTGTAGACATATCAGTGTGTTAAACAACAGTGCTTTGTGTGGAGACATCAGTGTGTTAAACAACAGTGCTTTGTGTGGAGACATCCTTGTGCTAGACAACAGTGCTTTGTGTGGAGACATCAGTGTGTTAGACAACAGTACTGTCTCTTGAGTTTAAATAATATGGTGTTAGACAAGAGCACCGTCTCTTTCTTGGGAGATCAGACTGAGTTAGACAGTAGCACCATCTCTGAGAGAGACAATACAGTGTTAAGTAGCATCGTCTGTGAATGTATGGAAGACTAGTGTCAGACAGCGCTGCCTCTCTGGTGGAGACAAAAAGAGTGTCAGATAGGTGGACAATCTCTTCAAACACAGACTTTCCCAAACAGAAGATACTCCGTGGGCGATGTTAGTGACAATGTTAAAAAGCAAGAAAAATTATTAATATTTTGTTAGTGAAGCTGAGACTCGTAAGGTCTTCATATTGTGCTAGACAAAACTCTCACGAACGATGGCAGAGGTTAGGTAGGTGACTAAATTGATAAAAATATCATTTTACTGCTTTTTTTTATTGGTTAGAAATACAGTTGGAAGGTTTTAACGTAGTTAAACTTACAGGCTAAGAGCTGTTATCCTACCTCATCTCCTTTAAAAGTTCATCGTTAACTATAGTGCGTCATACACTATATGACCACAACAGTAGATTTAAGGCAGTTTTGCAGTGAATCACTGTTCCAATTAGTGCTAGATTTGACATGTTCTTATGACATGGGCGTTTAATATAGTGGAATGGGAAAGAACTTATTTTTCTTTTTCTTTTTAGAGAGAGAGGCAGTTCGAGAACGCGACAAAGCTGTTAGACAGCTGGATAAACTCTTAGATTACTAGCAGTTCCCATAGCTAGCTATCTTTAACACCTGAATGCCCCTAGCTAGCTTTATGTACCATCTGAATGCCCTAGCTAGCCTAGCTATACCACCTGAATACCCTAGCTAGCTAGCTAGCCAGCTATTCCATCATTATGAATAAACAATTTACATTGTTTTACACTCAATTTACATTATAATTTTTACACTCTGTTATAGCTATACGCTCTTTATTATTGTTATACACCGTTCATAATTGTTACATTATTCACTCAGAGTTAATAGGACGCGCTTTGCTGAAATAACGGTAGAAATAATACACGGGGGTAATAAAGAGCGCGTGGCATCGTAAATAATATAAGTTGGGCAGTACTGCCTTCACAAGGCAGGCGACTGAAGGTAAACAAGGCCCACACTCGCGGCCCTCTGTAACATTCACGAGTGATGTGTTGCTGTGTCACAACAGTGTTATCCTGGTCGTGTTGCGGTGTTGTGGAAACACAGCATAAGATGGCGTTACAACACGGTGTTATGCTGAGATGTAACACTGCGTTGTAACACGGTGTTGCAACACTATATTCTGTAAGATGTAACACTGGGTTGTAATCCACAGCGTAACACTGTGTTGCAACACAATGTTCCCCACTACATAACACGGTGTTATAATTCAGCAGAGGCTGAGGTAGGGGTCGCATTTCTAGAGTAAAACGAGGTTCATTGTGTGCCTCGCTGGAGGTCAAAGGTCACACATCAGAGGTCACAGATCAGAGGTCATAGGTCACAGTTACCGAAAAGTGTGTGTTTCCTTCATGGGAGGAGGGGGGGGTTGTCTTGATGCTAGTGAAGGGCTCTAGGTCCAATGAATAGGAGCTACTCTCTCTCTCCTCGGATCAAACTTGATAGCTTCCCATTCCCAGATGCTTTATGATCCTTACTACCAATAATAATACTTCTAGTACTACTACTACAACTTCTGCTACTACTACTAATAATAGTAATAATGATAATAATTAAAATAATACAATGGTAATATAAATAAAAAATATTTTTTAATATAGACAATTTTACGTGCGCGCGCAAACACACACACACACACACACACACACACACACACACACACACACACACACACTACACATGTAGTGGAGGCAGGAACCATACATAGCTTTAAGACGAGGTATGATAAAGCTCATGTAGCAGGGAGAGAGAGGACCCAGTAGCGATCAGTGAAGAGGCGGGGCCAGGAGCTGTGTCTCGACCCCTGCAAGCACAATTAGGTGAGTACACACACAAATTTATTGAAGGGAAAATGAAGACAAAGAAAAAAGTTTTTTTTTTTTTGAGCCAAATAAAGATATGAAATCGAGAAGTCTCCAGGTAGACTCCAGGTATGAATGAGATGAGAAAATACGTGTTGTGGAAAATGAGAGAGAGAGAGAGAGAGAGGGGGGGCAGAAGCCGCTGAGAATTATGTTTATAGAGAGTGGTAATGAGGAAGAAATATCAAAGTAAAGGTGCGGACATAAAGAAAGCTTTACTTCTCAGATCTCTGTTTGCTCATCTTCCTCTCAGCTAATTTCTCACTCTCTGCTTCTCTTTCACTTTAACTCTATTCTCTCTCTCCCTTCCCATGCTCTGTCTCCCTCTCTATCACGCTCTCATCTTCGCTCCTCTCATTCTCCTCTCGCCCTTTAAGCTCTATTCTCTCTCATTTCATCTCTTATGATTATAACTTTGCAGTTAGTGGTTCATACTGGCGGCCGCCGGAAGCCTCTGGACAGGTTTAACGCACACATTTAACAGTAAACCTGGGTTTAACACTGTACCTCAGCTTGATGGTCTACCAGGGTTTAACACTGAAAAATATACGAGGAATAAAAGGCAAATTATTTTAACGGATGAGAAGCTTATTGTTTTAGAGAAAAATGTGAACACTTATTAGAGGAAAAATGTCGTGGTGGGGAGATGTGCCGAGTGGGGTGCCACAAGGGTCTGTGCTTGCGCCAGTAAGGCTTTTAATTTATTTAAATGATTTACCAGAAGGAATAAACAGTATTAATATGCGGCTGCAATAAATCTTATTTATAAAAATATATAAAAATTACTGTAAATCTTTACAAGATGACGTGAATAAATTCAGCACTCGACTGATGGATGATGGATTTCAGTGTTTATAATTATGTAGAGGAAATGGGAGAAAAATCAGGGAACATGAATATATTAAGAGCGTCAGATAGGGGAACCTAGGAGTTATGACAAAAAATATCACCAGAAGATCATAGCACACACACACACACACACAGGAGCTATGACTCGACCCCTGCAACCATAACTAGGTGAGTACATGGCCTGACGAAACTGGACAGGAGGGTTAGGGGAGACATGATAACGACATACAAAATACTGCGTGGAATAGACAAGGTGGTTAGAGACAGGATGTTCCAGGGAGGGGACACAGAAACAAGGGGTCACAATTGGAAGTTGAAGACTCAGATGAGTCAAAGGGATGTTAGGAAGTATTTCTTCAGCCATAGAGTAGTCAGGAAGTGGAATAGTCTAGCAAGTGATGTAGTGGAGGCAGGAACCATACATAGCTTTAAGACGAGGTATGATAAAGCTCATGGAGCAGTGAGAGAGAGGACCCAGTAGCGATCAGTGAAGAGGCGGAGCCAGGAGCTGAGTCTCGACCCCTGCAACCACAATTAGGTGAGTACAGTGTCAAATAATATTGATAATATTGGGTTGCCTGAGTGCTAGGAACCCAAGGTGTTCATACATCCATGAAGTGTCATCTAGGAGTGCCACCCAGAAGTGCCATCCAGCTAATATAGCACATACAAGTAGCTCCTGACTCGTAAAGCCTGGACTCTGAGCCTCTTCTTAAGCTACTATTTCATACACACACATGTAAACTATTGTTTTCTGTTTTATATGTAATACCCATACGGATTTAGCGCGTCGTTTGAATATAAATAATCCACTGAGTTTCAATTTGCAGTAAAGTAAGATGCTGGATGGAAAATGTTGAGCATATTCAAATGTAGTGAAGAATTAGACATGTGCAACGCCACACAGTGGCTTCATCAGTCCAGTACAAAACTGATGTAATCAGTCTATCAATCTTGGCAGGAGGTGGTCAGTCCCTCACGTCCTTATGAGGAACTGACTACCCACCAAAGTGAAGGACAGACCACGTGAAAACTAGTACTGTTCAATAGAAGAGGCCTGTTGTACAGGTGAAACGTTTCGGTGATAAAGATATTTAAGAGTTGCGCACATGCAGCTCAGTTGTGGTCGCCACACTACAGGAAGGATATAAACACAGTGCATAACATACACAGAAGGATGGCAAAATTAATTCTCTGTATAAGGAATCTCTCATACGAGGGGTAGAGTGAGAGCCCTGAGCCTTCACTCTCTTCAGAGAGACGTGGAGTGAGAGGAGACATCACTGAGGAATTCAAGTGGAAAACAGGCATGAACAAAGGCGATATAAACAAAGTATAGAGGATATCGAATCAAGAAAAAACCCAGAATAATGGCTATAAATCAGATAAAATTAGATTTAACAATTATGTAGAAAAGTACTAGTTTTCAATCACAACTGTCGGTGAGTGGAACAATCTGCCAAGTAGGATCATCGAAGTTAAAACCTCAGGGAGTTTTAAAAATAGCTTAGATAAATATATGAGTGACAAGGGTTGGGATTGATTAGGACCTGCCTCTCATGAGGCTTTACAGCTATCTTCTTGGGTAGTTTTCGACCCAGAAAGAGTTTGAAATATTCAGACCAATTAATCTTCTGAGTTTCTGTCTACAAGTGTTCAATACACTTTAGTTATCCATATATAATTTCTCGTATTATCAAGAACCTATAAAAATAATAGAGCAGCAAAAGCCTTATAAGGCTCAGATATCACCTCACATACAACATTATTAGTCAGATATGTGGGTGGGAATGATTGGATTTGAGAAGGACCTGTCTCCACTAGTGGGCCAGACTTCATCTCGCCTTTAGTATAAAGGATCTGGCCGTATACCAATCACCGACGTAATTAGTCACCGGGAGTGACTGATCAGTCACCAAGGATGGCTGATTACGTCTAAGTTTCTGCTACTTCCTGTGTATTCGACTGAAGAAGCCTGCAGTGGAGGCGAAACGTTCAGCAAATAAAGACACCCAAGTGTTGCCAATGTGTCTTATTCATCAACTTGTTGGTAATGTATACCATAGGTAATATAAACCTGCGTAGAATATTAAACCCAAGTCGAATATTAAACCCCAGAAGAATATTAGTGTAAAACCCAGGTGGGTTGTTAAACACAGGTATACTGATAAACTCAATGCTTAACATCTGGTAGAAAACTAAACCCAAGTAGATTATTAAACCCAAAAATGGGGTTAAATTCTGTGATAAACCGGGGTAGGGCTAAACGCAGCATTAAGCCGTGGTAAATGATTAGATTCAGAGAGTGTTAAACTCGCTTTTGATCTCAGATAAATTAATGAACTCGGATATGGTATTAAACCCTGGTTTAGCGGCAAATGTGGGCGTTAAACCTGTAGAGAGACTTACCCTGGCCGCCGGTATGACCCCACTAAGTGCAAAGTTATAATTATCACAGATGTTAGAGAATGGAGTTTAAAGGGACGAGAGGAAAATGAAAGGAGTGTAAGGAAAGGTGAGAGTGCGAAAGAAAAATGTAGAGTGCGAAGAAAGGTGAGTGTGTGTGTGTGTGTGTGTGTGTGTGTGTGTGTGTGTGACAGAAGAAAGAGAGAGAGAGAGAGAGAGAGAGTACATGGGAATGTAATAATATTGGTAGAATTACCGACAATATGTTAAGTAAAAGGACACAAATGCAACTAATGTGACATTTTATTGTGGCAACGTTTCACTCTCCAGGAGCTTTCTCAAGCCGTTACAAGCGATACATAGACACAGTGGGCATATATATACTCTCACAGGCCTTCTATATTTCAACCTCCAGCAGAAATATTTGTCTAACCTATTGTTATACTACCCAAGTATTTGTTTTATCACCTTTTACTCATATGCATATTGATTGTTCTACCTTATTGTATTACTACTACTACTTATATCACTACTACTACTACCACCACTAGTATTTCACCTCACTTTGAGAGTATATATATGCCCACTGTGTCCATGTATCGCTTGTAACGGCTTGAGAAAGCTCCTGGAGAGCGAAACGTTGCCACAATAAAATGTCACATTAGTTGCATTTGTGTCCTTTTACTTAACAGTACATGGGAATATGATGAGATAGCAGAGGGATCTCAGTGTCAGCACCGCGGCTCTGCGCTGAGAGGAACTCTTCGTAATTGGAAAAATGAAATATGATTTCTTAAAAATATAATTTCAGTCAAAACTGCAAATCAATGTGACTTTTTGCTGTTGCCTTTCAGCGACAAGTTCAGAAATGCGCGGCTTCACCTTGGCAAGTGCCACTCTCACCTTGGCAAGTGCCACTCTCACTTTGGCAAGTGCCACTCTCACCTTGGCAAGTGCCACTCTCACCTTGGCAAGTGCCACTCTCACCTTGGCAAGTGCCACTCTCACCTTGGCAAGTGCCACTCTCACCTTGGCAAGTGCCACTCTCACCTTGGCAAGTGCCACTCTCACCTTGGCAAGTGCCACTCTCACCTTGACAAGTGCCACTCTCACCTTGGCAAGTGCCACTCACCTTGGCAAGTGCCACTCTCACCTTGACAAGTGCCACTCTCACCTTGACAAGTGCCACTCTCACCTTGACAAGTGCCACTCTCACCTTGGCAAGTGCCACTCTCACCTTGGCAAGTGCCACTCTCACCTTGGTAAGTGCCACTCTCACCTTGGCAAGTGCCACTCTCACCTTGGCAAGTGCCACTCTCACCTTGGCAAGTGCCACTCTCGCCTTGCCAAGTGCCACTCTCACCTTGGCAAGTGCCACTCTCATATAATTTTCGCAACAAAGTCTGTTCCTTTTCTTGGTTTTGATGTCTACCATCCTGGAAAAGGATTGCTGGTAAAGATACGTTGTAACAAACGGCGTGAGTATCTCAAGGGCTTTCTTAGCAATAAGAGGCTACGCTACGATTTGGTGACACCAAAACGTTGAGAGCGTTGTTGTTCTGAAGAGTTGCTGTTGAACCTGGCTCTGATGAAGTTCATTGATTTCGTCGAGGTATTCATCATTGACATCTGGTGTGGCAACACTGAACGTGAACGGCTGTCTCACTCATGTTAAGTAAAAGGACACAAATGCAACTAATGTGACATTTTATTGTGGCAACGTTTCGCTCTCCAGGAGCTTTCTCAAGCCGTTACAAGCGATAATGGACATAGTGGGTTTATATATACTCTCAAAGTGAGGTGAAATACTAGTGGTGGTAGTAGTAGTGATATTATCGGTAATTCTACCAATATTATTACATTCTGTCTCACTCATGCTGGATATGACTCTCTAGTTGGGAAGTATCCGTCCAGAGACTTTCCCAGCTCATCTAAGTGCATGGCAATTGCTTGCTTCAGTTCCGCGGGTACAGAAATGTCTCCGATTCCAGACACGTCTTCTATCTTACTTACACAGTCGTCCAGCAGGGAAAAGTTTGCGAAGTTAACATTCTATGTTCGTCATTTCCATAACGGTAGCTTTATTTTGAAAAGCCTTCAGGTTTTCTTCCGCTTCGATGATGTTTACTCCACCGTCCTGCATCTGTCGATTGAGATAATTGAGAACATCGAAGATATCGGCCATGTACACCAAAATGAGAATGAACTCAGAATTTTCGAAGCAATCTGCATGACAATGTTGGTGCTCTCGCAAAAAACAGGACTAATTCCACACGCAAGACAAAAACACGATTCTGCACCTTTCCCCGGGATGACCACGGAACGTTAGAATGGTGCTTCATAGTAGTATTTCGCACGTAGTTCACACGTTCCACTACAATTTTCAATACTTCTGCCAGTTTTGAAGGCAAGGTTTTTGTTGCCATCGCATGCCTGTGCAGAACAGTGCGTAACAATGATGTGTGGTACATCGGCTTTCACCAGCGCTACAAAGCCAGAGTTTCGTCCCAGCATGACTGCAACTCCGTCCCAACAAACTGCAGAAACCATATTCCACGAAAGATCGTTGTCTCTGAAGAAGTCATCCACAAGTTCCTTCACCTCACCTGCCTTGGTGGTTGTTGTGAGAGACTTACAAAATAAAAAAATCTTTCTTTATCACGTCGTCTTTCACATAGCGGACGAATACAACAAGCTTGCTTAGATTGGAAACGTCTGTCTCGTCGACTTGGAGGCTGAATTTCGCTGGGTTTGAAATCAGATCTGCAACTACTTGAGCCAAGATCTCATCTATTCTGCTGCTGATGGTGTCATTTGAAAGAGGAGTTTGGGTTAACTTGTCTTCAGCAGTTTTTCCCAGCATGATATTCGCCATCTTCAACGCTGTTGGTTTTACGAGTGTTTCACCAATGGTGTCTGGTTTGCCCTGCTTTGCTATCAGGTGTGTGTGTGTGTGTGTGTCGTGTGTGTGTGACCTCCGCCGAACCCCTGAGACTGACTCACCGAACCCCTGGGGTTCGATCGAACCCAGGTTAAGAACCACTGCTCTTGACTAATAAGAGTTATTACCTGGATGACTGAGGTAAGGACAGTGAAGCCACTGCCACTGCCACCATGAAATAAGGTTAGTCCTTCAGCCTTGAGAAGTGTTCAGCTTCATAGCTTCGATCAAAGTAAAGCCGAGGCTGGAGAATGAAGCCTTTTATACCGGAGCCAGAGGCGAAGTGTGGAAGTTGGAGACAACCTCACAGGAGGCAGATAAAAACTGTGAAGCTGAACGTTTGAGGGACTGACCACCCCAAAATTGCTTCAAGGCTGATGGACGTAGTTACTTCTCCATTGCTTCTCCTGTCTCCAGTATTTAAGTCACTTCTATATTCGACTGAAGAATTCTACAGAGCAGGCGAAACGTTTCACACGGTACACACAGCTCTGTGGCTAGTAGTGGAGTAATGGTATGGAATTTACAGGAGAGACTGAAGTGAATGTAGGGCATGTACTACAACTACCTCTACTTTATAGTACTCCTGTTATTATTACTAGATGTGTGTACCTGTGCTTCTACTTCTATATGGCTCTAGTTCTACTTCTATATAGCTCCAGTTCTACTTCTATATAGCTCCAGTTCTACTTCTATATGGCTCTAGTTCTACTTCTAGTATATGGTTCTAGTTCTACTTCTAGTATATGGTTCTAGTTCTACTTCCATATGGTTCTAGTTCTACTTCCATATGGTTCTAGTTCTACTTCCATATGGTTCTAGTTCTACTTCCATATGGTTCTAGTTCTACTTCCATATGGTGGAAATAAATGGTATAAAAATACCGACACAATGGAAAATAAACACATAAGCAGTATAATGTGATCCTTTATTGACAACGTTTCGCCCACGCAGTGGGCTTTATCGAGTCACAGACAGATCTACCTGGAAAATGAGCAACATGGAGATATATGGACAGTCAGGTGGAGAATGCTGGGTCAGGAGAAGCTGCATGTGAGTCTTAAAGTAGTGTGATAGTTAAAAACATAGTGTGACTTAGGACCTGCAGTGTACCATTCTGAGTTCTAGGTGGGATAGCGTTGAAGAAGTTTCTTGGCAATAGGTTCAGCTATGTTGTAGAAGCCTTGTTCTGGTTGAATGTTGGATATACAGATGAGTGATGATTCTAGGATTCTTCGGTATTGCGTGTTGCTCTCTGGCGATGAGTCTTGCGTTTCTGTAGTTGATTAAATGGTTGTGTAAATTTCGGTGTTGAACACAGGCATTTCTGAGTCGTCAGATCTGCTCAGTACTGGCGTTCTGAAATGCGTGTTTGTAGGTCTCTGGATGTTCGCCAACGTATATTGCTGCAGCCATTACAAGGGATTGTGTATACCCTGCCGTGGATTGAAGCTTTTCTTGTCTGTTACTGGTAATGTCCTTATGGTGGTGGATTGGAGGTGGATACTGGAATGAGGTCTTAGAAATGTTGGAAACTTGTTTGGAAATGGAGTTGGTGGGAAGGACTATGTATCTCTTCTGCAGCAGTGAGTTCCTTGAAGAAGAATGCTCCCTCAATGAACAAGTTTTTCCAAACTTCACTATCCTCGTCACTTCATTAGAGACTGCAGACGACGGGCATTAAACATCTTCAACACACCCAGAGAAGACACTGCTGAGAAGAGATACATAGTCCTTCCCACCAACTCCATTTCCAAACAAGTTTCCAACATTTTTTCTAAGACCTCATTCCGAGTATCCACCTCCACATCCACCACCATTAAGGACATTACCAGTAACAGACAAGAAAAGCTTCAATCCACGGCAGGTATACACAATCCTTGTAATGGCTGCAGCAAATTATACGTTGGCGAAACATCCAGAGACCTACAAACACGCATTTCAGAACACCAGTACGCAGGCAGATCTGACGACTCAAGAAATGCCTGTGTTCAACACCGAAATTTACACAACCATTTAATCAACTACAGAAACGCAAGACTCATCGCCAGAGAAGACAACACGCAATACCGAAGAATCCTAGAATCATCACTCATCTGTATATCCAACAACTTCAACCAGAACAACGGCTTCTACAACATAGCTGAACCTATTGCCAAGAAACTTCTTCAACGCTATCCCACCTAGAACTCAAGAATGGTACACTGCAGGTCCTTTAAGTCACACTATGTTTTTAACTATCACACTACTTTTAAGACTCACATGCAGCTTTCTCCACCTGACCCAGCATTCTCCACCTGACTGTACCCTATATATATCTCCATGTTGCTCATTTTCCAGGTAGATCTGTCTGTGACTCGATAAAGCCCACTGCGTGGGCGAAACGTTGTCAATAAAGGATCACATTATACTGCTTATGTGTTTATTTTTCCACTTCCATATGGTTCTAGTTCTACTTCCATATGGTTCTAGTTCTACTTCCATATGGTTCTAGTTCTACTTCCATATGGTTCTAGTTCTACTTCCATATGGTTCTAGTTCTACTTCCATATGGTTCTAGTTCTACTTCCATATGGTTCTAGTTCTACTTCCATATGGTTCTAGTTCTACTTCCATATGGTTCTAGTTCTACTTCCATATGGTTCTAGTTCTACTTCCATATGGTTCTAGTTCTACTTCTGGGTACTATGGTACTATGACTACCACAACTATCGCCACTATCTCTTCTCTTAGTATTAACTAGTTTGCTATTATTAACTACGTAGATGAACAAAACACATGTGCAATAGTTGGCAGCTTTGTTGTTGAACGTTTCGCTGGCTCTGCAGAGTTCTTCAGTCGAATACAGAGGTGACTGAAGACAGCAGAAGCAGTGGAGAGGTAACTATGAGGTGGTCAGTCCCTCAGCCTTGAAGAAGTAATTTTAGTGTGGTCAGTCCCTCAGCCTTGATAAACGTTGAGCTTCACAGTCTTGATCAGTGTTGAAGCCTCCTGTGAAGCTCTCCCCAACTTCCACACTTCACTTTTGGCTCCGGTATAAAGGTTTCATTCTCATGCTTCAGCTTCTTATTGGTCGAGGCTTGTATACATGAACACTTATCATGGCTGAACAACTGACCACCTGAAAATTGCTTCTTGAAAACTGAGTGACTCGTCATCTCATATTTACCTCTCCATTACTTCTGCTGCCTCCAATATTTCAACCTCTACATTCTACTGAAGAAGCCTAATGAATAGGCGAAACGTTTCGACAATGAAGGTATCTTACTGTTGCACATGTATCTTACTCATCTGTTTCTCGGTATTATGTACCATTTATATATCATGATGTAGTTGCTGATCTAACATCAGGATTCCCTTGATTTTAATTTACCCCAGAATAGTATCTAGTTGAATCCTCTGTTTGCAAAGTGCTTGTCCAGCTAGTTCTTAAACGACTGCATTGTCTTCTACTTACAGTTTCACTAGTTTGTTACAATCTGCTATAATTTCATGTGCAAAAGTAACTCCACTCACGTTAATGTTGCACCTCTTTCCTCATAGTTTCATTCCAGTGTTTCGATTTATTGACTTATTTTGTACTTCAAATAGTTCCTCGTGCTTTTTATTAAAGACATTGGATAAAATCTCCTCTTAGTCTCCGTTTCCTAAAAGAGAAAAGGTTAAGTTGTTTGAGTCTTCCTTCGTAAAGTTTGTATCTTTAGTACGAGCTTAGAGGCTCTTCTCTGTTCCCTCACCAGTTTGAATTCGTCTCTTTTTTTTGAAATTTAAAGACCAAAACCAGACAATATATTTAAGATTCTGTCTAACAAGTGTTTTATAGAGTCGATGTGTTTTCTAGTGGTTTTGTACTCTAATTTTGTAGCTGTAAAACCTAGTGGGGGGAGGGGGAAGAGAGTGAGAGTGAAGGTGAGAGGAGAGGAGTGAGAGATAGAGAGCTGAGAACGAGTGAGAGAGGAGAGGCAGAACAATTAGTGTTCTGAGAAACAAGAAGCACCCAGTCTCTCAAAGAGTATCTTTTCCCTTCACTGCCTCCCAACGCTCCTCTCCCTCCCTCCCTCCTTCCCAACGCTCCCCTCCCTCCCTCCCCTCCCTCCCTCCCTCCCTCCTTCCCAACGCTCCCTCCCTCCCTCCCTCCCTCCCAATCCAATCCATCAGCACCTCCCAACGTCACATCGGAGAGTGACAGTTGTGAGGGAGACAGGTGATGCCTGTCAGGCTATCTACTCCGCTGTCACTGCAATCTCTAGTCCAAAGACAGCCTTTCCTTCCCTCTGTCTATTTTTCTCTTTAATTTTGTCTGTGTAACTGTCTCTTACCTGTCTGCCTATCTCTTTATATATGTCTACCTTTCTGCCAGGACATGTTTTCCTTTTTGCATGTATTTCTGTCTGCCTATATTTCGATCTACCAAATTTTCTGTCTGCCTATATTTCGATCTGCCAATTTTTCTGTCTGTCCATCTTTCTGCCTGTACATGTTCTATCTGCCTATCTTTCTGCCTGTACTTGTTCTATCTGCCTATCTTTCTGCCTGTACTTGTTCTGTCTGCCTATCTTTCTGCCTGTACTAGTTCTGTCTACCTATCTTTCTGCCTGTACTTGTTCTGTCTGCCTGTACTTGTTCTGTCTGCCTGTACTTGTTCTGTCTGCCTATCTTTCTGCCTGTACTTGTTCTGTCTGCCTATCTTTCTGCCTGTACTTGTTCTGTCTGCCTATCTTTCTGCCTGTACTTGTTCTGTCTACCTATCTTTCTGCCTGTACTTGTTCTGTCTGCCTATCTTTCTGCCTGTACTTGTTCTGTCTGCCTGTCTTTCAGTCTGCCTATCTTTCTGCCTGTACTTGTTCTGTCTGCCTATCTTTCTGCCTGTACTTGTTCTGTCTGCCTGTCTTTCAGTCTGCCTATCTTTCTGTCTGCCTATCTTTCTGCGTGTACAACATTTTCCCTCCTTTTGGGTTCCTATCTTTTTTTTGCCTTTTTTGACACTTTTTTCTGCTTACTACTACTAATAATTACTATTATGAAAAATTTGATGATAATAATAATAATAATAATAATAATAATAATAATACTTCCTAAAAGATGCATTAATACAAAGGTTTC
The DNA here is from genome assembly GCA_009830355.1 of Cherax destructor. Taxonomy (NCBI): domain Eukaryota; kingdom Metazoa; phylum Arthropoda; class Malacostraca; order Decapoda; family Parastacidae; genus Cherax; species Cherax destructor. The sequence goes on from WNWK01000130.1 coordinate 351,047, forward strand.
TGAATAGAAATGGCCATAGTTATGCAAGATATTTCTTTGGGCCTTTTTCTGACAGATCTTTCTACTCTCTCTCTCTCTCTCTCCTATATGTCTATCTGCCTGCTTATATTTCTGCGTGCTTATGTCTCTGACTTTATATCGTTCTGCATTGTAAATATCTGTCTCTCTATCTATCTGCCAGTCTCTCTCCCTAACTATCACCATCTGGCTCAGCAACCATCTAGCAGCATGCATGTACTCGACCACTCACAGTACTCAGGCTGAGCTTCATGTTAATAACACAGCCACCCCTTCGTAATCTCTTCCACAGCAACAAATAGAGACGCAGCTTAAACTATTCAGATGTATGCAGCTAATTGCAGACATTGCAACCTAATCAGCGTGCAGGAATGTTGGTGGGAGCTCCCGGTATGGCTGCACCTGAGTGAGTCATCTGATTGTTCAATTTTCACCTGAGTTATATAATATATATATATATATATATATACAAACACTGATCTCTGGCAGACGGAGACTCGAACCTACGAACCTCATAACAAGGTACGCAGTGCTTTGCCGACCGTACAACACTGGTCCAATACCTTGGCGCCCAGCTCACGCTAGACGTTGATCCAAGGCAGCCAGCTTTTAGGCAGGAAGCTTACAGCTTTTCATCTCATCCCTGCATGCATCGACACAACTAGAGATTTTACAATGCTGAATTCGCAAGAGCAGGCGAAATATTCACAAACACTGATCTCTGGCCGACGGAGACTCAGAACCTACGAACCGTCATGACCTGCGAGCCGTTGTCATGAGCTTTGTGAATTTTCCCGTCTGCAGCGAAATGTGAGTGGAACATTCTCCTCCGTAAGCATCTGTCGTAAGAGGCGACTAAAATGCCGGGAGCATGCAGTAACCCTTCTCCTGTATACATTACTAAAGTTAAAAGAGAAACTTTTGTTTTCTTTTGGGCCACCCTGCCTCGGTGGGATACGGCCGGTTTGTTGAAAAAAAAAAATATATATATATATATATATATATATATATATATATATATATATATATATATATATATATATATATAATCTTCAGTTCCTTAGCTAAAGAGCCTTTTAACAACATTAGGGTCTTTTTCTCTCCCCCTTATGAAGGAATTGGATTGTGTAAATACCACGAATGAATGTGTTTAGTTTGCACTCATTTAAAAATTTACTGAGTGTGGGATATAACCAGTGGTTTTATTGCTGCATATATGAAGTTGGTATAGTACTAATTTTATTAGGGGAGGGATACACCAATGGTTTTTACTGCTGCCTTCGTAGAATAGGGATATTCCCTAGTTTGGATATACCAGTGGTTTTTACCTTTATAGAGTGGCGATATACGGTTTTTTGTTTTTAGCTTTATAGAGTGAGGTTACTTCAGTGGTTTTTAAAGCTTGTGGTGTTTGGAGTCTGTTTACACAGGATATTAAAGGCAATTATTACTTTTGTTACTTTTAATAAATGTGGTGTTTTATGTTGGGAGGGTGGTGGGGAGAGTGGTAGGGAGGGTAATGGGGAGAGTGGTGTTGAAGAGACACAATGATGGAAGTTCAGGATAGTGGTAATTTCCTGTGGAGGAAAGTCCTGATGCTACAGCTCCTGGGCAGGAGGAGGAGGAGGAAGAGGCGGAGGAGTATCAGGAAGAAGAGGCGGAGGAAAAGCAGGAGCATCAGGAGAAGAAGGAGCATCAGAAGAAGGAGCAGGAGTAACAGGAGGCGGCTCAACAGGAGGAGCCTCAACGTGAAGAGGCTGAACAGGATGAGACTCAACAGGAGGAGCCTCAACATGAAGAGGCTGAACAGGAGGCGGAGGCTCAACAAGAGGAGCCTCAACAGGAAGAGGCTCAACAGGAGAAGGAGGCTCAACAGGAGGAGGCTCAACAGGAGACTCAACAGGAGGAGGCTCAACAGGAGGAGGCTCAACAGGAGGAGGAGACTCAGGAGGAGGCGCAACAGGAGACTCAACAGAAGGAGACTCAGCAGGAGGAGGCTCAACAGGAGACGACTCAACAGAAGAAGGCTCAACAGGAGGAGAAGACTCAACAGGAGGAGAAGACTCAACAGGAGGAGACTCAACAGGAGGAGGCTCAACAGGAGACGACTCAACAGAAGAAGGCTCAACAGGAGGAGAAAACTCAGGAGACGCAACAGGAGACTCAACAGGAGGAGGCGGCTCAACAGGAGGAGACTCAACAGAAAGAGGCTCAACAGGAGAAGGAGACTCAAGAGGAGGAGGCTCAACAGGAGACTCAACAGGAGGGGGCGCAACAGGAGGAGGCTCAACAGGAGAAGGAGACTCAACAGGAGAAGGAGCTCAACAGAAATCTTTTCTAAACACTCCGTTTCAGTTTTAATTCGAATGTTTTCTCTAAGTGTTCAACTTTGTTTTATCTTTGGGTGTTTCATCTCAGTTGCATCATCCCAGGTGTTTTAGTCGCTTTATTTCGCCTTATCTCAAGCTTTTTATGTTTTAGTAGTTTTTTCTCAGGTGTTTATCTTATCCCTGCCGTTGTATCGCAGATATTTTAGCCGTTATCCTGATCATACACTTTCACTCCAGAGTACAGACGTGGAGTGAAAAAAAGTCATATAGTCTTTTATACGAAATGCAAAGTGCTATGTTGTTTTTATGGGACAGTCCACCACAAGAAGCCAGGAAATTGAAGAAGAAAAGTGTTACTGGATTTGTGTGAGAGACTGGGAATGTTGGGCGAGTATTACATACGTAGGGAAACATAGCAAGAGACTGAGTGCATAGCTAATGGAAGTTTAGTAATACAGGTGTAGACCAGCACAGGTGTAGACCAGCACAGGTGACAGACATAACTATAGTGTAAAATAGAAATATATAAATATATATATAATATATATATATATATATATATATATATATATATATATATATATATATATATATATTCGAGGCAATATAGACAAATGAGTTAAACTCAAGAAATATCTCCAGAACAAGACTCAAAAACAAAAGCAATAAACACAAATAAAGCTGCCAGATAGAGAGCAAAAAAAAAGAAAGTGAAACACTGTATATAGGTTCCTTGCCACTTGGATTTGTGTCTGTGGTAACATTTGTAAACACCCACTGCCAGCGTTCCAGTATGCCAAGAACAGTGTTGTTTTGATAATGAGATGTACAGATCATCACTACTGACCTAGCAATAATATAATTGAGTTGTCCAAAATTAAACGTGAGGATACAACGATATAGGATTACATACCAAGAGACCTAACGCTGAGTAATGAACCCAATTTTTCACGGGGAAAGAGAACAACATCTAAAAATATAACAGAAGAACCAAAATGTACATCAGGGAAGTCAGAGATACATGGTCATGGAACAACGAAATAACTCGCTCTTCCCACACCAGTCAGACATACAACAACCCACAACACAGAAGCAGCTCTTCCCACACCAGAGTCAGACATACAACCCACAACACAGAAGCAGCTCTTCCCACACCAGAGTCAGACATACAACAACCCACAACACAGAAGCAGCTCTTCCACACCACCAGAATACACACACTGAGAGATCTTCACATACAGATATACAACCCACAACACAGAAGCAGCTCTTCCCACACCAGAGTCAGACATACAACAACCCACAACACAGAAGCAGCTCTTCCAACACCAAGCCAGATACAACCCACAACACTGAAGTAGATCTTCCAACACCAGAGCCAGATATACAACCCACAACACTGAAGTAGATCTTCCAACACCAGAGCCAGACATACAAACAACAACCCACAACACAGAAGCAGCTCTTCCAACACCAAAGCCAGATATACAACCCACAACACTGAAGTAGATCTTCCAACACCAGAGCCAGACATACAAACAACAACCCACAACACAGAAGCAGCTCTTCCAACACCAGAGCCAGATATACAACCCACAACACTGAAGTAGATCTTCCAACACCAGAGCCAGACATACAAACAACAACCCACAACACAGAAAATACTGCAGAGACTAGGAAAATGTACTTCAAGAGCCATATTACATGACGGCACAATACCAGAGGTGATACACTAATCCAAATATCCCAATGGTAAATCCTCTTTTGTTTTTGCTAACAGTTTAAAAACAAATAAAAGTAATAAAATTAACTATGTAGGTGGGTGTCTCTCAGAAGCCAAGGCATTGTTTGAAGCACACACAGAAGCATTCACAAGGGACGCTTTGAACAAGAAAATGTGGGTAAGAAACTACAATATATATAGATGTGAGAGAGTAAGTCACAGTGAAGAGTACGACTGTATATGAGAGAGACATTTTGTTGTACAGAACTGATGAATTCATTAAATGATACAGAGGAAGTGCTAGATAGGTATTAGAATGAGTACAATTATCTATTAATTATCATTGTGTGTAAACCACTGTCAGCAACTATTGAGTAATTCACAAAACAAATAAGAAAGATAAATAGCTACCTTGAGAATCTTACACCAAATATCTTTCTTGGAAATTCCAGTCTACCAATTTTGAAAAGGAAGTTGGTGCAGAAGCTGTGCTTGAAGTAACACTGTCCCAACAGGTACATACCAAAGTGTTGTTGGGATTCTGGAAAAAATGCTTTGAACCAACAGATAAAACCAACTAGGAATGAAATTGGTGAAAATCAAGTCTAGTACATTGAGGAGCTAGTCACATATATATCAATTTCAAATACAATATACTCTGATCGCAACGTTATGCAAGTATAAATTTTGTGCAATAAACTCTAGGAATAGCAAAAATTGAAGGGATTATTAATAAATTTAACTTCAACGGGTAAAAAAAACTTTCGGAACTGGCTACAGGTATGTCATAGGTATACTACATGTATAGAATACCAAATAATCTTAGAGTGAAGGTCCCACTCCCGAGTAACAAGTACTCTTGGATTGAAGGACCCACTCACGAGTACCAATTAATAAATAGTAAAAAAACAAAAGTTACATCTATTGTTTTTTTTTTAGGAAAAACAATGTGGCTACTTACCCCAAGCCGAGCGCCTTTAAACCCCGGGAAGAAACTTCATTTCTCGCCATCCATTTCCCATATTGCCCTCGTCCTCATCCCTTCCCCTTTACCCTCTCCCTGCTCTCCTACACTGTGTCCTCCCTTTCGTTCTCTCACTTCTACTTACTCAAACCTTCTGCCCCCTTGCCCCTCCCTTCCGACTTACCCCTCACTCATTTCCCCCCTCTCTAATCTACCCCTCACCTTTTCCCCCTCTCATCTCCCCTCACCCATTTCCCTTTCCATGGTTTCCCCTCTTCGTGCATCCAGTGGAATTCCTCATCATAATAATTCTTGGAAATAATTCCTCCAGCTGCTCCCAGCTTCTTTCTTGAGAGAGAATTTTTTTATATATTAAAAACAAAGAATTGCATGTTTTTTTTTTTAAATTTGAGAAAGACAAATTTGTGTACGGTCTTTTCATTAATTTTTCCTGGTTATTTTTAATTAAAAAAGATCTCTTGAGATTTCTCAACAAAGGAATTATTTATATTATGTATGCTGTGCGTGTGTGTGTGTGTGTGTGTGTGTGTGTGTGTGTGTGTGTGTGTGTGCTGTGACTGAACTTCAACCTTCCTGAAGGTTAAGTTTCTTCAAGTGGGATGACCTCCCTGATGACTGTGATGTGCTTGAGCTGGATGACCTTCCTGGAACGACTGGTTTTGCTGAAGTGCATGACCTTCCTGGAACGACTGTGATGTTCGCTTGAAGTGGCATGACCTTCCCTGGAACGACTGTGATGTTCGCTTGAAGTGGCATGACCTTCCCTGGAACGACTGTGATGTTCGCTTGAAGTGGCATGACCTTCCCTGGAACGAATACACGAGTTTGTGGAATTTTAATTCCTACCAGACTTCTACTAGAACTTAGATGAAAATATAACAAGTTTGCCTGAGATTAATACGAGAAAATAAAGTGCCCAGGGAGGTGCCCTGAAGATGTACAACTTGCTTACACAAAAGATGCTAAGCCAATGATGATGCTCTTCCAGTCACTTGTCTCTCCAGGTTGGGATGCTGCTGCTGCATACTGGCGGCCCCCTTCAAGGCAGTACAGATTGCTGAGCTAAAAAAAAAACCCTACAGAGAGCATTCACTGCTCGTGTAAATTCGATGAAACATCTGAACTACTGGGAACTCTTGAAGTCTCTTCAACTGGGAAATTCTGAAAGGACTGGTCCCAAATCTGCTCACCGATGGATGTCATTCAGCATTTAAGCAAGAGCTTCTGTAGGATCGAATCTTTAAGTAAACTGCGTGTATCCTGAAGGCAACGACTCGGAAGACGGTGCAGAATACCGCCAGTAAAAAAACAGGGATGTGACGAATGCACTAAGCGAGAAATCGATAAATGTCAGAGGTTCCCGACTTTCAACGCCCTCCCTTCGTGGAATAAGAACTACCATGAAACCTCTGACTGTTTTCAAGAGGGAACATGACAAGTTAATCAAATCAGTTCTTGACCAGCCAGGCTGTAGATCTCACGTTACACTGCGTGCGGCCAGCAGTGACAACCTGGTTGATCAGAACTTGATCCACCAGGAGGCGTGGTCTTGGACCGGACTGTTGGGGCCGTTGACCCTTGTAAAAATCCTTCAGGTGGTATTATTATTATTATTATTATTATTAACTCAGCCGTTTTCCACCAAGGCAGGGTAACCCGAAAAAGAAGAAACACTTTTATAATCACTCACTCCTTCACTGTCTTGACAGAGGGGAGCCGATACTACTTCAGAGTGCAGGCACTGTACTTCTCACCTCCAGGACTCGAGTCCGGCTAACTGGTTTCCCATGAATCTCTTCATAAATGTTACTTTGCTCACACTCCAACAGCACGTCAAGTCATAAAAACCATTTGTCTTCACTCGCTCCTATCTAATACGCTCACACACTCTTGTTGGAAGTCCAAGCCCCTCTCATACAAAATCTCCTTCACCCCCTTCTTCCTACCTTTCCTAGGACGACCCCTACCCCGCCTTCCTTCCATCACAGATTTATACGCCCTCCAAGGCATTTTATTTTGTTCCACCCTCTAAATGTCCGAACCACCTCAACAACCCCTCTCCATTCCTCTGGATAATACTTTTAGTATCCCCGCACCTCTAATCTCCAAGCTACGGATTCTCTGCGTAATATTCACACCACACAACCCTCAGACACGACATCTCCACTGCCTCCAGCCTTCTCCTTGTTGCAACATTCACCACCACTACACTTTATTATTATTATCATTTATTAAGCTCGTAGAAATGATTCATTGTCTAGGGAAATGGGAATAAGAGGCAATCAGAACTAAGCCAACTGGTATGAAGTGTCCTGGAACGGGTATCTCCAATTCCTTAAATCAAGATCTCTTCACCAGCATCAAGGCACCAACCACCCTTGAAGGGACGCAGCGTGACAAAGGCTGGACCCACATATCGCTCTGCTGACAACACTTAAAAAAAAAAAAAAAGGACTCGCGTCGAATTTACTGAGGAACAGGAATTGCATCGTTTCTTAGAATTCTCACTTCGATGCGCACTCAGAAGTTGACCAGGAATGACTGAACATTATTTGTTGTTCATCTGTGTTCATTCCCGTTCTTCTGAGTCAAATATTAATGTAATTTCACATGTGATGTTTACATCTTATTATATAACGATTATCCAGTTGTGTGAAATTTATTTCATGAATAATCTTAGTAAAAGATTACCGAGAAATATTTACATTTCACATACATTACGCTTAATATTTTCCACAATATATGTTTAGAAGCTATTGTTGTGACAGCGTTTCGCTCTTTGTAGAGCTTTATCACGAAGTTCTACACAGCGAAACTTCTCAATGAAAGCTTGTTGCACAACTTGTATCACTTCATGATTAATTTAAGGTTCTCTACACAAACTTTGTTAATATCGTCTACAAAGTTGGTTAAAGTCACACACACACACACACTGCACACTAGTCTGACCTACGGTGTCCTGAGGCTGCATGCCAAGTTTTGTTAAGGTGCACGTAAGTCTTATAATAACATGTTTATTTTTCCACTATAATCTACCTTGTCCATAATTACTATCGCATTTGCTTTGTCTGTTTCGTAAGGTGAAGTCCACGATCTTTCCTTAATACATGGTATAACTTAACAAATCTTTGATGACAGTTGTTGTTGATGAGGTCAGAGAGGTCGGGACTCTTAAGTTCACCTGTAGGTTACCCCACGAGAACCTGTTGCTCTGTAGCAAAGCCACGACTCGCAACCGATAGAACCTGGTCCCAAATCCAGGTGTGACGATGACATTGGCCAAGTCTCCGTACACCTGTTGCCCCGTCCGTCTAGCAGTATATAAGTATACCTGGGTGTTAATTGAGTGGTGTGGTTAGCATCCTGGTTCGTGGTGGTATACCTCAGATATGGCTTGACTTTAGATTTAGCTGAGACACTATATTACGTCATAGCTTGTAAATTCAACAATATAAAAGGAAAGCCTTGAGGGCACGCCACAGTGGCACAACACAAGAACCAGGCTACAACTGTCTACAAGACACAGGAACTGCACCTGATTTAGACGTTTTATGTGCTTGAAAGCTACCTGAAAGATGTTTTCAACACCCCCGCTGTCCGGTCTCAGATCAAGCCTCCTGATGGATCAAGGCCTGATCAACAGGCTGTTACTGCTGGCAGTACGCAGTTCAGCGTCCGAACTACGGGAAAACTTCTAAACCCCTGATTTGAGAAACTCATAAAGCTCCTCCTCGAAGGAGCTTCTCGAAGACAGCCAGATGTTTGTTGGTAATTTCCCATATGCGCAAAAGGAGGACGTTGAAGAGTCGGGAATCTCTAACATTTATCGAATGTGCCTCGCGCCTTACTGTTTATTAGGGGTACTTTGCACAGCTCGCCAAGTCTTTTGCTTTAATACGGAGTTATTTTGATGTACAAGTTTGGTCCATTTTCTCCAGGATTTTCTAGGTGTAAATTACGTTCTCTTTCATACAGTTCAAGGGACATCAAGCGTTCTTAGTAGTTCAGATGTTGGAATGAATGTATAAATACAATGAGAGTTCTCAGTATGTTTTCCAGCTCAGCAGTTGCGCCTGCTTCGAAGGTGGCGCCGCCAGTGTACAGCAGCAGTCCAGTCTGGAGAGAACAAGTGACTTAAAAGTATCATCATTGGCTCAGTATCTCTTGTCTTGGACGATGTGAAAGAAATTGGAAAAAAGGCTACAGTGGGGCAGAAATGAGCGTCTTGGGTCTAGACACAAAGAACCTTAGAGTTTTTTAAGCAAAATTAAATACATCAGCAGTGTGCGGCTACCCTATTCAGCATGATAGTTACATAGTGGGAATAAAAGCCAGCTATGCTTCCCTGTTGAAGGTGGGGCTGGGGGCGGAGGGAGGAAAGTGCAAGTATAGTGAGTAGCCTTTGAAGGGCTGGAAGGAGAATCATCTTGGCTGGCCATAGAGTCATGGGGAAAGCAAAGTGTAAGGGCTGCAGTGAGCCTTTAGGGCTGAGCGAAGGGCAGGAGGTGCAGGTATAAACATAATTGTATAAGAGGGAAAGGGCGAGGTAGCAGCTATGAGATACATCTGAGCGCTGCTAGCTTCTTGGTTGCCTTGCTTGCAAAATTTATTACGTGACTCTAGACATTTTTGAGTTATATTTCGCTCCTGGAATATTCACCTCGTTCCCGATCTCTGACACTCTTCTCCATTCATGACACTCCTCCATTCATACCACAGCTCCAGTATTAACATAATGCTGTCTGAAAACCATCATTTGTTTTCTCAGAAGCAAATCTCTCTCTCTCTCTCTCTCTCTCTCTCTCTCTCTCTCTCTCTCTCTCTCTCTCATGTTCGTCCCAAAAATCAATAAAGATTGCAATCAGTCGTCTGTTACCAGTCTGTGTGCAGACATTACAGGAGACTTGAGACAGGATGAGTAATTTTCTTTACTTTTGCAACATAAAGCCTTGTTTTCAAGTGGGACGGCCATTATCTCTCTCTCTCTTTCTTTCCCTGTCTGTATAGCCACTTTCACTCCCCATGATGAAGGAGCAAGGTATCCCTTGATTTACTCTCCTGGCTCGAGAGGACAGACTGGAGTCCAGTCTCACAACACGGCTGAGGTTGGTAGGTAAGACACATAAGCAACCGTTAGGCAACTTTATTCCGAAACGTTTCGCCTACACAGTAGGTTTCTTCAGTCGAGTACAGAAAGTAGGCAGGAGCAGTAGAGATGTGGAGACGAAGTAATCAGTCCATCACCCTTGATTTGATTACTTCGTCTCCACATCTCTACTGCTCCTGCCTACTTTCTGTACTCGACTGAAGAAGCCTACTGTGTGGGCGAAACGTTTCGGAATAAAGTTGCTTATGTGTCTTACCTACCAACCTGTGGGTATTGTATACCATTTTGATATTCACGGCTGAGGTGTTGAGGGCGCGCCAGAAGAGTGTTGGTTCACGAAGTTCTTTCATGGCTGCTGTAGCACATAGTTATAGTTTTAGTACATAGTACATAGTGTGCTATATCGTGCATCACTTCTCAACGATCAACTGGGCATGAACCATTAGCAACGGGCAACGAACTATCTGGCATGGACCATGAACCACGGACAAATGCTAGGCATGAACCACATACAACTACCAGGCATGAACCAAGAACTACGGACAACTATTGGACATGAACCACGGACCACGAGTCACGGATCACGAGTCGCGGACCACGAGTCGCGGACCACTAGTCACGGACCACGAGTCACGGACCACGAGTCGCGGACCACTAGTCACGGAACACGAACTGCGAAGGATATCAGCAAGACTCTCAGAGAATAATTAATGGGTGACAGACTGTGGGATTACTCCTCCACGCAGCACTCCGGCCTCGGGCGGAAGGGAAGAAGAGTGAGGGGCAAGGGAGAAGGGAAGGCAGAAATGAAGGAGTTGAATGGTATTCTTATCACGGTTTTCCTTTCCTACTCTTTCTTTCATTACTTCACATACGTTGGTAACACACACGAGCACAATAATGAAGGAGCACTGCAGTAGACCTACTGGCCTGAGCTAAGTAAGTCACACTCTACTGGTGTACCCGTCCAACCCATATTTAAAGCTACCCAAGGTTCTTGCTTCAGTGACACACTCTGGGTTTGTTTCACTCATCTACAACTCTGTTGCTAAACCAGTACTTTCCCATATCCTTCCTAAATATAATTTTTGTTCTAACTTGAATTTATTGCTGCTAGTCCTGTCTTGGTCAGATATTTTCAGCACGTTATTTATATTTCCTTTTATTCCAGTTTTCCATTTGCACATTTCAGTCATATCCTTCAAATTCTTCGCTTCTCCAAAGAATACAAATTCTGTGTTCCAGTCTTGTCTCGTAGGAAAGATTTCTGAAAAACGGGGTCACCTTTGTCATCCTTCTTTGTACGTTTTCCAGCGCATTTATGTCCATTCTCTAACATGGAGATCAGAATTGAGCGTCGTAATCTAAATGGAGCCTTACTAAGGATACGTATAGTTGAAGTATAGCTTGAGGACTATTTATTTAAACTTGATATGAAACCAAGCTTTACTGCGCTGTTGCCATGGCTTTAAATTACTGCTAACCAGAATTCCTAAATCTGTTTCGCGTCCAGTTCAGTTGAGATCTGCATTATTTAGTATATATGTACCATAGTTATATTCTTTTCGCAGGGATAAAGGCTTCCTTTTGTTTACAGTAAACTGCATCTGTCATTTCTCCGACCAAAACATCACCTAATCCAGGTCTTCCTGTAGCGCTCTTGTATCCTTATCAAAATTTGTTATGTAAAAAGACACAAATGCTCCTGGAGAGCGAAACGTTGCCACAATAAAATGTCACATTAGTTGCATTTGTGTCCTTTTACTTAACATATTGTCGTTAATTCTACCAATATTATTATCAGAATTTGCCAGCCTATGTTAGTGTCATCGATAAACTTGCTTATATTGTTATTTATTCCCTCGTCCACGTTGTTTATGTATATTGTTCATAGCATGAATCCCAGTACAGACCCCTGCAGAACACAAGTCATAACGAAACCCCTTTCTGATTTCTCCCCTTTTACGCAAACTCTCTGTTGCCTGTATGTCGACTATATATGTACCTCAGTCCAGGAGATAATTTCTCAGTCCAGGAGATAATTTCTCCTGTGTGGAACTTTATCAAATGCCTTACTCAGTGTCGTATTCATTATCTTGGTCTACTGCCTCAACTATCTTAGTAAAGAAAAGTTTAGTAATTTGTATGGCATGAACACTCCTTTGTAAAACTGTGCTGAGATTCATTGATCAGATTATAATTTTCAAGGTGGCTCTGAATTTCGTCCACAATTATTGGTTCTATCAGGTTTCCTACAGCTGAAGTTAGGCTAATTGGTCCATAATTTGAAGCTAACGACCTATCTCCCGATTTGTAAATAGGAATCACGTTTGCCATTTTCCACTTTTCTGGTACGATACCGATTTGCAATGATCTGAATAATCTATTAAAGAGGTCACCTAATGGTTTACTAAGGTCCTCCTTAAATTCTTTTATAACCCCTTTGGTGACTTGTTTGGTTTAAATCTAAGGATCTTGTCACTACTGACTTCGATCTTGAATAATTTATTTTTGTTCTGACTTGTACATTTTTTATTTTTTTTTACTGTGGGATGTGTGATGCTGCTTAAAACTGAAATGAGTTAAATCACATTTCTTTGTCAAAACTGAGCTGCCTGAGTACAGGAACATGAGTTAATGAAGTGCTGAGTTACATGAGCTGCTATCATTAGCTGCCTGAGTTATGGTGCCAGTTCATAAGCCCGAGTAGTGAGCGCCTGAGTTCATGAGCCTGAGTCATTAGTCTGAGTTACATGGCCCTGAGTTACAGTGTGCTAGCTGACTCCCTGAGTTACATGTGAGCTTATCTTTTCCCTTTAATCTTATTACTATATACCTGAATGAAATCTTTGGGTAAGTAGAGCTTTGATTCCCCACAACTTAAAAATTTCATAATAACTCTCAGTTGTTCTTATTCATATTTAGGACTAAGATTATATTCCTACGAAAGGTGATCCCTCTCCCCTTGAGTCTATTTACATTTGAGTGCCACACTATTAGTGAAACACAGGTGCGCCAGTTAGGTATTTTTATTCCGAATCGTTTCGCCTACACAGTAGGCTTCTTCAGTCAAACACAGAGGTTGCAGATATTGAGACAGCGGAAGCAGTTGAGATGTAAAAAATAATGTGATTAGTCCATCAACCCTGAAGTAGATGGGGTGGTCAGTCCCTTTATTGTTGATGGATTGATCACAGCATTTTTACCTTTCCATTGATTCAGTTATCTCCATAATTGCAACTTCTGTGTTCGACTGAAGTAGTCTGCTACGTAGGCGAAACGTTTCGGAATCAAAATACCTAGCTGGTGCACCTGTGTCTCGTCTATCAGGTTGTAGGTACTGTATTCATTATTACCTTCACTCTGTGTTCCTTCTCCTTCATACTGTTGTCTGGGTATGCTGCTTCCTTTCTTCTTTCTTACTTTGTTGAAATTGTTGTTCATGCAGTGTTCGAGCTGGTACGGTTGTTCATGTAATGTTGCAGCTGGTACAGTTGTTCATGTAATGTTGCAGCTGGTACAGCTGTTAGTGTAATGTTGTTCCAGTTGGTACAGTTGTTCATGCAATGTTCCAGCTGGTACAGTTGTTCATGTAATGTTCCAGCTGGTACAGTTGTTCATGTAATGTTCCAGCTGGTACAGTTGTTCATGTAATGCTCCAGCTGGTACAGTTGTTCATGTAATGCTCCAGCTGGTACAGTTGTTCATGTAATGCTCCAGCTGGTACAGTTGTTCATATAATGTTCCAGTCGGTACAGTTGTTCAAGCAATGTTCCAGTCGGTACAGTTGTTCAAGCAATGTTCCAGCTGGTACAGTTCATGTAATGTTCCAGCTCGTACAGTTGTTCATATAATGTTCCAGTCGGTACAGTTGTTCAAGCAATGTTCCAGCTGGTACAGTTCATGTAATATTCCAGTTGGTAGAGTTCATGTAATGGTCCAGCTGGTACAGTTGTTCATGTAATGTTCCAGCTGGTACAGTTGTTCATGTAATGTTCCAGCTGGTACAGTTGTTCATGTATGTTCCAGTTGGTACAGTTCATGCAATGTTCCAGCTGGTACAGTTGTTCATGTAATGTTCCAGCTGGTACAGTTGTTCATGTAATGTTCCAGCTGGTACAGTTGTTCATGTAATGTTCCAGCTGGTACAGTTGTTCATGTAATGTTCCAGCTGGTACAGTTGTTCATGTAATGTTCCAGCTGGTACAGTTGTTCATGTAATGTTCCAGCTGGTACAGTTGTTCATATAATGTTTCAGCTGGTACAGTTGTTCATGTAATGTTGTTCCAGCTGGTACAGTTGTCAGGTGTCGCGTTTGCACTTCGGAGAGGGATCTGGATCCGAGGGCCTGGAGTTAACCTCCCCTTCCTTGGATCAGTCCTCACTACCTCCAGATTTTCCATGCTCAATATGACCCTTACTGCTGTAGCGCTCTCCCGTGAATATGATAATAATAATAATAGTTTTGGTAATTCCTTTGTTTATCAATATTCTCTCTGTCTCTCTCTCTCTCTCTCTCTCTCTCTCTCTCTCTCTCTCTCTCTCTCTCTCTCTCTACACACACAACAAAACATCCAACTCACCAGTCATTGCTTCAAGAAAGCACAGCAAACAAGCGATAGATTGCGGGCCGCGATATGGTTCACCGCGATCGCTCGCGCACGCGCCTGCCCCTCACTCAGTCCGCACAATCAATAAATACATCTGGACAGCCGATACAGTGGTCAATACAGTAGATGTATGTGATACCATCTGCGGCAAATGTCAACCTCTCACTCACACACACACACACACACACACACACACACACACTCACACACACACACACACACACACACACACACACACACACACACACACACACACACACACACACACACACACACAGGTGAGGAGCTCAACACGAGATTTAAGGAAGTATTTACAGTAGAGGCAGGAAGGACTTCTGGGAAGACAGAACAGAGTGGGACACCGACAAGGAATATACCAACAA
The DNA here is from genome assembly GCA_009830355.1 of Cherax destructor. Lineage (NCBI taxonomy): Eukaryota > Metazoa > Arthropoda > Malacostraca > Decapoda > Parastacidae > Cherax > Cherax destructor. The sequence goes on from WNWK01000130.1 coordinate 366,203, forward strand.
GTGTTGGATGACATACACACAACTGAGGAGGAGGTGAAGAAGCTGCTAAGTGACCTTGATACCTCAAAGGCGATGGGACCGGACAACATCTTCCCGTGGGAGACGCTGTGTGCCACTAACAACAATCTTCAACACATCCCTTGAAACTGGGCAACTACCCGAGGTATGGAAGACGGCAAATGTAGTTCCCATTTTTAAGAAAGGAGACAGAGACGAGGCACTAAACTATGACCAGTGTCACTGACGTGTATAGTATGCAAAGTCATGGAGAAGATTATCAAGAGGAGAGTGGTGGAGCACCTGGAACGGAACAAGATTATAAATGACAACCAGCATAGATTCATGGATTCAAATCCTGTGTCACAAACCTTCTGGAGTTTTATGACAAGGTAACAGAAGTAAGATGCGAGAGAGAGGGGTGGGTTGACTGCATTTTCTTGGACTGCAAGAAGGCTTTCGACACAGTTCCTCAAAAGAGATTAGTGCAGAAGCTAGAGGATCAGGCACGTATAACAGGAAAGGCACTGCAATAGATCAGAGAATACTTGACAGGGAGGCAACAGCGAGTCATGGTACGAGATGAGGTATCACAATGGGCGCCTGTGACGAGCGGGGTTCCACAGGGGTCAGTCCTAGGACCAGTGCTGTTTTTGGTATATGTGAATGACATGATGGAAGGGATAGACTCAGAAGTGTCCCTGTTTGCAGATGATGTGAAGTTAATGAGAAGAATTAAATCAAATTTCACTCAAGGAGAAAGATCTTGGGGTGAGTATAACACCGAGCACGTCTCCGGAAGCACACACCAACCAGATAACTGGTGCAGCATATGGGCGCCTGGCAAACCTGAGAATAGCGTTCCGATACCTTAGGAGAATCGTTCAAGACACTGTACACTGTGTACGTCAGGCCCATACTGGAGTATGCAGCACCAGTTTGGAACCCACACCTGGTCAAGCACGTCAGGAAATTAGAGAAAGTGCAAAGGTTTGCAACAAGTTCCAGAGGTAAGGGGAATGTCCTGCGAAGAAAGGTTAAGGGAAATCGGCCTGACGACATTAGAGGACAGGAGGGTTAGGGGAGACATGATAACGACATACAAAATATTGCGAAGAATAGATAAGGTGGACAAAGACAGGATGTTCCAGAGATGGGACACAGAAACAAGGGGTCACAATTGGAAGTTGAAGACTCAAATGAGTCAAAGGGATGTTAGGAAGTATTTCTTCAGTCACAGAGGTGTCAGGAAGTGGAATAGTCTGGAAAGTGAGGTAGTGGAGGCAGGAACCATAGATAGC